>VWZE01001778.1:619377-646025 GCA_013396675.1 Eubucco bourcierii | reverse complement strand
AAATAAATGTATCTTTAGATTTGTGTGCTCTACTCTTGTCAGGATAAAAAAGTTTCAACGAGCTTCAGTGGTGGCCCCATATCCAAGGGGGGTGAGAATATCCCAGGGACCTATACTGTGGTCGTCCTAGGCTGAAAGCAATAAAAGGCTCCTTTACAACGAAGCACCAAGTGAGAATGTGCAGATGTCACAGTAAAGAAGGTGCTCACAGGTACAGAGTTCAACGTAGCATGGATTCCAGGTTTCTTTGGCCAAGCTTTTCAGTTCACTTTTAAAGTTCCATGAAAACAAAACGTAAGCTTACACCAGCAGGGAAATACACCATCTCCTCAAAAAGCAGTGATTCTGGTAAGCCCCTACAACCACTGAGGACAAAATGAGGAGATGTGTCTGACTCTTCCAGCAGTGATGCATTTAGATGTTTAGATGTCTCCTAATAGCCTTAAAGTAGCTCCTTAATTTGTCACTAGGTGCTAAGACTTTAGATGTTCTTTCAATTCCATTCTTTGCAAGGCAATGCAAACAGGCCTCTCCACAGGTTTTAACCTGCATGCAGAGCTATGCAGATCTACAGTAGCTAGGGTCCTGGGTCCTCTGCTCTTTGGGTGTTCATGCTGAAGCTGATAGTAGCAGTTCCTGCATACTACATCTGTATCAACCTGTCCCAGGACTAGCCCAAACAGAAGCCAGTAAGGGCTAATTCTTTCTCCTTATCAAGTGTGTTTTGCAGCAGAGCACTGAAAGAGTAGTTTAGCAGTGGTGGGGGCTCATCTTGCCTACAGTGTGGTAGATGCTCTGCTCACATTCCCTACTGGGAATGCACTGATATATTTGTTCACATCAAGTGCATTTCCAATTTAAAAGTTATCCCCACTGAAGTTAATACAAGTTATAATTTGAGCCTATGTAGCTGCCAGATGCACAACCAAAACCTCAGGGGATGTGCCTAACCCCAGGAATAATAAACAAATTGCAGTCATTTGAATACTAAGCCAGGGTGGGACATTGACTTCAACACAGCCTATCTCAGAAGGCCTCCATCTGTATCAAGGTATTTTGCTTCGCACCACCAGCACCCAAAATGAGAGGGAAGACAAAGGGGAAAGGAGCTGTGGACTGGAAATGGCCCAGGACAAAGGCTAGAGTAACTTCCATTAATCCAGGCAGCATGAGCTGTTTCAGAGAGGGCAGGACAGTGTGCCCAAATCTTGCTCAGCTGGTTGAGAGGAGCGAGTTGGACCACTCCTGTTTAGGTAGCAACAAAATCTTATTTAGTAAATGTACATAAGGAATACACACACATCACCAGAGAGAAAGGGGGAAAAGGAAAGGAGAGAGAGGAAGAGGAGAGAAGAAAGTAAAGTTGCACTCCATTCTGTACCTGGGGGGACATGACCACACAGTATTTTTATTTCTAGTTAAAAAAAAAACAAAAACAGCTATCTGTAAGTGAATAATATTGCAGAGTTATGCATAAGCACTGCAGGGGCTCAGAGTCCCCTGTCTCAACAGCAAAGGGTGCCCCAAGCCTGGGTGCCGGCAGCACAGGGAGCGTAGCGGCAACCCCAGCTTGTACTTCCCTGGGATTAGAGCAGCACAAACCAAGCGTCACCCGGCCAAGTCAATGGAGTTAAAGCAGGGCAGATTAAGTGTAAGTGAGAAGCAAATCAGGCCCTTTATGTCTGCCCTTCCTTCCCTGAGAAAAACTGAACACAATCCTTTTTTCCTCAGAGGCACTGACAGCAATAGCCTCAAGCTGCCCCGATTGGGTTTTGCCGGCCGCAGTGCAGGAATGTTTGTTCCCATTAGGCTGGGACGATAAAACCTCCTTTTGCTCCTCTGCTGCTACTATTTCCAAACAGCAAAGTCTGACAGTTCAGTCTCTGACAAGCAATGCTGAATAGTGAGACATTTGAAGGGAAAAAAAAAAAAAAATCTATAAGAAGAAAGCTCTTAAGACAAGATAGGCTGAGCGTTTTCACCACAAATGGTTTGTTTTAGCTATCTCTCTGCCTCCTATAAGACGGAAATCAGACAGCTTATTGGCTTAGCTTGTTAGGCCAGGTTAAAGGGATGCAATGCTGAAAGGCTCTTACAGAAGCTTACCCTTGGACTAAAAATAGCAGGCACTAGAGAATTATCTTAAATACTACCAAACTTGTTCTGCACTGTGAATGCAGATAACTGTAATATGTTTCCATTTTTGGTAGTTTTAGAGCTTTTTAAAGTTATGCTGGCTTTAGCTGACTATTTAATTAGTTTCTGATTCTATTTGCTGCTTTTCTCTCTGAGATATAGCCTGAGGGGTACTTTGCCTATGAATCCTTTGTATTTAGCAGCGTTGCTATTGTTAACATCTAATGAGCTGCTGGATTTGCCAAACACTCCGTATAGGTACAAACGCTTCTTTGAAATATAAATGTTTAACACACAGCAAACAGCAAATCAAAAGATACTCTAAGGCAGCATCCCCACTCTCTCATTGCATGGCTCATCAAAAGGGAGTAAAAATAAAAATCTGCTTTATTACATTTAATTTTGAAATTCCAAAGTGCGTATCTGAACAAGACATTTTTAGCTCACTGCCCAGGATTTAGAAGAAAACGAAGAGGTTTTTTGTTACTGCAAGGGGACTGTGCATACAGGTGAGGCTCTACCAGCTGAACTGTGGAGACTCTGGGGGGGTTGGGGTGAATCTGCAAGACCCTACAAGCAGTTCTCTTTAAGCCATCTAAAGATGGATACCTGTTCATCTGCTCCTCACTGCACACTATGACAAGGTATGAAAACAAAGAGCCTCCAAAGCAGAGCACAAATGTTCTCCATCCTTACACACATTTCACTCGTGCTACAGCCAGTCTGAAAGACCTCCCCACAGAAATCAGTCATGTGCTGTAACATCCCTGGCCGCTGCTGTTGCCTCAACTCTTTCCACTTCTGCTGGGAACACCATTGTGGATAGCAGCATGAGCTCAGACTGAGAACATCACGGGACTCAAGCATCAAGTGTCTCTACATGCTGATTTTGACCACTGCCTGCCACCTGACAACCCAGGTGCTACACTGTCCTGACACCTGGATGACTGCTGCAACAGAAGTACCAAATGGAAAGCAATTCAGGCACACCCTTCAGCATTCTTCCCTTCCCTGGTTGACCCACAACTTTTTAGTACGAGTTACTTTTAACATAGTTTAAAAACCCCACCTTGAGGAAGGCAAATTTCTAGATACAAACACTGGCCAAGGTCACTTTAAAACCCAGCCCATGCAGCCCACCAAAAGTTCCCTCCCTTATCGGGTAGGGACTGCAGTTGGCTGCCATGGAGCTATCAGAGCCTGCCCTCCCAGGCACCATTTCTCTTTGACTCTCCTTTCAGAGTGAGAAATGTTTTCACTCTTAAATAGTAGTGGAATTCACAGATTCCCTCACCAGATATATACCTAGTGACTTTATAAGCCCATGCATAGTGGCATAACCTAGCCACCTGTCTTGCAACTGCCATTAAAACCCTCCATATGTCTTCATTTGGGAAGCAAGTTTTCTTTTTGAGTCAGGAGTTAAGTTCACAGCCTCTATGTCAAATAAACAACATGTCTGTTGTCACCTGGCTGCTGAGCAAGCCCTGGTTTTGAAAATATGCACTCAGTGATTTCAGTCATCTATTTCTTAGCCTCTCCTTCCACATTCATGCAGTAAAAATAATGCTCCATCTTCATTATGATGATTAACATTACTATCCACCTCCTGGAATTTTACTTTCTCCTGGTTAAGTGTTGCTCTAGCACTACTAAGACAACAGCTCTGGTGCACTGGACAGTCTCCAGCCACATCATAAGGGAAAGTGACTGCAGGATGTACTCCCAGTTCAAATAGACAAGACCAAGAAATGAGGATTATAATCCCTGCTCTACAGCGAGGGAGTTGAGGCAGAGATTAATCAGCTTCTCCAGCCACAGTGTCCACAGGAAAGGTGGAGGGCAGGACTCCAGCCAGCAACAGCAGTGTTTCAGGGAACAACATTTCACCAACGTCAGCAGGGCACAGTCCCCATCTCAAAGCACTTGCAGCTAAGCTTACAGAAGAGAGACAAAAAATGATTGTCAACAGCAACATGACTAAGGGGAGGCTCATTCCGGCATTCCTGGAACTTCACGATTTTGCCATCTTTTGTACAAGGAAAGTTCCCACCGTGTGTGCTCACTTACTACAGGCATTCCAAAAATGGAAATTTCCAGAGGAAGTTAATACAGAGACAGTAGTGAATGGTCACAACAAGGCTGGTGTGCCAGACATAGCTCCACCAGAAAGCCAGACGATACCTGCATGACACAGTGAATGTCAGGAAGAACATCAGCACACCACAGCAAAACAGACAAGGACCCATAAAATATTATTGAAGTGGGGTTCTCTCTTTGCACAACTTACTTTGGGAAGACAGAATTCAGAAAACATCCATATCTGGTTAGGTAGGTCATACAGACAGATTTGCCCCATGGAAAGATAAGCAGAAGAAGTGAACTGAGAGTTCAGGACAGCATCATCTCAATCCCAAATTACTATAAGCCAAGAAAGAAAATATTTTTAGAGTTTAGGTGGTACTTAAAAACAGACGTGTCCACAAAAGCAACCCCTGTTTGTCCTCATCAAGCTGCCATGACAGCAGCTTTATTCCATGCAGGCTCCAAAGAGCAGAGCCTGTGGGGAGAGCAGCACACAGGGTGTCTGCAGGGTCCCACCACCTGCCAGACAGAAGAAGAGAGACAAACAAGCTGTTGTGTTGCTGCTCTATTTTTCACTGTATGCTTTTCCCATCCTTTTCTTAGCTAGTGAAGAGACTGCACTTTCTGACCAGTAATAGTTCAAGATCAGTGATTGGCTGTGAAGGACCTTCCCAGCTGAAGTGACAGCCTGAGATGTGGCACTCATTTGCGGACTTTTGTATGTAAGACTGTGTCATCTACCACAGCCTGCAGAGGTCATTACAAAGTCTGTAAGAAGTCAGACAGCAGTGATGGAGGAAGAAAGTGTCTTTGGCAGAGGATCAGGGATAAAATACTTTCTCAAAGGCATTTGTGGGATATCAGGTAGAGTGAATTGGAATTAGGATGAGGAATTGTGCCATTAACACCAGCAACAGATTAAGTCCTGACAATTTTCCTTTTGTATAAAGTAGGAGAAGACAGGCTAGATAGTGTGTGTTTATTGAAGCAAGAAGGTTAGAGATAAGATATAATCTAACCAAATCATGGAATGCAATTTAGGGAGATACTCAGGAGTCACAGAGTCTGAATTAGCCACTTGGTCTAATACCTGCAGGTACAATTACGCCCTGATGCAAAACAATTATTGGATTCCAGAGAGGGAGAACACCAGGTGAAGTGGTGCTGATCCTTCATTAGTTGAGTAGCCTTCAGGACCAGAAAGGATACCCACATGCATTCAAAGGTACAAGTATTTAAGAAGTAGGAGGAAGACATCTCCAGCAATGTCTGAGTGTACAAATCTGGTAGCAGGAGACACTTTCTTTGCACAGAAACAAGTCAGATGGATCCAAACATTTAAACTGAACTCAGGAATACCTTGGAGGTTTTCATTCCAACTGTATGAGCATTTTGGCTCCTTGGGTATTGAAAACAAGGATGTTATTACACCACTCTATTGTCCTGCCATCTTCCTCACACACAGAGGAGTTTTGGCTTACCAGTTAGCAGTTTCAGAGTTAAGAAAGATGTAATTTTAGAACTGAACACAGGAAGGAACAAGGAAAACTGAAGCCATGAAAATTTGACCAATTCCTCATCTTAAAGCCTCTCAAGAGAACCTCAGCTAACTTGTGCACAGCTCCTGAGTGAAACGCAGAAATATGCAATGAAATCTGCTTTTTTTGAGGTCATACATACTCAAGACTGGGATTTAACTCTCTAGGGGCTGCTGTGATGAGGAATAACATGGAGTATCTCCAAATGCCTGCAACATTGATTCTCACAAATATTTGAGATATTTTTCTAATTGAGAACATGCCAGTACAGTTTGGAGAGACTCAAAATAACCAACAAAACAGCACCTGATGAGTCTTGATTGGAGATGGCTAAAGAACATAATGCAAGTTCTGGACAATACATCAGAGGGATGTCTTTGTAAGAGCTCTGATTTTGGGAAGGAGTGGGGAAAGCCTAGCTGCTCAGCTAAAAGATATAGAAGGGCAATGAATTCTGCTGTAGGATCTCTCCTTTTGCTGACTCAGTGAAGGCACATTTGTCATTCAAAGACAAATTAGAAAAGGGCATGGATCATGCTACATAGATGCTCAGTCTCAGTTATCAGCCAGGTACAGGCAGCTTCCAACGTATCTACCTCCAAGTGCATCTGAAAAAAAAAAAAAAAAAAAAGGCAATCTCTTCTGGTGGATGTGGACAGAACATCTTTGTCAAAATTTCAGTTTGAGCAAATACCGCAAAGCGGTTTAGCGCAGGGAGGATTTGTCCCTGCAGAAATTGACACAAATTCCTTTAGGACAGGGGCAGCCACCCCAACCACATAGCTGGGATTGCCAGCAGATAGAATTAGGAAAACTGGAAGATAACACTGTGGCCTAATGTAAACTCTTAAATCTGCTGTAAACAGAGCGGTAACATTGGCACGCAATAAAACCGGTATCTGTCATTGCACTCCCAGAAGCAGGTGTGGAGAAGGACAAGAGACATGAGTGGATTTTTGTTCATCCCTGTGAAGTTAGGCTTGGGGGGAAGAGCAAGCTGACAGAAGCTGTGGCAAATAGCTAACATTATAGTGATGGAGGGCAAGCTGGAGTGAGTGTGTAGGATGGAACATGGAAGAACAAGTGGAAGGGTCCAGTTTGAGGTTCCTGCTAATACTCAGGGTGCCACCTGGAGTAACAGGTTTGAGAAGGCAGTGTTCCTGCATGTTTCAAGTTGGACAGAAAAGCCCAACACCCACAAAAGACATTTTCTACAAAGCTTCTAACATGCCTGCTGGGCCAAGGCACATCTTTAAGAACACACACAACTTTCAAAGCCACACGTTAGCAAATGGGAACTAACAGCAGCTGAAGTTCAGGTCTTTTGCATTCCTTAGCTTTGGTCTAAATACAAAAGTTTCAGAAGCTGAATCTTGTCACAGATCCAGAATGAGAACAACCACCTCCACACAGACAGGATTGCCCCTAACAAGCTCTTTTGGGTCCAGATAGGGTCCACAGAGAGGCAGCTCAGGTGCATCTGGGCTGTGCTGGTATTCCTGCAAGGGCTGGCAGTGGGTAGTAAGGCAGTGCTAATGGTCCAGCAAAGAAATAGCCCTCCATGGTCTATGAACTCTGACCAAACTGGACTTGAACTGACTCAGTGTGGGAACCCTGACATGATTCCTGCTTCCTGGTACTCAGAAAGCTCCCTGGGCAGTTGCAGCAGAGCACAGATTCTTGGACACCATTTGGGTCTGTACCTCCAAATAATCCTTCCCAACCCAGTTCAGAAAACACAATACAGAAATCCTGACTAACCCTGCAGGAACCTGCTTGGTACACTACACGATGACCTCTAGCCAGAAGTCATGGCCCAGGAGGATCCCAAGTAACTCTTCCAGATTTACTCCAGTGTCCCACTCCATCACTTTCCCCATGTTCCTGCAGGAAAGGGTTGCTCTCTCTCAGAGCACAGCCTAGGACAAACATCAATATCAAGCAAAAGCTAATAAAGGCACCCACAGCACTCATCACCATGATGCAGAGGCATACTTATGGCCTTGCAGGAGCTCATCCTGATCTGGCTGTAAGAGACCTGTATCACAGCCAACAGGTCCTCTTTGGCTCCTTGAAAAGCCAGCAGAACATCTTCCAAGTGATAGTATTTCTTAGTGTGATGGTTTGGAGTTACCCACCCCCAAACGCAATGAAATCACCCAGACTAGACTCAGCCAGCTGGAAGTTAAGGAATGAAGCTTTCCATTCACAGCTTAGCACAACACACAAGCAGATATTTACAATATATTACAAATATTTACAGCTATATACAGAAATACACAAGTTAAAAGTAACAGAACAATACAATACCCCTCCCAGAAATCAGAGCCCCCAAGAGGGGCTCCCAACCACACTTCTTCCACCTTCTTTCCACCCCTCTAACCTTACCCCAGTGTCTACCCCAGGGTCGGAGTGGCTGGAGAGCAGCCAAACAGAGAGAGATCTGGGGGTGCTGACTGACACCCGCCTGAACATGAACCAGCAGTGTGCCCAGGTGGCCAAGAAGGCCAATGGCATCCTGGCCTGCATCAGGAATAGTGTGGCCAGCAGGAGCAGGGAGGTCATTCTCCCCTTGTACTCTGCACTGGTCAGGCCACACCTTGAGTACTGTGTCCAGTTCTGGGCCCCTCAATTTAGGAAGGACATTGAGGTACTTGAACGTGTCCAGAGAAGGGCAACGAGGCTGGTGAGAGGCCTGGAGCACAAGCCCTATGAGGAGAGGCTGAGGGAGCTGGGACTGTTTAGCCTGGAGAAGAGGAGGCTCAGGGGGGACCTTATTGCTGTCTACAACTACCTGAAGGGTGGTTGTGGCCAGGAGGAGGTTACCTTCTTCTCTCAGGCAACCAGTGACAGAACTAGAGGACACAGTCTCAGGCTGCGCCAAGGCAAGTTTAGGCTGGAGGTGAGGAGGAAGTTCTTCACTGAGAGAGTAATTTGTCACTGGAATGGGCTGCCCGGGGAGGTGGTGGAGTCACCGTCCCTGGAGGCGTTCAAGGCACGTTTGGACATGGCACTTGGTGCCATGGTCTAATCTTGAGGGCTGTGGTGATGGGTTGGACTTGATGATCTCTGAGGTCTCTTCCAACCCTTGCGATACTGTGATACTGTGATACTTATGCGACAGGTGAGTTGGGAGGATTGCCAAGGGGGGCTAGACACAGAACGAATAGTTTGGTTTCACAGATCCAAGCAGAACAGCAGAAGCCCAGGGAGAAAACACAGACACCAACAGACTTCAACAAACAGAACTGTCTTAACTGTTTGTGTCCTTGCTCTTATACATTTCAGCAAACCTATGGGTGAAGCAGACATCACCACTGTTTGCTTTTCATAGCCTATAATCTAATTTTTTCTCATTAAAATATTCCAACTACCCTCAAACCAGCACGCTTAGCTTCTGAGCCTTTTGAGAGGCTTTGCCTTTTTAATTGCTTAAATTCAGCTGTTCTTCTTAGGTCTGGAGAGAAATAAGTGTCCACACTGGGATGTACTACTTGAGGTAGCTTCTCCCTAGGTTTGGTAGTCCCAACTCATGTCAATCACACTGCAACTTGGAGCTAGCACCTCCTAGCTGTGTTGCAGGCTAGAACTTTATTCCCTGAGCTGGACAAACTCAGCAGGCTGTAACTGTCTGCAGCTGTCTGGGAGGAAGAGAAGGCCAGTTAAGACAGCAGTGCCCCTGGGTCTCTGAAGGAAGAGTAAGTTGAGTTATCTTCACTTACAAGCCCCTTGGTCTTTTCTTCTTTCACTAGCATTGCTCCTTTCAAGGACTTCAATGTGCACACCATAAACCAAGGGCAGGCTGGCCACTAATACTGACAAAGAGCCTATCCTCCTACTCCAGGGTTTATAGGCATCACCATGAGACAAGTAAAGAAAAACTGTGTTTAGTAACTAAAACAAAACAAACAAAACCCCCAAACCAAAACAATATAACCTAGCATCGCAGCCAAGGAAACAGGCAGGCCAGCTACTAAAAGGCCACATGGAAGTGCTGCAATTAAACTTAACTCAGGAGATGAGATTTTTCAGGAGGGTTAGGTATCCAGTGACAATGTTTCAAAAAGCAAATGCACACAGAAGAAATGTGCTGCCAGAACCATAACAAAACGACTGCATAGAAAGCTCTGCACTATGGATGATTTAGCAGTATCATAGCACAGGCTCCAGCAGAAAGAGTGAAATCATCCCTAACTTCCCATTTGTCGGCAGAATTTTAACAAGGGGCTCCTGGGAGCTCTTGGGGGCTCCTCCATGGCTCAACAGACAAATTAACTCATCAAAAGGAAGGTAGGGATGATTAACTAACAAAAGCCCCCTCCAGCCCATCACTGGCACATGGTTATTCCACCCAGATGGTGTTCACCTACCTGAAACCGGTAATGACAGCCTTGGATCGGATTTACAGAAAAACATAGATAATAAGGTGCTGCAAGAGTGACATGAGACAAGTTATTGGTCTGTGATGCTCTAGACTGTGCCAGAGGCAGCAGAGCTGTTTTGTAATGTTAGCCTCTGTTTTGTAACTTTATCCTCTCTGCCCGAGAGATTTCCTTCTGCAAATAGGAGACTTGGTCTCCAGAGAGGCATCTGACCTGACCCTTCCTATATGAGAGTGGGATCAACAGCAAAGAAAATGACAAGAGATGGCAACACTCCCATCACACACAAGCAGAAGCAGTTTGACACCCTTTCACTGGAAATGGATGAGTGTCTCTGCAGTGCTAAGGACTCCACAATATTTTCTTGTGTCTTAGAAAAAAACCCAAAAACCAAAACCCAAAAAACCCACCAAAAACTACACACAAGTTTTTTCGGACTTTTCTCCAGATGCCATTGAGGTGACAATTGGTAAAGTTTTGCCCAATATCTTTGTACTATTGTGAAGGGTGTCTTGGGGGCTTTTAGACACAGCTGATAGAGGAAAAAACCAAAAATCCACACCAGTTCTAGTGGGGGAAAATAAGTAAAGCAAATAAAAGTTGAGAAAAAAGAATTAAAAAAAAAAGTAATAAAAACAGTGTAGGTTTCCTTCAGACAGGTAGAAGTTTGGGTTTAAATGGGTTTAAACTGGTAGAGGGGAGATTTAGACTGGATGTCAGGAGGAAGTTCTTTACAGTGAGGGTGGTGAGGCACTGGCACAGGTTGCCCAGGGAGGTTGTGGCTGCTCCCTCCCTGGAGGTGTTCAAGGCCAGGTTGGAGGAGGTCTTGAGTGACCTGTGCTAGTGGGAGGTGTCCCTGCCTATGGCAGGGGGTTGGAACTAGATGATCCTTCAGGTCCCTTCCAACCTTACCATTCTATGATTTTATGATTCTGTAAGTCTACTGATGATTTTGTACATGCCTGGAGGGTCAAATGCCTTACAGAGCACATTCAAGGAGATGTCAGTAAGGATGTAGTTGAGTTTTTGTTCATTAAAAACAACTGTATTTGTATCCTTTTGTACCTGGCAGCTCTAAGATCTCATTTGCCCAACAATAAGCCTGTGAAAACACACAAGCTAAGGATATGTAGAAGCTAAGATTAGCCCAAGAGGTTTTCTTATATGAAAAATCTGACATGGAAACTATGGCCAGACTCAGAACAACCATGGCTGCCACCCAATCTTCCTCTAAAAACTAGGATTTGGCCATGATGGGCTTCTTGCTGTATACACACATGCCTCCTGGAGATTCCACAGTTGCTTAAAACTGTGTAGCGTAAGATTCTGCAAACAGAACCAGGAAGTCATTACCAGTTCTGACAAAGGGGGGGAGAAGCAGAGGAGCTCAGAAATAATTCTTCAACTTCCTGCTCTAGGTGGCCCTGCCTAAGCAGGTGGGGTTGGACCAGAAGATCTCAGACATTCCTTCCCACTTCAACTGTTCTGTAATTCTGCAGAGACCTCACTTGCTCCAAGTTTGTTCTTTATCCTTTACCAGCCACATCGTCACTCACCTGCACTGACCTGGATACTCACATCCCACCAACAAGCCCTCCCGAAGCAGAGACAATAGAGCAAAGGTCCTTTTCACTCAGTCTCAGCCCCAGGGTCTGGCAGAGGAGAGCACACAGATACAGCTAGTCAACTGACAGCATTTAAAAATAAAAATGGTAATACTCAATACCAGGAGACTTTTAAAACTATCATACCTGCTTTTCACTTAGGGCCAGGGACTGCTCTCTGGAAATGTGCAGGCCCACAGTGTTCTCTGTCAAAATCCCAATGAAAAGTCTCACTTCCATAATAGTTACTACTTGCACTCTCTGATGCAGTTCCTATGTTATGCCACTGCTTAAAAAGCAGCTTGGGAAAGAAACAACAATTGTTTCTATTCACAAAGGTTTAGGAGCACTTCAACAAATCAGAGTTCTGCCCAGGAGAAAACTACCAATCCAGCAAAAAACTCCCACTGTTTATTCCAGTTCAAAGGGAAGCAAAACATTCCTCTGACCAAAAGAGTCCTCCAAGTAACCATTATCACCACCTTCTCCCAAGCAATCTTTCTGGTGAGAAACAAAATTTTCCACCCACTTTCTCTACTTCCAGGCAAGCACATCTCCTGGAGGAGAGATCTGCAATCCATCAGACCACTGACAGACCACCCCTCCAAAGATTTAATAGCACTGAGCTCTCAAGGAGGGGATATGGTAGCAGACAGAATTGTAGAGGTACAGGAAGTTCTCTGCCCATCTGACACCCGTCATCCTGTAACGTGCTGGGAATCATAGAATGGTAAGGTTGGAAAGGACCTCAAAGATCATCTAGTTCCAACCCCCTGCCATAGGCAGGGACACCTCCTACTAGCACAGATCACTCAAGGCCTCCTCCAACCTGGCCTTGAATCCCCCCAGGGAGGGAGCAGCCACAACCTCCCTGGGCAACCTGTGCCAGTGTCTCACCACCCTCACTGCAAACAACTTCCTCCTAACATCCACTTTTAATCTCCTCTCTGCCACTTCAAACCCATTGCCCCTTGTCCTGTCATTGCAAGCCCTTGTCAATAATGCCACCTCAGCCTTCCTGGAGCCTCCTTCAGATACTGGAAGGCTACTATAAGATCTCCTGGAAGCCTTCTCTTCTCCAGGCTGTGGAGCCCCAACTCTCTTAGCCTGTCCTCATAGGAGAGGTGCTGCAGCCCTCTGATCATCTTCACTGCCTCCTCTGGACCCACTCCAACAGTTCCGTGTCCTTCCTGTGCTGGGGGCTCCAGAACTGCACACAGGACTTCAGATGGGGGTCTGACAAGAGCAGAGTAAAGGGAGAGAATCCCCTCCCTTGCCCTGCTGATCCTCCTGAACTTCTTGTGACAAGCTAGATGGCTGTGAGCAGTTCAGGCAACTCAAATACGTCACAAACCAACGTGTCCACAACATTTGCTGCCCATGGCTCCTCACAGAAAACGTCCTGTCCTTATGATCTCATCTTCATCTTGGTGATTAGAAGTACCCATTATGGGCCAGCACCCCATTGAGTTACTCACAGGAAAGCATAAAAGTACAGATGTGTGAGGAAATGGAAGCACTGTTCCCATGCATCACAAGGCCTCAAGACAACGCCAAAATCTCTGCAGGTTTTGGTTCTGTGCTTTCATAAAACAAAACTCAGTGATTACCACATGTGGTAAAAAGCAAACTGCAATCGTGGGGCACTTCAGCCTGGAGAAGAGAAGGTTTCCAGGAGACCTTCCAGTATCTGAAGGGGGCTACAGGAGGGCTGGGGAGGAATTATTGACAAAGTCTTGGAATGACAGGAGGAGGAGTAATGGGTTTGAACTGGCAGAGGGGAGATTGAAACTGGATGTTAAGAGGAAGTTGTTTGCAGCGAGGGCGGTGAGACACTGGCACAGGTTGCGGAGCACAGAACATGATCGGAGATCATGATCTGTGCTTCTGTGCTCCACAACCTCCCTGGAGGTGTTCGAGGCCAGGATGGATGAGGCCTTGAATGACCTGTTCTAGTGGGAGGAGTCCCTGCCTATGGTAGAGGGTTGGAATTAGATGATCTCTGAGGTCCCTTCCAACCTAAACCATTCTATGATCATGACCCTTCAGGTTCATCACCACCACAAAATGCCAATTAATTTCTCAGTCACTGTGAAGCAAGGTTGGTTGCTTTGCTGTGGCAGAACAAAATCCAACCAAAGCCACAGACTATGCATTGCAAAGGGGTTGACTTCCACCAAGCCCTGATGCCAGCCTGCATGGCTGAGTAGTCAGATGCCTGCGTGTGCCAGAGCCACAGCGTGTCAGGTGCCAGCACCTGCAGAAAGTTACCAAAACCAAACTCAGGCACTGGAAAGGAAAAGGTCCACAAAGCTGCAGGGAAAACTCCTCCAGGAAAGCTTCACATTTCTGGTACATCTGAGTATTTCAATCACTGTAGTACTAGTGGACAAGTTTTCACAGCCACACACACTCTGTCTCGTATTCTTTTTCTGCTCACATGGGGAAAAAAAAAAAAGTTTCCCTCAATTCACTACTAAAGATTTCTCCCTGCAAGAAATTTGCTCTGTGCAATTTCTTCCTCCTGACACACAGATGCACAATAGGTTAGCAGCATTCAGGGAAAAAAAAATTACTAAATTAAGACTCACTGTGATTTTATCCTTCTGTAATGGCATGGGCCTGAGTAAATGTTAAGTGGGATGGGGCAGCAGGGGAAGTGCATGCCAGGGTTAAGATGGGGCATTTAGCAGCAATTAGCAATGATGCACAATGCAAAAATAGTAACAACCAAGGGGAAAAAAAAAAAACAAACCACAAACCAAACAAAAAAAGAGGTTACACTAGAAATAAAACCATTAAGGGAAATAAATTCAACAGTTTAGCCAATTAGCATTTGTCTAAGAAAGGCAAACTTTCTGCTGCTGTGGTTGGGGAAGTAGGAAAGAAAAAACAACAACAACAACAACAAAAACCCACAAAACAGAAGAATCTTATCAGAAATATTTACTTCTCACTAGCAGTGACTCTGGGAGTGTTTTTCTAAGAGAAGCCAGAGCCACTGTCCCACTTTTCAGTGACCCTCTCCGCAGTTCTAGGGAGAAAATATTTAGTTCAACTTTATCGTAAGCTGGAATATGGCTCTATTTATGTGACAAGTTGACAACATACAATTTCATGCTTGTTGAACTGATCTGTGTTATATATTCACTGAGAATATTATGAAGCCTCACCATTATAAATATGAAACAGTATACACTTATTCAAAATAACTCCCAGCAGTGGCAATTTATAGCTCGGTTGTTTGTGTGCTTATGAAGTCCAAATGCCACCTTAAGAAGCTGCATCTCACTAAAACAGATGTGGATTGTGACTGTGACCAAAGTGGATTTAAGATGACCTCTGTGAAAGGAGGCTATTACATTTTTGTCTGTATGGCAGCTGACACCAGTTTGTATTTAGATACATAGCCAGCGGGAACACAGTGTAACACGGTGGTGTCCTCAAGGGCTGGTTTTAACACGGGCCAAGACATTCATCTAATGACCTAATTAGCTTACTACCGTTCTAGTGAGCATTAGTCTTCCCTCTTGCAAAAAGCACAGGTGCTCAGCAGAGCAGAGACACCATGGGTACCTCAAACCACAACTGCTCCAGGTGAAATATCTCCTTAATGGGACTGTGAAGGGGATCAGTTGCATTTTCTTGATTGCGCGCCTCGGGAACAGTCTTGGTGCCTCATACATCAAACAATAAGCTCTCAAAGCAATTGGGTTTTTTTTGCTCATTTGGGACTTTTTTCCCTGCCTGAAGGTTTCAACCAACATGCAAGGTTCTTGCATTAAAACAGAGACGTGTTTAGACAGTTTGTAGTTTGTCCAAGTGGGGGGAAGAAAGGAGCGGCGAACACCTTGCTAGCACAGATACGGAGCATTTGCATAAAGTCTTCCCAATTACATAGCAGCTGGTTTGAGTAAAATAAATTCCACTTACTGCTTGAGCCTTTTTAAATGTCAGCATAGCTAGTCACAGATTATAGTTTACATGCATCATCCTCACAGATGCAGTGTTGTTGTGCTGGCCCTTATTTAGTAGATGCAGAAACCTGAGTCAGGCCAGAGACACCGGCAAAGGCAATGCATAGCAGCACACAGGAAACGTGAAGTTTTCCATTAGAAATATAACCATTCTGATATTTTTGCTCAGCAGCCACAATTTTCTTCCCCTAGCACACAGACAGGGTCTTTCTCAGTGCCTCACAAGTGGGTTTTATAATACATTGTTACCTTTTATTGTTCTTATAAAGTTTCCTATCCCAAATCTGCATCTTTCGCCTTTTATGTTTATTGTTGTATTAAACCTACAACGTTGCCTGTCTCTCCACTAAATCTATCCCATAACCACATACTGTACATTCATTTCTCTAGGCCCTCAGTAGCTCTTATCTGTTTGCTTTTATGATCTCTTATGAACTGCTAGGAATAGCAATTTGCAGCGCTGTTTGTAAAGTCATCTCAGCCTGAACTCAGCCTTCCCCTTTTTTGCCATCCAGCGATCCTCTCTGCAGTGAAATCCCATTTGCCATAGAAGCATTTCATTACAGGATGCATTTGAAAGGGACACAAGCTCCCAAGGACCCTACCTGTGCTTATCATGTAAAATTCGATGCGTATGGATCTGAAATTCAAAAAAAACCTACTTATTAGAGCAGCAAACTGCATGTTGATAGGAGACGGGCCTGTGCTGCCTCCAGATTCTCTGATATGCTGCCTGCCCCACATTACTGCCCAGAGCTATTTAGTCTGTGCTCTCTGAGGCCTCAGACATGCTGCTATGCTGTTCACACAATCTCAGTTCTTTAAAGCACTTTGATAAGCTTTATTCTGCCATTATACCATCTAGAACATTAAACACAATGTTTAAGTTCTATGTTAAATCACAATCAGTTCCTATTAACTGTTCCAAGCTCCTCATTTTTATCAACAGTTACTTTATTAAATCCTTAATAATATAGATGGAATAGTTAGTTAATTTGTGTGTTGAGCCATGGATGTTAATTTGTAAACATAATAACATACTGCAATCATTTGCATAATAGCATTTTAATCTTTTTAGTAAAAGCTGTAATTCCCTACAAAGTACGCTGCAGTAGAAACTAAGTGACTATTGGTAATAATAAAAAAGGCCTTAAAATTCTGATCCTATTATAGTGTTGGAACATACCCAAACTGCTACCATAATCTCTGAAATGTTACTGTTCTCTGATTTAGGTGTCTGTGTCAAGAATAAAAATGAAGTATAACTGGTAGCAGTAGACTATTTCCTAAATGTAATTTAGTATTCACTAAGCACCAGCACTTTGCAAATAGCTCTGAGGCTTTCCTTCAAAGTTCAGAGCTCTAGTTATGCATATTGTGTGAGGTACACCACGCAGCTCACCTCCAGCCTCTGTTGTGCTGAATAGATGGCTATGATAAATCATGCTGATTTGGCACTGAAGGGCATCAGCCATCAAGGATTTGACTACTATGTCTTTTTTTTTTTCCCTTCTTTCCCTGAGATTATATCTCCTTGAACTGCCTGCCCTGGGCTACTAGTTTTGGAGAAAATTAGAAAGTGGAAAAAATGCTAGGGGAGGCCAGTACAGAAAGTCTATATAGGCTCAGCTCTCTGGAAACCCATTAACACTAGTCACAAGACTGGCAAAGAAAACATTGGTGGTTCTTTACAAGTCAGGCCAAGTCATTTTACGCAAGATCTGGTAATTCATTAATCAATCTGGCTGCAAACCTTGAATGAATAACCTGAAATACTGAAAGAGACTGGTAGCACCACAGAACCTGCTGGAGTTCAGAATCTGAAGCACTGCAAAACACCCCGATGATGTTTAGGGCTCCCCTCTACCCTCGTCAGTTTCCTGATGCAAACCCTTCCGAACCAGTAAGAAAAGATTTATCTCCCCAGAACTTCCCTGCTGTCAGGGACAAGACTGTATGCAACTCACTGTGCATCTCTTTCCTCCCCCACATTTTCATTGCTTGTAATGCAGCAGGTTTTGGCAGCCTGCTATAAAACATAGTAGCCTGCTTAGGCTTTCCAAATACATGGCACATAGCAGAGTCTTGAAAAGTAACCTGGACTACGCCTCTGCAAAATGACTAAAAATAAAGTCATCAAACACAGCAAGCATCTCTCTGGAATAGAGAACCATATAAATAAACCTCCACAGAAGAGCAAGCAAGAAAGCAATGGGAGTTTTCTGAAGCCTTGTTAAAGGCTTTTGTTTTGCCAAGTATTTGAGAATACCACATTTGCAAGTCTTTATGACTTTGCACATGTTCCTTAACAGGTTATGACCTGCCTATGGGCTGCATTTCCTCCTACCATCAGCTAAGTTATTTGTAAACAATGCCAACAACGAGATACATCCACTGTAGATGCCTGCTCTTTCCATAATGGTAGGCATGGGTCATAAATAATTTCATTTATGACTAACCTCCCGTGATCTGATACCATATATTAGAAGCCTCAGGGGCTACAGTGCTTGTGAACAAAAACTCTCTCACTTGTGCCACATGAAGTTGTATGTTTTTCCATGTGTGCACATAGCATTGGCTGAGAGAAGGGAAAACTAACCCTTCTGTAGTAGCCAAATCAGTTTATTACAAATACAACTGTTTTAAACTCTGGTTCTTCACAACAGCAAATCGTGAAAGTGAATGATGCAGTGAACCATCTAAACAACTGGTCTTGGGTGACTTGTTAACTATTTACTTGCATGAACTTGTGTCATCAGACAGTGCCCTGAGGGGCAAGAACTCCTTTCCAGCAGTCAACACAACAGGTAGAGAAAACTAGGCTAAAACCAGAAGTGGTCAGGCTGCAAACAGAAAGAAATTTACTTATTCATAATGTGCATATGTAGGCATATTGGTAAAAACAGCCTCTGTGCTGGGGCAGATTGTGCAGGCTTGGTTCAGGACTATGATCAGTTACACTGTGTGAATGGTGCTGAACCTATCGTGCCAGCAAAACACTGGGATGTTCTAACACTAGGGTGAAGGCCAGAGTCACATCACACCTAAGAAGCTGAGAGAGAGCAGGGATTTATACTCAACAGTTACGTACTATCTAGACTAATTCAACCTTTATCTCAATTGACTTCTGGTTACTGCCATAACTACTCATAATTTCTAGTCCATGAGGCTCCCAGTGCCACTGGGAGTGTCCAAGCAAGCTTCCAGGAAGCCTGAGAATAAGCTTCCCAAACAGAAGCCTTTCTTAAAAAAAAGTGCACCAGAGATACCCAGGAACAGTCTTAAAGAGCTTCTGAAGGCCAGCCCACACCTAGAAAACACCACAGGTGCTGCACTAAAACCACAAAAGGGAGTGTGCTTCATTCAGGGTCAAGTTTGTCAATTACAGATTGGGCAGTCTACTTCCCAACGTTTTTTTTTTGTCATTCTAGTTCCTTCTCCTCCACCCCAAACTGAGTGTATGTCTGGTTTGGGGATGACAAAGCTTCACCTGGAAGTTTAAGTCAGAAAAAGCATACTGCTCCCACCATTATGGGAGAGAAAAACAGGGCAGGGAAAGTTTGTTTTGGTTTTTTTTTTCTTTAAGAAAAGCCAGTGCAGATCAGTATGGAAAAACCCTGGAGATTACCAAGTGGGAAGTTGCACAAAACTTCCATTCTCTCAGCTAAAACAAACAGTCCCTCACAGAGTATGAGAGAAAATCTCTGGAGGAAGGAGATATCTTCTTCTGTTCTTGAGCACCCCCAGTCGTCACATAACAGAGAGGCAGAGGTGAGAAACAGTGTGAGGTATCCAGCTGCATGATGGAGAATGGGGACAGGGTTCATGCATGGGAGAAGCAAGTAACTGTTTCATTCCCATCCTCCTAAGCCAACTAACACAACACACTATGAAGCTGAAAATAGTCTCATTTTGCACCGCAGTATTGCAAAGTGCTATTAGAGCACAATCTGTCCCTACAGGTAAGAACAGGCCAAGCTGTGCTGTCAGAGACAGCCATGCAGTTGCTGAGCACAAGGAAACCCAGGCACTTGCAAAAAGGACAACAGAATTTCCCTGTTAGGAAAGAATCTGCTTATTTCATTCCCATACTATTATTTCTGACCTATTAATTGCCTCCAAGCTGCATACCACCTATTTCTTCACAATGGGGCTGCTCATCCTCAGAAGTATCCCAATGTGCCTCAAAGAGGTTATAACTAATGGCCAAGTACCTCCTGTTGTCATCTCCCAGTGATGCTAAGAACAAGCCTCTCAGGTTGTCCTGCTGTTTGGAACACGCTTTGCTTTTCACAAAGGGAACTGCCTCTTACAGGATGTGACAATTCCTATACAAAGCACACAGAGGGACTGTCACTACCTATTTGAGGCAATTTTGTGCCCAGCACCAGATATGGCCACCAGTGCAGCTGAGCAGTGACCTACAGGGCAGGCCAAGGGCCTGTGGTCAAGTTCCAATGGTTTTACTGGAAAAGTCTGCATGCTTAAGAGTTGATAGATGCTTATTCACCACATTATTCATCTGGAACTTACACTTTGAAAGTCTGCATCTTCAGTTGATTTTTTCCAAAAGGAAAATGTCTCTGCATTGATGAATGAGGAAAAATATGTCTCCTTGGTTACAAAACAGGCAAAACCACTCTCTACCATGCTAGCTGCTAATGTGTCCCCTGCCCCCTTGCCTCTCTGCTACCTACCATCCAAACCTACCACACCAACAAGCTGTACTCTGCCTGAGGCAGTGAAATTGCAATTCAAGAACAAGATGGGGTTTGGAAACTTTGTAAAACAAGGTGTGGAACATTATACAACTAATAAAAAAAAAAAAAAACACTGGGCTTTGCAGGGCTAATTTCGGTTTTATTTTAATAAAATTCATTCCAAGTTACTTGGGTGTAAATGACAGATACTGAATAGAGAAGAACTGTTTCTGATCTCAGTTACTCTGGTATAAATCCAGAGTAACTTCATTGGTAGGTTTAGGGTTGCATTAAAAAAAAAAAAAATGTATTCAGGCCATCCTAGGTGAGAATTTATTATACTGTTTTGGTTAAACATTTAAAGAGAGGCTTTAAACTCCACCATGACAACTTGGGGCTTCTCCAAGTCAGCAGGTCAGCCATACTCCCCAGAGCTGCAGTACCTGCTCTGTGAGAGCACCAGTGTTTGCTGTTGCACAAGCTCCTCCTGCCAGGTATCAAGTTGTTGTCCAGTTTCCCACACAGTGGGCAATCTATGGAATTTCCCATCATCAAGGAGGGAAGGAGTTTAGGGTCCAGGAGGGGCACAGTGGCCTCTGTCTTCTGGTTACAAGGCAGAGAATCATGAAGGCTTTACATGAGAGAAGAAGATTGGAGACAGAAATAAAGACACAGTACCCATCCTCTCAACCAACCTGATTCTCGAGGTAGAATTGTCAAGAAAACATTTATATCTCACATGCTGCCCTTCAGCTTTGACTTTAAGACTGCTCTCCAACAGAAGGTCTGAAACATCTCAAATTTTGTGCTTGTTCCTGAGCTACTGACAGTCCTGACTGCCTTCTGTCACATTTACCCTTTTTCTTCCCTATACATCAACTACAAAGACCTCTCAATTTGTGCACAAGTGCCTTGCACAGTAAGGTCCTGAGTGGTAAAAACCTGTACTAGAACTGCTCCAGCTATTCACCAGACAGCTGCTGTGCTGCACTCCTCTTCTTGCTGGGGAATACAAGCGGAAAACAACAAATGGGTTTCAGCTTTTATTTCTTCTTCGTAGCTGACAATTGTGCAACTCCTTGCCATGACACCACGGGGTAGTGTACTCTAGGCACTTTATAGCCATACTCCTCCAAAGATTACAAGTTCTATTTAATTCCGCTGAAGGTTTTTCTCCGCCACTCTCCAGATCGCAGGCCTGGGTTTGATCATGAAGATTAAGGGTGCCAGACAGAAACTGTAACAGACATCACCATGTTTGTTGTCTCTTAAAAGGGGGAGAATAGTAGTAATTGTTGTCTAACAGGCAAACAAATGAAAACAAAAACCACACGACCCACAGAAAAAAAGCAAACAAGGACTCTGCAACATGCACTTGCACTCCCTTGCCTTACCTCGAAAATATTGGCAGGTTCATTGCTGTACTGATTGGAGATGATCTCTGACTGGTCGCTGTACCACTTGAGTCCCCCCAGAAAGCTGTCTGCATCCAAGTCGTTCACATCTAGTTCAGAGAGGTCAAGTTCTGGGAGATCTGGGCAGAGAGGCTGGTCTTCACCAACCAGAGCAGCACACTGCAGGAAACAGCAACACAGAAATAGATTATTAATTACTAGGAATCTATTAACTTTAATATCATGTGATAAGAATTAAGCCTCGATTAAGCTGTGGCACAGGGTCACTAAGAATTGACTTTGTTTTCTGGAAAAGAACCAACCGAGTAACTAAGTATGAGAACATGGTTAGCTCTGCGCAGGTATGCAAAGTGGAGGGGGAAACAGCAGGGCATAAGCATCCTTCTCTATCACATCTCTGGCAACAACTTCCCTTTTCTCTATACTCTTTGATAACAATCATGTTCAAAGGCTTATGAAATCAAGCAGCAGAGGCCAAACCATGGCCTTATTCTCCTGCTTCAGAGCGCACCAGCACGGGTAGAAGTTACAGATGAATACCTCTGGGCAGTATCTGTCATGCATTTCCTGATGTATTCAGGTTAAAGAGGCACAGCCTGTTAGAGTCTTCAGCCCCGGAGGCTAGCTCAAGCTGGAGATAGTCACACTTTCACTTTTACAGATCCTCCCTGTAATCCTTCAGGGTCAGTCATGATGGTGGATACCATATGCGCATAAGAAAGTACAGGTCAGTGATGCTCCTGTGCTCTTTTCTCACTGCAATTGATGACTCACTGACCACAGTCACCCAGATGCACGCCAGGGCACTGGCAACCACCCAATGTGTGTTCTGAAATATCTCCATACAACTAATTCATGCCGTCTCTCACCTGCTCAATGTGAACACTTATCTTGACCCAGTCAGCTTCCTAAATGTCCTCAGACAGTGGCTGCAGCAAGGGAACCAAATAGGTTTTCCTCCTCTGACAGCCTCTGATTCAGTAATCTTAATGTAGAGGGTCTATGAAGTAATTTGCCTGAGGAAGTAAACAAATTCTAGTCTCCATGGATTGTCTTCAGCACTGCAAAATGTTTTTGTCTCCATGACTTTACAAAGAGAGTAGTGATAAATACAAATACACCTGGAATTTGTGTCCTTTCACATGCTAGTATCAGGTTAGATAGCATATTGACTGACTTGTTAAGGAAGAAAAAAATTAATAGCACACGTTCACTTCAGCATGGCAACTGAAACGTTAAAATATGCACCAAAACCATTTCCTAATTATGGGAAACACACATTAACAGCTTGGCAAGCAGCGGATTCCCATACATCAATGCTGCTTGATTAAGCAGTTCCTCCTGCACCACACCTCACATCCTTGTAACGTATCTCCGAAGACCAACATTGATGTGGGAATACTGCAAAACCCCACCACGCTGCAAAGGCACCAGGCACCGAGTGGTTAAAAGCCACTTACACTCAACTGAGTCTAAGGACTTCTATCCTGAGTATTTCTAGCATGGTGCAAAAGATGGCCAGCAGAAGGCCCTCCTTGACTCCTGTTCATCGACTGGGTGGTCTGAATGACTTCCCAACTGCTACTTGGACTGAAGTCAATGCGGAAAGAGCTGCTTTCCGAGGACAGATGTCTGTAAGGCGCACACACACAGTGTCCACAGCTGTGAGTTGCTCAGTACTGGTTATGTCACTCTCACAAGGCCTGCCTTTCACAACAGTACAAGTGGGAGCTGCTGAAGGTGCATTTCATTGAGGCTTTTGTCCCCGGGAAGCTCGGTATGGCTGCAGTGCGCGGGCTGGATGCAGCCGTGAGCAAAGATTCTGTCTGTTGGCACAAAGACTTGGTGCAGCTGGTGTGAGCTATAATTTACCAGACAACTTCTACATCTACCAGGACACTACAAGATAATCATGGAATAGGCCAAGGGGCAAGGCAGCTGAGAGGTTACCAAATGAGATTCCAAAATAGCAGCTGCGTTTCTCCCTATTATTAAGGGGCTGTAGAACTTTTAAGAAAGTCAAACTCCACTTAAGAAATTTTCACGGCACACAATTTTTTATAATTAGTTTGGTCATAGGGGAAGAAAAAGAAAAAGAAGAAAAAAACATTAGAGAGTTCCCTCTTCTTCAATACAACACACAACCTTCCAGTAGCAATCTTGTAATGAAGAGATGACCTTTTATGATGCTTAGCCAAAATCTCCGATCTCATTAAAGGGTCATCTAGTTTTGAGTGAAAAGGTAGATTCTCAGCATCATTCTCAGGTTTGTATTGTGGAGGTCAGTAGCTTGCAACTGATACTGTAGACTTCCAAAGTATCCTGCTGATCTGTCACTGCTTTCATTTGTAAAAATAGCTTCACTCTGTAAACCACTCACTTAAAGATGTTCACTCCTGGTAATCTGCATTTTTAAGTTCCTACAATGTGCTTTTGAAGCAACATAAACAAATGACAATAATAATCCTGCTCACTGCAGCTTTCACCTGCCTGTAGTGACTGCATTGTCACCTAAAAAAATCACTGGCATGTATATGTATGTATGAAGTATACATGCTCCTCCCAATGTTGACATAATAAAATCAATGTTTCTGAATATGACATTATGCTTCTGATCTGAGACACATTAGTAGCAAGTGTTCCTGTTATTAATTTATATTTGGCCTTTGGATGATGCCAGATCTAACAGTCCAAGTCCTAAAACTGTCCTCATCTGACACGCTGATATTTACTGTTTGCCTCTACCTCTGTAACAGGTGCACCTGCACTGCTAACAAACGTTTTACTGTCTGCCCACCCTTACTTGATATGATGGTTATTCCATAACTAGAGCTTTAATTTTACAGTAACATTTAGGAGAATAAAGCAGTCACTAAACACAAAAGGCTAATTACTGTGTGTTATTTCACTTCTTTTTTCCTCTTAGTGCAGGCGCAAACAATAAATTAGCTTAACTGCACTGATGATAATGAATCATTATAATTAAGTATAATTCTCCATTAACCTTTTGGATGTTTTTGTGCCTTTGAAAAAAAAAAAAAAAAAAAAAAAAAAAAAGAGACTGGACTTGTGCCATATTAATTACATTAATGAAAAAATAATCTGCATTTTATTTTTAACAAGTTTTTGAAACAGCCAAGGAAATGAACTGAGGGAAGAGAGACTTGACAGAATGTGTGTCATGTGGAGTCTCTCTATCAATCTTTGCAACCTTACTGTACATCACCTTCATTAAGCTGTGAAGCACTGGGGACGCTGATCAGCTACAGTGATGCAGGCCTTTATTAAGCAACACGCCATCCTGTCATGATGTGAGTGAGGATATAATGCATTTTATATTGACAACAAACATTCATACCTGCCACCTGCAATATTTTAGATCAGTAAAGGTGATCCCCCGAGCCAGAGAAGCACACAGATGCTACTGTATTGCTAAAGGAAGTGCAACGCAGGAGCATGTTGGTAAAATCCTACCCACAGTTAAGCCATCCACCACACAATTAATATGAAGATCAAACCTTTTTAAAATTCCTTTTCTTTCTCCACACTATGAAAGAGTCATTGACATAAGTTATCTATTCTGGTACTAGCTTGAAATTACTGCAGGAACTCCAGTGATTAAAATAAATCTTCAGTATTTCCATATAAGCTGGTTCCTCAATCAGCTCCTAGCAGCATTAGGAATAATACATGACGGAAAAATGAAGCTACAGCAGCTGAGACCCACACTACAAGCCAGACAACAACCCACAGGATACTCCAGCTACTCAGAAACAATTAGGACTTTGGAGCCAGCAAGTCATCCACTTACAGCCTTGACTCATAATAGCTACAGGACATATGAATTATCCATATCTATTCCACTTTACCAAGAAATCAAAACAAGATAAGAGCAATTACAATATGCAAACAGAAATCAGCGCATACAATGGCAAGCTGCGAATATTTAGAACGCGACAAAAAACACTTGAGAATCCCCACGCATGCTCCATCAGATAGGAAAAAATATACTGGAGAACGCAGTAACGTTTCTACTTCAGATGGGTATCTCTCTATGGCAAGCACATCTTACTTAAAAAACATTGCCTGTAACCTGTTTTTCCGTCCCCCGTTGCCCGAGGGGAGCATGTTAAGCACTTATTCCAAGCTTGCAGCCAGAAGGTTAGTTCCTTTGAGGCGGTCTGTATTTGGGATTCCTCTCCACGGGGTCCAAAGAAAGTTTGCCTTGCTTCGTAAGTTGCCCGAACTTTCAGGTAATGCTCCATTTTGCTGAATGCAAACATGCAGAAATCCTCAAACCTCACTTTATACTCCAGAGATTACCAGGGAGCTGCTTGCCTCTTTTTTTTTTTCTTTTTTTCTTTTTTTTTTTTTTTTTCTTTTTTTTTTTTTTTTTTTTTTTTTTCCTTTATGAATTGTAGCCAGCAGAAGCTGTGGATTTGATGTATTGCCGTCTATTTTTACACAAGCAGCAGCGGCGGCAGTGGCGGCGGCAGCAGCA
Source organism: Eubucco bourcierii (assembly GCA_013396675.1). NCBI lineage: Eukaryota > Metazoa > Chordata > Aves > Piciformes > Ramphastidae > Eubucco > Eubucco bourcierii. The sequence goes on along the minus strand of VWZE01001778.1, from coordinate 619,687 downwards.
GCAGCAGTTCACACAGTCCTGCATAAACTCTATTCTCATGGTTCATCCTGTTGTCTCTGCTGTACAGTGGGATTTAACCATTTGTTGGCCTGACTGCGAACCCTGCTCTACGGGACATTAGCTACAGCGTCATTATTCCAACACCACAAGAAGCAGGGAAACGTCTCCTTCCAGAAATCTCTTTTAAAAGGCATCTAAACCCAAACAACAGGGTATTCATTCTTGTGTGTGTGTGTTTGAATTCTGCAGCTGACAAAAAAAAAAAAAAAAAAAAAAAAAAAAAAAAACCTCCAACAACACACGCGAGAAA
>VWZE01001778.1:587171-619317 GCA_013396675.1 Eubucco bourcierii | reverse complement strand
AAAAAAAAAAAAAAAAAAAAAAAAAAAAGGAAAAAGCCTTCCACAGACCACAGTGGAACGAGCAATTAAAATATGAAGCCCTTTGGTTAATTTCAACTTTCTTTTTTTTATTAATTTTCTTTTTATTTTTTTCCTTTTGAGTAAAATAATGTCTATCTTATTCTAAATAAACATGGCATTTTTCCAACCAGGCCACTAAACGCCACTGGAAAGACTTCAGACACCGATTCATATCAATATCTTAGAGCATAAATATTGCATATGACAGGAAAGCGAGCCAGAGGCACATGAAAATAGTTTCCAACTGCAGGAGATACTGATGACAGCAGCTCAGCTTTGATTTGCTCAAGGCATCGCAGAGTAACCTTAAAATAGCAAACTTACTGGAGTTAAGATAAGGTTCGGACTTGTTTGCAAAGTAGGCTGCCTCGGCCGCTCCGCCGNCGCCGAGCCCCCCCCGGCCCCGCCGAGCGCCCGCGCCCCGCGCGTCACCCACGCCGTGCGCCCCTCACCTCGAGATCACTCCATAGAGAGTCCTGGTTGCACATGTCCCACGCCATCCAGCTGCGAGCGACGGCAGGAAAGCTGGCAAACTACAGTCCAGAGGCAGGCAGGCAGCAGACACTCATGCAGGCAACGAGACCCTCTCTGAGAGTGAACCGAAGGCACCTGTCTTACTACTGTTCCCCGTCACATGACAAAGCTATTAAAAAGTAGGCTGGGCTGTCACTCACCCAGCCTTCTGGTGCCGCCGCTCCAGCCCGTGACGTCACCCAGGGGCAGACCCAGCCTCAAGTGAAGTAAATCTTTGCAAAACCCGCTCAGACCTCGGCGGCCGCGGCTCCACGCAGCGATTCAGAGCGCATTTCCACGCCACACCCCCGAAACTCCGCTCCTGCCGTAGAATGGCTCACATCCCTCCCCATCTTTTTAGAATTTCTTGGCTTGCTTTCCCCACCTAATCCTCCCCCCTCCCCCGCGGAAAACAACAGCCAGAGAGCTGTGCTTATTATAAAAAAAAAGTGAAGTACCCCCAAGCCGAGCTCCAGCCTGCGTGCTCCCAGGAGCCCGAGCCCAACCTTTGCAGCGCCCGCACCAGCTCCCCGGCGCTGCTTCCTCTGGAGGGGCTATCCCAGAGTTCGGCAAAAGTTAGACCACCGTCCAACTTTTTTTTTTTTTTTTTTTTTTTTTTTTTTTGTGTTTCCCCCCCCGCCCCGAGTCAGGGATTTGGGTTAGGTTAATGGTTTGTCGTCGGTAAATGCAACTCAAGTTAGTTTTTCCATATCAAACGCATCAGCAANAAAAAAAAATTTCTCTGGAATGGGGTAAGCAGCTATTAAAAAAAACATTCATACAGTTATCTCACCTGCTACAAGGATCCCCTTCCCAGCTAGATAACAGTATTCCCCAGTCGCTCTTTAATCACATCTCTGTCTCCCCGGCTATTCCCTCCAGAAGCCAGGGCTCTTACAAGCAACCGCCACAAGTCTTGCCCATAACTACTCAGACCTCCGCCTGCTTTTTCCCCTACAAGCACCGCTGCCTCAGGCTCCGTTTCTGTATGAACACCAGGCACCAACCCCTCTGACCCGGACTCAGCATTTTCTCAATGAAAAAAAACCAACAAGCTCTTATGCGAAAACCTGGACACGCCGTCAAAACCTTTCCCAGACAACAGGGGCTGCTGCAGGTGCAACCAGTTTATGATGTCTCTTTGCATGTATACACAACAAACTCCAGCTACCCAACTCAACTGCAAAACACTGCTCGCAATGGGGAAGAAACCCACCAATATAGGTCTCGTTTAACTATCCCCACCTGCCTGCTTATTGCCTTAAGTTGCAGGGGTTTTTAATTAGCTGGGTGCAAAAAGTCTCCTGAAATGAAGCGCTGGCTCTGTCGTGCTGGGCTACCAGTCAAAGTCACAAAACCATAATTGATCATCCTACTTGTCATGAAATATTCATTTTCATTGTTATTTGCAAACTTGAGTATTCTAAAGGCTAAATGAATTCAATTATTATACAAGACCATGGAGATTTTGTTGAGAGAAAAAATAAATAAAAAGAAGCACAATTCTTGAAACAGCCTTTTTCCCGCACAACATTGGAGACTTCAGAAATGGCAGGAGGTCTCAGATACATTCTTAGCTTGTTTGTGTTCCCTTCTAATTCATTATTGCCAGTCCTGATAAAATGTACAGTTTTCCAGGCTTGTGCTTAAGTTGCGACTCACATCACATTGTCATATTTTCACCACGCACAGATGACAAAAATGGCATTGTTTTTACTTTACTTAATTAAAAAAAAACAAACCAAACCAAACCAAAAACCCACAGCAAAATACTGAATGGCTACAGAAAGCCTTTCCTAGGAATGATTAAATTAATGGTATTGTTTCGCTCTCACGACTAAAAAAAAAACCCTAATTTCCTTCCCAATTATATGCTGATTTAATGATAAAACTGCAGTAAATTATTGAGATCTGGGGCAAAGGTGAGTACCTCTACCCCCTGAACAGTCAACTGTGAAATAATGCTGGGCATCCGCTTGCCTGGAGTGGAGTTGGTTCTTATTAATTATTATCTGTGGATCCATGGCTGGTGGAATATTCTCCTTCAATACCTACTTATAATTGTGTTCATTGACTGTGCCGAATCCATCATCTGGTTTTTTTGAAGTTTCATTCACACCTTTTATAGAAATGTATTTACACTGGAACATTTCATATTGCTGTTTTGGATATTTTGACCCGCTCGTGTTGTTTCTATTTTCTACATTTCCACTTCACTGCTTTCTCTTCAAATTAGCAAGTTAACTGATAAATATAAACTGTGGCCTTAGTGGTGCTCTCACCACACAAGCTTTAGAGATTGGAGAACTTTCTTAGTGCACTGTAAACAGCACAAGCACTAGGTAATAATAACAGAGTCCTCCAGAGCTTTTCTATGGCCCTGTCCACGTTGCAGCTTGAACTTTGCTGCCAGCTCTAGCATTACCTGGAAGGAACGCCAAGCACAACTCCAACTACAAAAGGCTGGGAGGTTTCAACAAGGGTTCCCCGTTGCTTGGGAAGATTTTATTTTATTTTATTCTTAAATCCAAGTGCCTAGCCCCAGCCATAGTAAACATTTGCTTACTAGGATCTTTTATTTTCACATTGTAATGTGATTTTTTTATTTTTTTTTTTTGAGTGTACTGCCCATAAGAGGAGAAAAGCAAGGCAGGCAGTTGTTGCAGTGCCGGCGTGGTTTAGAAATAGCTTCAGCACATGTAAATGAAGCCTGTGAAACCTAGCCAGCACCTAAGCTGCTCTCCTCAAAGGAAACCTTGTCTTCTGAACGCTCCCTGGAAGCTTTACCAATGCTCTCCCCTTCTGTTTTGACAACATGCAAGAATTGCACAAACATCTTTCTTGGGGCAATACCTGAATGCATACACACTGTTTGGTTCCATAACAAACCCATAGAAAGGAAACCCTCTTTCAGCTGGTGAAAGTCTGCAGCTCTGCTTGACCCAGTCTGCCCTGCTGAAATATCCAGTATCAGACCACCTCCTCAATCACTGCATTTGCCCTGTTTCCAGGTTACTCTGTACCTAGTCTCAGCGATTCACAGATTTTGCCTGTTCAAGGGCCATAATTCAAGAAAGTTCTAGCAAGCCTTCCAACAGCATTTGGGCATGAATTCCCAAATCCGGATAATACTTTTTTAACAGAACTGGAAGGTATGGCTGCCTGCAATAACAGGGAAGAGAATTCAAAGAAGAAAGTCTTCAAGTAAGCCCTCTGGCCTTAATTTTTTCTTGGATTATGCCATCATTTTGTTTCTTCCTCTTTTTGTCTCAGTCATGTTTTCTAACTACGGTCATGTTTTTATACCCTGTAATTTAGATTTGTGAAAGCAGCTACTCAATTTGGAGCCCTCATGATTTTGAAATACAAAACTTAGTTACTTCATCGTGCCACTGAGGAATAAAGGATTTATTCCCTGGTCTTTAAGACTATGCTACTTGCTGATTTTCAGCACTTTGCTACTTTTCCAAAGGAGCAAGGACAACCACACTTGTATGTAAAACTAGTGCTGGACTTTCAGCAAGCTGAGGTTTGCAAACCAGTTCGCCAAGGTTTTCACACCAGTTCAGCCCCCTTCTGCTCGACCCTCTAACTTACAGCAGAAGATCAGCCAATGCTGTATATAAAAGAGCAAACTGCACTCAAAGGTGTGTTAGTGTGAATGGAGTTCTATATAAAGTATATGTACCCTATTAATTTTTTATTAGAAATCTTCCTTCTGTGCATCTTTACTCTCATTTTTTGCACAGTCCTGTATTTGTTGTATTTGTTTTCCAGTCTGTTCTCTCTGTTCTACTTCTATTCTATTTGTTTGCTGATCTTTTTTTTTTTCCCTCCCTTGTCAGTTTCTTTTCATTATTTATCCAGTTCATCCTACCCAGAATATAGCCTCAATAGCATAACCCAGTGAGTCAAACTGCTCAAACTTCTGGGTTCATTGGTGCAGCAATTCAACAAAGCAATAAAACAGTGTGTCCTCTCCCATTTTACTGGGGCAGTTAGAAGCTGAAATTATTGTGGGTGTTTGTTGGGTTTGGTTTTGTTTTGTTTTGTTTTGTTTTAACACAGGAAAACCAGGATGGTTCTCTGTATCTACTCTCTGAAAAACTCAATAGATCTTGGCCAGGTTGACTCCTGTCCCAGCTGTGGGCTACAGGCTGCTGTCTGAGGAGCTGACATTACTGACACCAGGCTGAATTTTGCCACATCTGCCTCCACAGAGTGCAGCCTCAAACAGCACCGAATGCCAGGGGAAATCACTTGCTTGTTCACATGCAAATGGCCCTGACGGTGAATATTCACTATGAGTGAATTAGCTGATTATCAGCCCGGTTAACAGGGCTTGCAGACACACAACTCTTTGTAACTGCTCCTAATAAAGCGTTCAAGGAGTGTCTTAAGTGGGGCAAGAGCGCAGGTACCTATTCACAAGAAATCTTCCTAACTTTTCTTGTATCTCTCCCTGAACATCTCCTTCTTATTTCACTTACTTTTAAAAGAAGAAAAGCAAAGCCTGGCTAGCTGATTACATAAAACCCACACTGTCACTTGCTTCCCCCCAACATTTGGAGCACATGTTCTCCAGGCCCCACATCTGTGATGATGTGCAGGAAAATCCAGCTTGTCAGGCCTGTTAAAAAGCAGCATGAACAATGTCTTTCACTTGGGTGTCACTGTTTTGTAGAGAGACTAATCTGTAAAAGAGTATCTCCATTTAAATTTATTGCCCCTATATGTTTGAGAAATGGAGCCATGTAAACACATCAGTTTCCTGGAGAGGCTCTGGGCTGTTTGCGCCCAGACAAGCCAAGGAGGCACATTCCTGTTTTGCAGCTTGCACATGGGCAGAGCAGGCAGGACCACATCGAGATCACAAACCGTTACAGACCTTTGTCATCTCTCCTTTACTCACCTCACTGCTGATAATTCCTTGAAACAGAAGAAATCATAAAGTGATTCCCCACCCCCCCACACCCCTTATCCTTCCATGCATTCAAGTCCCTGGGAAGAGACCAAGACCTGCAACCCACTCATGTCAGATAGTACCAGACTCAGGGAAGTGGTTCCTGTCACTGCTGTTCAGTGGCTGGGTGCACCACCCCACACTCAGAAGCTGTGTCCCTTTTCTCCCCCTCCCAATCTGGCTGGGATGCTCATACTCCTTCTAGAGACAGGCAATTGCCACCTTCATCTTTAGCCAGGAAAGGCAGAACCTGGGTCTGCCTGCAGTCTGTGCAGGGCCCTGAATACCCCACCCAGATCCTTCTCTTTTACCTCTACTGCCATCCACTTTGCACCACCCTCTCTGGAGCATCTGCAGTATTGTTGTGGAGCCCCATACATCATCAACACCAGTCTAGTTTGTAACTGACTTTTTCTGAGATGGATCTGAAGAGGATAACCCCAGGAACAACCACCATGTATTCAACATCTTAGGGTATGGAAAGGATTCCCTGATGCAACTCTACCAATTTGGTGGGAGCCAAGGCTGTTCCAAAGCCACTTCATTCACTAAGGCTGCCACCCTGCTGTCACACTGCACTTGGGACTTGCTTAGCCAGCTGGCCATTTAGTCACAGAACCAGGACCTCCCAGATCAGAGGGAAGCTGTGGTGTCCAGACTACCACAGCAGCACAGGAGAGCACGCTCTCTGCCAGATCCATGCCAAGGCTTGTGGCAGCTGGTGGAAGCAAAAAAAAGCCCCCATTTCCATACCAACATTTCCATAGCAGTATTTCCATAGCCTCTCTGCTCCCTAAAATGGCTGGGAAGGCAATTGCAGTGGAGCACAGGCAGGTCTGCAGCGCAGCACTGGAGAGAACAGTAACCTCTGAATACTCTAAAATCAAATCTTGTTTTACACAAAACCGCTATGGTAAAGTCGATGTGAATGAAGCACCTTTGAGTGAAGGAACAGAGGGAAAGGCAGTGGACAGCTTTAGTGCCTCCTAGCAATTTTTTTTAATAAACTAGAGATGACAGACAGCCTTACCAACACATCTCTCATCTTCAAATAAGACTTTCTTCAGACAGAGCTCAGTGGAACTGAGTCAGCCTTTTTTTTTCTTGGGCCTAGCTCTTGGCATTTTTCATATTAAAACAAAGTATAATGTGGAAGTAATTCTGAAGCGTAGTCATCTGATGGGATTTTAGCAAGAGAGGCTACAGATTTGCTCAGCTGCAATTTTAGGCAAATGAAATGAAGATATCACACAAAAGAACGGGAGCTGTGGTGTGTTTTTAAAAAACAGAACCCTGCTTATGAACCAATTCACCCTCTGTGGGGCTGCAGAGGAGGGCGAGCTGCTGCGGAGCCTGCTGTCAGTGGGCAGCAGAGCTTGGCATGTGCAGCAGCCAGCACTCACTGCTTGGCCTCTGACAGTCACAAAACACAGCAAATGTCCCCTTCCCCAGCTGACCACAGCCCCTGCACCCCATGTACCCCAGTCAGCCAAGGGACAGGCCACGAGGAAACAGGGTCACTTCCCCACAACAGCCAATACAGTCTCACACAGCTCCTGAAGGATCAGCTTCCCCTGACCTCTTAACCAGTAGCTCCTGCCAGCCAAAATTGAGCCCTGAAGTTATTTTTAGCAGAACCCTTCATGAATTGCAGTTAACTTGCAATATGCAAACTAGTGACTAGTGCTAGAGGAATCCCTATGGGTTTCGTGGTTCCACTCTCTGCTCAAAAGTCCAATTATTCATTTTTCTTGGAGCTGCAATATTAATCTAAAAAAGTTGCACAAATGGCAAGAGATGTCATCCTCCCTCCATCCCCAATTCAGATAACTGAAATAAAGGAAGATAAGCATTTAGCCCAGGGGTTATTAGCTGTACAAAGTGCAGCTGTAAACCTTTGGAGGCTGACCCTCCTCCAGCGATGCTTTTGACAAGAAATTTGTCAGTACTTCCACCTTTGACTCAAGGCCAAACAAACTAGTACAGGAGAGCTCCTACCTATAGAAAGGTTTCGGCTGAGTTTCTGCTTTATTTTAATTTTCTTTTCTTCTATCCAAACTACTCACCTTCATACCTGTAGAAGAAAATGCAGTAAAGTAAAAGGGAGGTTAAAGTGACTGGAAGGGGTGACTGCTCTAAAGCCTTTAAAAGAGAGAGGGAATTTAAAAATGCATTTAGGCAGGCTTTGAATCAAACCTTATCACAGAAAATGGGACCGAGACAGTTCAAAGCAGAAACTCCTCCACACATTTCCACCTGTGTTTTATTTTCATACTACTCAGACTTCCCCAGCTTTCCCCTGTGAACGGAACAGGGATAAAGTGCTGAGACTGCATCAGCTACCACCATTTTGGATATCTTTGTTCCTGAAAAATGTAGTATTTGCCAAGCATTCTTTGCCCTGGGGCACTGCTTAGTCTCATAATTATTTTGTAAGTGGGTATCAGTGAAGATTCATACCCCCACCCAAAAAAGAGCTACAACTACTTTCCTCCCTTCATGCCAACCAACTTAGATAAGACAAGCCTCCTGCTTTCATATTTGTCCCTAATGGATCTCTACCATCATAAAATTTCACAACAATCTGACACAATTAAACATTATTTGTTGTCTCTGCACTGTTAAACTCCACATGCAGAACAGCAAGCCAGGGCAATACATTTAACTAAAAGCATCGAAAGGACTGTGTAGGATTCATGCTGCAGTAAGAGACTTTACCAGAGTGCACCCTTCCCTTTTGCCTACTGCAGGCTCCCCCTTCCTTTCTGGGGAACAAAGAACCAAGTAAAAATAAGAAACTGTCAGAATGGAAGGTTATTTTAATTTATGTTGCAAGTTGCTATGCAGAAAAAGCCTCTAAAAACAAACAGACCAACCCACAAACCGACACCAAAGAGCACTTCATCATAATATTATTACCAATTTATTAAACCGAGATTGCCTAGACTGGAGAAATGAGTGTGACACATCCCCAGGGGTTTTCTGGAGGGAGACCTCCAGCTGTTTCCTTCTCACACGCACTCCTGTTTACAAAGACACAGCAAAATGTTTGCACTTGAGCTCACTGCAACACAAATTTACATTGTTTGCAGGTTTCCTTTAAGGTAGGGTAGGAGCACGCACAAGCTGGAGAGGCAGGCTTCTGGGAGCCAGGGCTACCATCTTACCGGGGGAGTGGGGGAAACGCACGGCGGCTGTTAATTTATATCCTGGACAATGCTATAAATCGAAGCACTGCTGACAATCCCTGCCCAGTAAACATGCTCAATTTCATCTCCCGTAAAAAGGCAAGCAGGCACTAAATAGCAACACATTTTGATTTTCATTTAGCCACTTTAATGATAGGTGATGTTAGCGGAAAAGATCATTTATCTTCAGATTTATTTCATCCCAGATAAAAGGCCTTGCCAATTTTTTAAAATTCATTTACACAAGTGAATAAATCTTCCCAAACAATAAGTGGGAAAGTCATATTTCTTTAACTTTGCTAAAATCTGAAAATGCTGATCTTGGGAGTGAAATAGACAGCACTGGCATTTTAATCAAGAGCATAAAGACTCCCCTCCTAAATAAGAGGCGCAGCTTCACTTCAGGAAAAAAAAAAACAAAACACCAAACCCACAACACATCTCCAACTGAGGGAACAGCCTTTTTAATGCATTTTGTCCAAAATCTCTGACAAATCGGGTGAGACACTTGCAATTTTTATATCACCTTCATTTTTAGATCAGAACCAACGTGAAGGCTACCTAAAAATAGACCGAACCTAACCTTTCAAATATCTATACTGCTGCATACCAGGAACGCAAGCTTTCGGTGCGTCTCGTGGCTTTCAGAGCCTTGTGCTGTGCCTGTCTTCTCCTCTAGCACATTATCCCATGTTGTATATTGTGCCCGGGCACGAGATGAGCTGCAAGTTGCAATGTGCAGCGCGTTACAGGATGTGCTATGTGTCCAATCCGGACACGCGGCAAGATCATCAAACCCAGCCTTCCCTTTTGGCTCTTGTTTGTCACGAAAAGGACACCAGCAACATCGAACCTAAACAGGTGGGGATGTGGAAACGAAGCTGTGCCAGCTGACCTAGCAGCACTGCTCAGAAAACGTTAAGCTGTTTGCAGCATACCACTCTTAAAAATATGAAAGGGCACAATAAGCTCTTTTGTCTTGTTCTTTGCCTCGGCACTCGCAGCCGCACTTCTGCCCATTTAAAGATGAGACTTTGCAACAGTGCACTGAACTCTGAGTGACTGGTGTAGAATTACAAGACAGCAGAATGCACGGTAACTATTTCTTTGCATTGCACTTTATAAATCGTGATTCTGCTTGGCCTTAACAGCAGAGGTCAAATTCATCCCAAGCACAATCCCAGCAACTTCAGGTCAGTGGTACCTGGAAAATCAATAGCGTTTAAGGTGATGAAGTTATAACAAGGCTGCTTCTGACCCAGGCTATACAAATACTTACTTTTATTGTATGTATTCTTCACTGGGCATTATGCTTCAGTGAATAGATTTTCCTGTTCTCTGCTGCTAAACACTCTGCTTAGCAGGTCCTGAAGCCAAACTAGGAGCTGGAACAGGAGAAATCTGTACTAACCCAGGTTGTGGGGCTGCCCTGCAGGCTTTGAGTGACTGACTTCAGCTTACACAAAACAGAAAATCACCCTTGTACCAGTTGTTAGTGAGCTACTCCTAGCAGGAACGAGCTCGAAAGGACTTGCTTTGCTTTGTTTACTGTCATGCTCTGCTCTGACAGAGTCAAAAGTTTATCAAGGTATTTCAGTCTGTCAGAAAATGAAGAAAATAACTTCCACCGATCAAACAATCAACAGCAGCAGCAGACTAGGTGAGTTCTTTCAATGAATTTTGGATGGAAAATGTCTTACCTGCTGACAGGGAGGGAAGAATAGCAAACAAAGGCATAGGAATAAAACTGATTCAATAAAATATCGATTTCATTATCACCACCTATTCAACTTAATTTTCTTGGCATCCATATCCCTAATGCAGGTTTGTGATAGATCGTACAATCACTTTTTAATTAAGCCCTACTGTGCTTTGTATTAAGAACAAGGCAGCAGACATTATGGCACAATGTATCTACCACGATATTTAATGCTTATCCTTTTCATTTTGGTATTTAAAAGTTGTTCTCTTAGGAGGTGGTATCAGTATTTAACAACATTCTTGACAGCAAGTAAAAAAAAAAAAATCAAAAAGCTTCATACTTAATCTAGCTGTGTCAAAGCTGAAACTCCTTAAAATAATTGCTTTCTGAATATATGATATTTCCATTGCCTTATTTTATTATTACCCAGCTTTCAACATCTTACGATGCAAAACTTGTTCCCTCTCGTACATACTGATGAGCTATGGAGTGGCACAAGCGCAGAAAGCTGCAATTTGACCAACTCAGTTGAATGGTGCAGGAGAACATGCCACCATGTTTTGAGAGATACTTAATCAGAAAGCTGTAGAAGCTGGGAAGCTTCTTGGCATGGTAATATCTTCTTTGGAGGTTAGGTCTCTGTTGGTACACTGCAGCTCTGCTGCTTGTGATGGGGTAGATCCTGTAGAAGAATAGTAGCTCTTCTTTCAGTAGAGTACTGGCACCTTTCAGAAGGCACCATTCACTTTAATTACTAAAATGTACCCACCTTCTCCTTCCAAGGAAGAAAAGACTGTTGTTGCATATATAATGTGGTTTTAGTTTTTAATGCCAGAAATGAATTGGTAAACATAGTTACATTATGGTATACTATTTTTTATTCTGTACCCATAGAAACCAAATTAATCTCAAGGCGCTGCTGGCATTAATTCAATCTGAAGCTCATACTTTGGATTTCACATAGGTGCCTTCATCCTATTCTTCTTCTCAACTAATAAAATGTTAATATATGGCAATATATTTATTTCTGGTTCAGTTCAAGATGCAGTACTTTGCAGAAACCTAATTAATATCAATCATATATTACAACACTGTGGTTTGGTATACAAAAAAAAAATAAATTAAAAAATGGTGCTAGTACATGAGGATAAGCCAAGAATTCCTTCCTGTCTGTAACTTCTCTGTCTCTAGGATAGGTATTGTCTGTTCTTCCTTACCCTTCAATCTCCATTAAAAAAAAAAAAAAAATCCATAACATAATGGCAAATAACTACACATGGATCCTAAAATAATGAGAGGACTGAGATTTTGGGAGAATGAGATGCTGGTGGCTCCCTCTGTGCCACTGCAAAGTGGGCACACACTGGCAAGAAGATAGAACCAATGGCAACCCAGCAGTGTTGTCTCCAGCAACATCCATTGGCATGGTTTTTCCACTGGGACCTACCTGCCTCCAGCCCCCAAAAATCCAGTTGTGAGTGAAAATGCATCTCCACAGCTAGGAATTGCACTTGAATGGCTTAAGAGACATAAGCAACTCAAGAGTTGTGGTGTAGCCATTGTACGCCAGACCATGGCGAAATTAAATGTGGTTCTTTTCCCAGGGCTTAATTTGAGCAGCTCAAGATTCCAGGCACACTAGAAACCCCAAATCTCAAAATTTCCTCTGCCCCCCATAGCTAGAGAGGTTGTACAGCAAGGTCCAGGGGCAGTTCACATTTCTTGGAGCCCTTCTTTCCTGTTGATTCCTAGAAGAGCTGGTGTCCCCCAGTATTTTGGTGCTGGTGTCCCCCAGTATTTTGGTGCTTTCAAAACGTCCACCTATGGCAACTTACTGAACAATGCCCAGTTTGATCCAACCACTGCCAGAGCAATGGGGCCAGGTTCTGTCATCCTTAGCCACCACACGCAGCAAGCAGGTCCTCATCAAATGGGTGAGCTGGTGTGAGGACTCAAGGTGATACTTCCGGACAAGCACAGGGAGGATGGGTGAACTTGGTTGGCTTAGTGAAGATTCCCAGTCCAAAAAGAAGCAACCCTCTGCCAGCGCTGCTCTGCAAGGAGCCTCAGGCCTCCAGCTGCACATGGGTCACGCAGCTGTAGCAAAGCTTGTCTTTGGCTTACAACGATCTCGTGTTCTGGCAAAAGTCACAGGAGTGTTTCAGCCAGTCCACAGCCTGCTTGCACTGGCAGTCCCATGCCCAGCCCTGCAGGATGCAGAAGACTCAGCAGGTCCCTCCAGCAGGCACATCACTCAAGGCTATATGAGCAGATGCACAAGCCCAGGACTCTGCGAAAGGATCCTGACCCATCTCAAACAAACCTGCACAAAGCAGAACTGCATTGAACAGCTGAGGTTCACAGAACCCTCCAGAACATCTCAAGTTCTGCCTTGGCAACAGAGTAGTAAAGCTCTCAGGGGTCTTAGTGTGCCCCTGGGCATTCACGCAGGGCTCCCACTAGCCTTGAGCACTGCATGTATATTGCATCCAAGGGCATAATAGAGTCCTTCACTTCTACCAACTGCTACAGAATAAGAATTCCTAGAATGGCTCAAACACAAACCAGTTCAAACATGGGTACTTTCAAACTTCTTCTTTTCTATTCCAAATTATGTGCTTTGCCAGCTTCAAAAAAACAGATGGAAAATACGTCCCTAAATGTGCACCCTTGTGATCGTTCCAAAAGGAATGCAGCACCAAGTAGCTTAAAACGTTTGCTAGAGAAATTCTTTTCCATATCATGCAAAAGAGAAGACAAAAATAACTGCTAGGCAATTGATATACACACAAATATTGGTTATTTTAAACAGTAATTTGTTATTGAGGACATCTCGCCGAAATATTATAATATTCAATTTCCTCTGCATTTGCATGGAAAAGGAGCTGGAGAGCACATGATCATTCATTTAACTCTTACATAAATAGGTCTGTGATAAGATCACATGGCTTTCAAGCCAGAGTTCAAACACATGTTTAATGCATGAGAGTCTGATGAAGAAAGTTGTGAACTCACAGGTCTTGTAGCCCAATCTCAATCAGATACGAGCTTGGTGTAAATATGTACAGTATCATGTGCTTTCCAATAGCACTGTGTCTCCAGGGAGCAGTCTGACATCAGCAAAGGAGACAGGTGGTTCCCTTTCCAACCCAAGAAGGAAGAAAAAAAAAAAAAGACACTGTATAAATATAGCACTATTTTTTTTTTCCCTTGGTGTTTTGCTATGGTTTTCACCCCTTAATGAAACTTCAGTGCATGAACAATTCTCATAACATCTTTGCTACAAATCAGTGAGTGGATGTCATGTCCTGAGATATTTATAGCCTTAAAGGTAGTGGTAAGTGATACTGTTTGGCAGCCTGGGTTTAAAAGTGATGAAGATTTTTGCCTTTTGGTTTGCTAAGAAAGGACTTCCACAAAGCCAAAAAAAAGCCATTTTCTGCGCTCTAAATGTATCCTTTCCCTGTAGCAGGTCACTGTTACTAACAATGGCTGTAAGAATGACAAACAACAGTCAATCACAGGCAAGAGCAGGTCACAACTGCTTTTAGCTAGCTCAACTTTGTAAACTCCAGCAGTGTCAGATATGCTAAACCCTGCACAATCCTCAGTCGTTTGATTTTGGATCTCACATTACAAGAATTCACACATACACTAACCTGTGTGTGGAATAACCCAATTTGGCCTTTCTTTCCTATCTCTACGTAGATACTTTTACACAGTGACAGCCACAGCCTCTTAAACCATTTTCTTTTGTTGCATTTCCTTAGAAACACAAATCTTGTTCCTTGGCAGCAGTTGCTGTAAGTGCTGTACCACATGCCCAAACTAGTTCTCACTCACAGCTTTAATTCACAGTAAGTGGCACGAAAGGAGGTCAACACTTCTCAGAAACCACTTTCAGTTCTTTGCTGCTTCAGTATCTATTCTATAAAGTCATCTACCCTAACAGAAAAAAAAAAAAAAAGTTGTTTCTTATATTGCATTCCTTACTCTTTTACTGTAGTCATCTTTATGGAATGGGCTGCAGAATATACTATGGAATAAAAGAAGATTATTCCTGGAATCACATATCTGGTTTCCCTTTTGCAAGATCTTTTAAAAATATATTTTTTTAAAAAATATTTTTAAAACAAAATAAATAAAATATGAATATTTTCCCAACAAAAGCAAAATATTCTTTGGGGGTTGGTTTGTTTGTTTGGTTGGTTTGGTTTATTTTTTATCTATGCAAAAAAATCATATAAATGGCATCTTGCAACTCAAACTGGACCTTACTTTTGGTCCAATTTGCCTTCTTATAGAAAGATTACTTTTTTTTCCCCTTTTTTTATCAACCTGATCAACACATCATGGAGGCTGAAAATCAAACAGCCTTCTTTTGGCCGTGATGCATCACTGGCAAGAGGAATGGCCTTGCTGACAATATTTTCCTGTCACATTTGACTCTACAGCTTCACTGCCTTCTCTGTGATCAATGAAAACAGATTTTGACCTCATCTATTTCATTTCAGACCATATTCTGCCCTGAGGCACACAAGTACAACCTATCATAGTTATAGTGGCAAGTGGGGCAGAATTTGTTCCTTTCCTGACAATTCAATATGTGATTCATGAACCAGAATTGAATCCAACTCTCCTTTCCTAGAACTCCTCTGGTTCTTTGGCATTAGCATTGGTAAAAAAAGCAGCAAAGATGAATTTATGTTGGGTTGTATCAGCAGAACCGTCTGGGCAGTCAATAATCAGACTGCTCAGTAAGACACCAGCAGACCAAAAGTTAGTTACAATGTTTTATTGGCACAGCCTATTCTGTAGCCTGTTTCCTTTCCTCACTTACCCCTCTGTTGTTTGTCTAATGGGATCATAAGACCTGGAAAAACACCTCCTAGTCTTGAACATTTCTAATTGGCTTAATAAAGTAAACAGAGAAAAAAAAAGATAATCCTCTCCAAAACCATCACCTTAAACCCCACACAAACCCCTGCCACCAGACATGGGCTATCTGGTGTCCTCACAGGATACGCAGTTGCAGGCAATAACCGGATGATCAAGTTTCCCATTAATCCCCAAGACAATGGACCACTTTTGAAAACACAGCCTCCATTTAGAGTCACACATGGGCCAACGCCTGCCTGCATTCCTCCATGTAACTCACTGCACAGCAGAGGTGAGAACTCCTCAGGTGTGAGATGGAGATGTGCAAATCCATGTGAGATGTGTAGTGCTCCCGATCAATCTGTGTCATGGGGCACTCTCCATGCATGACCCACAGAAGGAGGTTAAGTCTGTTAGAGGCCACCCAGGGAGCTTTGGCACTTCAGAGCCAACACCAGGAGCTTGTGTTTTGAGCTCTGGAGGCTCTCAGTGTCTCACTCCAGATGACAGACCTGCACATATCGTGTTGGGATTTTCTGCAGGATTGAGTTCCCAAGCAGGAGCAAGGTTGACATCACTTTGAAAACTGCATCTAATGAGCTGCATACAGGAGACTAATCTACAGTAAATAGTAAAAAGAAACTCCTTATTATAACAAAAGCACTAATCAACATACTGCATATTAGGCCTGCAAAGCACCAATTACCTAATGAAGAGTAATACCACATTGTTCCAATTCCATCAGTTATTTAACTACTGACATCAGTGGAAGTTGAAGAGGACAATGCCTACAGACCCACCCATGAAAACACTCCTGAAAGATCTGAGCCAAGATGTGAGTTCTGGTTTGAAAGTAAGAGGAGGAAAAAACCCATTCAACAATAAGCCAACAACAATACTGCTCAGGATCCCTGAGTCCTGCTTCATATTGCTACTTACTGGTTATGAGAAAACCTTTTTTGGAAGCAAATCATTTTAATTTCCTTTACCATTTAAGAAAAATTTAATCCAAAGCAAAAGACGGAGCCTGATCCTGCCCTCCTGCAACCCCATCAAAAGCAGCGGTACCACAGATTCCAGAGAGGCAGGAGTTACCCTTTCCTGTGGATCGTGCTCTGAGCTTTTAATTCACTAACACCTTATTCACCAGCTAGCTCAGTAAGGCTGGCTGTGGTTTCAAGCATTATTCATGGCCAAGCAGAGGGTCTACAAACACCCTCTTGCTCTGGATTGCAAAAACAAAGAACATACTAATAATTTGGGGAACATAGGCCCAGATAGAAACTGCATATCTTGTAGGGGACATTAGTGGAGTGAGAGGTGTTCTTGAGTTTGAAAATCTTCCTTGTAGTGAAAAAAAACCAAACCACCAAACTAAATACAAGAACTCCCTTCTTTTCCTGTCTTTTGTAGTTAGCATGACCTAAAAAAAAAAAGATTTGCAAACAAGTTTGGAGTGGGAAGCAAGTTCAAGCATTTACTGGATTTTTGGTTATTTTCTGCAATTATTTCAGAGATCTTCACAAATTTTTCAAAGCTCTCTGAATCTTACCAGGTCCATCTTTCCCAAGTGCAATGTGTCTAATTTGTATTTTTTTACAAAACATATTTATTACACTTACTATAAACTCTCGGAATGCTTACAACAGTGCTTTAAACGAGGCTGCAAATATCCCCTGGATCACCACCAGCAAAAAAACCAAACCAAACCAAAACAAAAAAAAGCTTCTCCTCCTAAAAGGAAGTAAAAACTAGCATGACTTTTTGTTCTGTTATATGCTATTTGTAAAACTGCAAGAAAAGTTCTGCCTTAAGGGCCAAGCTCTGCTCCTTGGGCAGCACAGGAGCCCCAGGGCGGTCTGTGCACTGCACAGGCATCGTGCGCGGAGGCAGCGCGGGAGGGACAGGCTGCCAGAAGTGCTGATTCACCGCAGCGACCCAAGAGGTTGCTTAGGAGCTAAGCTGGGGAGGAGAGAGACAGCGCAGAGAGGGGGGCATCTGGATCAGTGCAAATGAATAAACAGGAGGGAATGCCAAAGTTGTTGCAGAGACCGGGTCCCTGAGATCTCCGCTTAATACATGCGCGGTCGTTCGTTTATTGGAACAAAATCTGTTGCTACAGCTTTAGCCATAGGGGGAACAAATACTTGCAAATGCACAGAAGTCATGTAAATCAGAGCTGCTGCTCTATTTTACAAGAAGTTTTCTCCATTAATTAATTTCATGACTTAGAGCAAATGTGCATGGTTGGAAGCAGGGGACCCTGCTGATACCAATCTCACGGCATAGGATACTTTGGTCTTTCTCTCTGAGATTTATAGCAGATGTACTCCCTGGCTCAAATCCAGGTGTGGACTAGCTGCTTTTGGGGCTAAAGCACTGCCTACTAACCCGGTTATGGTTATTCCTAACTTTTTCAGGTTTGGAGCTGTAGTAATCACCAGGGAAAAAAACCAAAACAAAGCCCAACAGGATTTTAAAATCCCAATTCTCAGAGTTGTCACATTTATAATTAGAATGATCTGATACGACTGGCATTAGTGTGAGGTAGGAACATATCACGGGGGGCCAAGCAGACAAACTAAACTATTTCTCACCCTTAAAAAGGGGATTCTTCCAAGTTGAAATGTCAGCAGAGTCACAAGGGCCCTGTGCAAAAGTAGCACCTCTTCATCCTCATACCTACTCATCAGAAGCCCCGTGCTGGAGCCTAACTTAGCCCAGCAGACCACACCACCAACCAAAGCCCTGACAACAACTCTGGCTCCCTGTCTTAAACCCAGATCCTCCTCCAAACAGGAAATTTCTATTCTGGAGGTGCAGGTTGTTTTGGAGGTACCTGTAACAACCTCAAACTAAACGGAATGGCATCTCGGTTGATATCACACATTGGAAGAGATGCCTCCGCAGTGGAAAAAAAAAAAAAAAGAGGTTTGATAAAACACTTTGTCACAGAATCACTAGATGCAGACCTGGTTGCAAGTGTAACCTTTTCATGTGCTGATGAAAGGACTTTTCAGGTTGTCTGCCCCCATATAGGAGAAAGAGATGAAGGAAGAAAAGAAGGAATGGAAGAAAGGAGGGAGGGAAGAAGGGAGGGTACACTATTGTAGTACTCTATCAGCACACAAACCAGTAGCAGACAAAATGAGAATGTAAGGACCCTGGCAGCAACCAGCATATTCACAAAGCCTGGAAGACAAGAGAAACCCTGAATGCAGATACTCACTTCTTTTATTTTTTTTTTTCCTTCCTTTCCTTCCTGGAAGAGGATTTATGATGCCAGATTTCAGTTGTCTCTTAATACCCACACCTGGCTAAATACAAATGAAATTAATTTTACAGCTGCAGACTTTCCACATTTTGCACATGGTGATTTGCTGAAAGAAACCCTATCACGAGGTGTCAGAAAAGAACATAAAACAGAACACGCAATATTTTTTGAGAGACGTCAACCATAATTATATGAAACCTAACAAAGCTGCTCCAGAGAGAGGTGGATGGAACTGCACAGCAGAGTGCCTTGCACCCTGTGCAGAAGGCAAAGCTCGATCCAAGTGAGTACAGAGGGAAGGCCACAGGGGCTCACACATATCAAATAATAACAGTAATATGTCTCCTCCTTCTGCCATCCGGTCACTGAAATCAGTGTGAGCGCTGCACAGAGATAAAAATACTATGCTCATGGATTAGGCTAGTGCTTCCTACATGACCCAGAATGACAACCATCATCCCTCTTACTTCCACACGACAACCTTCATTCCTGTTTTGCCCTTAAACTAAATCACTGGTCTTGAAAGCTTGACTAGCATAGGATGAGGGCCATGGGTGGTGCTCGTTTAGGTTTTCCTTGAAAATCAGTAGAAATTTTGTCCATAACACAGAACTGGTATCTGCACATCAGTGCCAGTGCTGTGTGAAGAGATGGTCACACTCCTTCAAAACAAACAGGAACATTTTCAGAAGACTCTGTCTGAGAAACAAGATGTGACATACTTACTTCAGAGTTAGGGCAGCAGCAGCTGACCTCCTCACAGTCATCATCCTCTTTACCACATGCCCAGACTCTGGTAAAGCTTTTTAGTTTAGTTCTTGGGAAAACGATAATTGGTGCTGTCCTAGTCTTTGTATTTCACCTCTAAAAACACATCTCCAGGAAAGTAATATTTTACCTGTTCGTAGTCTTTGTATTTCACCTATAAAAACAGATCTCCAGGAAAGTAATATTTTACCCATTGCTTTCTTCTAGTGAGGGTCAAATTATTAAATGCATTTGACTCACCTGCCTGCAGTCAGTCATGCCCACAACAGGTGGGGAGACCTTCAAACTGGTCTCAAAAATCATAGAATAGGCTGGGCTGGAAGGGACTTATAGAGGTCATCTAGTCTGCCCCCCCTGCAGTCAGCAGGGACATCCCCACTAGACCAGATCACTCAAGGGCCTGTCAAGCCTCACCTTGAATGTCTCCATTCAAAGCTGTGCTACGCAGGCATCAGGTCCTTTACCAGAGAAAATCCAGAGTTTTGCAAAATGGTTCTGTGCTGAAGAAGAATCCCTTTTCTTAATATTAAAAGGGCAGTTTGCTTTCTGGTATTTTACCTGACCCCATATTATCAGAGGCATGATAAATTAACAGCTGTAACTACATTATAGCACCAACAGGTCCCTGTTTTTTCATATTTTGCCCTTCTTTCACCCTACTAGGCTGCCCAGCAGCATTAACACTCAGAAAGATCTTTTCCCTTTGAGAAAAAGCAAAGAAGTTTACCAGCTTTAATGGATAAACTAGGGGCAAGCTACAAAACGTGAAGAGATGCCTTTCAAAGTATAAGGAAAGGCAACCAATCTTCATGGCTACGCTGAAGCAAACTCTTTGCAAGGTGGCAGGTTTTTTGCACTTTGGTTTGCAGTATTAACACTTGGGCTTGCACCCCATTTTAATCCCTCCCATACTTCTCCAGCTCTCGTGTAGGAAACGCAGCACGGTCCTACAGCTGCGGCATTTTGAAGTCTGCACAACATGCTGCACATGCCATTGCTTGACATTTCATTGACAACAAAGGGCCTGCAGCATGGCAGCTTTTTTAGAGATGGGATTAACATAATGAACTCCATCTCCATGGGTTTTTCAGGGCATTTCTTTACATATAAGAGCAAAAAAATACCCAAACAAGAAACAAACATTTTTTTTCCCCAACTCTTTTAAGACACAGTCCCCTCTGAAATAATAGGATTGTAGAGGAGAGAAAAGTCTGTAAGTAAAGGAGCATGTCTGTACTTGCAAGGAGAATGTGACTGTTGAGGAACCAGGAAAACAAAAAGCTTCTGACATGACTCTGAGGCAAGAAGAGCTCAGTTGTGTGGTTCTGCACTGGTGCAACATCTCAGAGTTGATAGTGGATAGATCCAGCCGCCCAGGGACAGACTAAAACTGTCCTTTTGCAGCAACACAAACCAGCAAAGTTCCAAAACTCCTAAACACACATGAACAAAATCCAGCAGATATTGCTTATATCAGGCCCAAGTCAAATGGTCCTTGTGCACTGGACAAACTCACAAATTGTGTTTGTGCACTCACAAACACAGCCACTAAACCCAGCCTAGGTTTGCCAGATCATAGAATGGGCGGGGCTGGAAGGGACCTCTAGAGGTCATTTAGTCAGCAGGGACATCCCCGCCAGCCCAGGTCACCCAGGGTCCTGTCAACCCTCACCCTGAATGTCTCCAGGGAAGGGGTCTCGACCACCTCCCTAGGCAACCTGCTCCAGTGCTCCACCACCCTCATAGTAAAGAACTTGTTCCTAACACAGAATCACAGAAGGCTGGAAGGGACCTCAAGGAACATCCACATGCCCAGGTCAAGTTTGCAGGATGGTTCTAAGCACAGAGAAGAGGGCAGCACCCTGTGCAGGAATTAACAGTTTTGTCTGCAGTGCTCTCATCTTCCCCTCTTAGAGCTTCAAGGAAGCTCTTCAGTGAAAAAGTGCTTGGCAGAGTTTCCACATGTCCTCAGCTGGACTTGCTAGCCAAGTCTGAAGAACACAGGGCTCTGTTTTATATTTTTTTTCCCTGGTGTATCAGAAAAACTCCACAACATTCATATTTTTCACTCAGTAAGATGGAATAATCATACAGCTATCAGTGCAGCCTAAATGTAGCTGCTGCTAGAAAATGATGTTTAGACAATTATAAATTACAGTTTCTGCTTTTGGGAAATTTTTCTATTTTATTTCTGTCCCTTTCTGAAGTCCTGCATCCAACTCTACCTTTTTGTAGTCTTCTACAGTGCCTTAAAAAACTACCTAGATATCTACATCAGTAACTTACTCAAACCCTTTTGAGGATACCAACAGAAAAAAACGGCAATTTGGTATGACCTCAACCAACAATGCAATAAAAATTAATGTTAGTAAGAGATCAAAGAAGAATCAAGCAGTAAAAAAAAAAATCACAATGGTCACCAATTGCAGCAGGAACCTGTCTGCAGCTCCATTGTTGGGTTTAAGACATTACATCCACATAGAAATTAAAGAGGAAAACTCAAAATGCCAACTGCTTTGAGAAACGGAAGGTAGATTCCTGGTCACTGTGAAAGCAGAGTACTCAGCACCTTTCTTAAAAGTCCTGGCAACTTGCAGAATTGCTCTGCAGTTTCTCTGGGAAGCTCTGAGGTGCTTTCTAAAAACCAAATGCATTTGCAGCCCCGATCCAATCCCTCCATCCT
This sequence comes from Eubucco bourcierii, assembly GCA_013396675.1. NCBI lineage: Eukaryota > Metazoa > Chordata > Aves > Piciformes > Ramphastidae > Eubucco > Eubucco bourcierii. Next base: position 597,288 of record VWZE01001778.1, on the reverse strand, counting down.
GGTTCACAACCTTCACTTAAGGAAGACAAGTAATCCACACTGCAGAAGGAGGCTGTGCTCGTTTTCCTGACGTACTTCTCTGTGACCTGAACCCGCAGTTATATAAGAGTGGGAAGCATGAACAATTCATTCTTAATGCTAGCTCAGTCCTGGCCTCTCCTGGGCACTGGCTGAAAATAATACTAAACCATGCTGAATCATTTACAGTAGCTTTATGATGTGGATTATCATTCAGAGAGGACTGACCTAACCCCAGCACATTCGTTTCATGCAGCAACACAGACTGGACTCCAACCAGAGTCCAGCGAACGCCACCCACGTAGGCACCAATACGAATCATGCATTCATGTAGGAGGCTTGCATGTAGAATAAAGTTGCTTTAAACTTATCCTTGTATTAAGCCTTCAGTAAATGCCAAGCACTTGCCCCTTCTGTCAGCATAGGCAGTGCCTTAAAAATGCAAGTTGCCCAGACATCTATGCAGTTTTTTATTTCAAGCAGCTTCCCCACTCTCTACTTTCAGAAGGATGCTAGCCATTATGAGAAAACATTTTGTTAATTAATGCTTCCAGCAGTTGCACAGATTTCTAATGTCTTTGCTAAAATAATGGTCCATTATTCTGTTTCGTCCTCCAGACACAGATTCTGGTCACGAGACATGGGAACGATTTACCTCCTCTTGGACATATGAGATCCTGCACCACAGTGCAACGCAAAAATGTGAGCTTCTCAGTCACACAGGACCTGGTCATATGGCTGCCCATTGAATTCCTTCTCTTTCCACCATCATAAAAGGAGTACAAGATGTTGTTGCCATTTATATTCCACTGATTACACAAGCTATTTTCATGGCAGGGCTCTGCTGCTGCATTCCATCTCACAGGCTGAACAGATTGAGCTTTTTTAGTGGATTCTGTTAAAATGGACGTTGGTTCCAATAGGACAAATTCATCAGGTAGGGAGCTTTCACAGTGACTCATTTTAAGGTAATCTTTGTACACATCCTTTTTAGATAGCTTGAACTCTTTGAACGATAAGAGCACAAAACAATAGTGGCTGTGAGTGGAGAAGAAATGCTTAAAAAGCTGCTTTTGGTAAACATTAACCCAGAAAACTCATGTTTTCTAGCTCCATTCCCATCCTCACTGATTTCTTTCTACAGATGTGCTTTTAAACTAAGTGAAACAAAGGTTTTAATTGCAAGACACTTCCATTTTTACTCATGAGCTGCCATTATCAATCATTTATGTCTTCTAATGAACTCCTACACTAAATAAAAAGAGAATACAAGAATACATCTTTTAAAAGGAATCCGTTTGCTGCACATCAATCCCTGCAGGCCATGTGTTCATAAGTCAATAGTCTAAAATGAAAACATCTGATCAAGGTAATACACCTGTTAAAGGAGCATAAAATTCCAAACCCAGTGGTAAAATAGAAAGATTATGAAGCCTCTTAAAGGAACCATCAAAGTAAACTATTACACGGATACATCTGCTTCACACCAGTGCCAGTTCCAGAAGCGCCACTCACGATAAATGCATATTAGGACAAACATTTCAATGAGCTTCTCTTGAAATAGGTTTTTCCAAATGTGAGTAGTTCAGCTCAAGAAAAGAAAGTACTAACTTAGCCTTCCAGGTACTTTTAATCAAGGATCTCCAAAGCAGTGCAAAATGTGAACACTCTGACTCATGACAGATCTGTGTGTTTGAAATTTATCAGTCCTGTTCTCCAGATGGAGCACCTATGATACCTGTAGGCAGAGTGAACTGACCAGCAGGCCTGGCTGTGGTGAGAGCAGGGCTCAAGCACCAAAGCAAGCTCACAGGCAATCAGTACTACTATCACTGGTGCTATGATGATCACTGTGACACAGTTCAATCATTTGTTCCACTGTTTCCTACCCCAGTGGCTCTACCCTTTGCAGCTTTGTTGCAAAAGAAGTAAAGCCCCACACCATCATGGACATCTTTTGTGCTTTTGCAGTTTCACCTGCCCTGAAGCCCTACAGATCCCACATACTGCCAACATGTCTGCCAACATACTCACTTGAGCATGTGCTGTTGGAAGAACCAAGGGGGTTTTTTCATCATTTGTTTTCCTCCTTTTTTTTTTTTTTTTTTTAATTTAAACAAAGAGTTCTCAGGGCTCCAGGCAAAGGATTTTTGAGCCCCTTTCCAAAAGCTTCTGGGCTCTCAAGTCTCACTTGTAATTACAGAATCATAGAATCATAGATTAGTCTCAGCCATGTTTTCTAGTCCTTAATCCCTGGGATTGCACTTGGGTTTGGACTGGAGTTTTAAATGGAGGGAAGGAGCTGGTACCAGCTGTGTGTTCTGACTCCAGACTTTCTCTGCCTTTCTCTCTCATGTTTCCTAAGCCTGAGGTTTTGCAGACATGAGGAGAAGAGAACCATGGTGTGACACAGGGCCGAGGGAGGGTATGATCATGAAACACATTTCTGCTGGGATTCCTCCTGGTTCCTGACCATACCAGTGCCAAACCTGCTCTGTCATCAGAGCCCTGCTAATGCAGATGTCACACTCATGCCTCTTCCCTTCACACAAAGGGAAGCCAGTCACGATGCCCAAACTTTCTATTTCTGTCCCAGTTTGAGGCCACGAGCCTACCTGGGACTGGAGGACAGAAATGGGGCTCTGTCCCTATGGTTTTCTTAAGGGAGACCCGGGATCCTCAGACTACCACATCTGCCCTGCTCCCTGCTCACAGGCACTGTTGAGGAGGCATAGGGTGGTTCACGGGCAGCTCCTGAGGGGAGAGAATGAGCACCTCCTGCCCAGCTGGTGGGCGAGCCCAGGTGAGAGGACATCATGGCCCCCATCCCGCCAGCCTCTCGCCAGAGGTCACTGGTATAACCTTATCTTCCAGGTTACCAGGCAAGTAATGCTACTCAGGTGACCAGAGTCACCAGGCATGGAATCTAAATTCTTTGCACCTTTCATGTTACCTCACCAGGGAGAGAGGCCATGGCCCCTGCCCCCTCAGCCTGCAGCCCAGGGGCTGGCACACCACACTCGCCTGCAAGCCTAAGCTTTTTTTGCCCAGTACCCTCACACACAACATTTAACACATCTGTCAGCGTGGTTTAACAGTCAGGGTCACTATCAGGCTTTGAATAACACTGCATTTTTGGCATTATTTCTGAAATGCCCCACGCAGGTGTCAGCCTGTTTAAAGGGTACAGTATGTGTGCCTGCCTCGCCTTCCCCGCCAGCGCGCCAATCGCTACCTCTCGGAAAGTATCGCCCTGCCACTGCTGACATTTATGTAGAACAGTGAGGTCTATTTTGCCAGCTATGACTTCAGCCCCGTTCTCAGTAACTTTAAAGATCAACCATAACAAAACAAAAATGCTTCTGAATTTTATTGGCACATGCTGCCACCACAGATATGGAATATGGGCACCTGTCACAACTGACTTTCTCTCCTTTCCATTCTTCTTTCCTTTCATTTTCTCTCCTTTTCTCTTTTCTTTTTTCTCTTTTCTCTTCTCTTTTTTATTTTTTTCCTCTTTTCTTGCCCTTTCTGTTCTCTTGTTTTCTTTTTTCTTTTCCCTCATTTTCTTTTTTCTTTCATTTTCTTTTATTTTCTTTTTCCCCTCCCTTTCTCCTTTCTCTCCTTTGCTCTCCTTTTCTCTTTTTTTCCTCTCCTTTACTCTTCCTCCCCTTCCCTTCCCTTTCCCTTCCATTCCCCTCTCCTCTCCTCCCCTCCTCTCTCCTTTCCTTCCCTTCCCCTCCTCTCCTTTCTTTTTAATGAAAGAGGAGAAAAAAAAAATTTAAAAAGGCAATCATAACCTGCAGAACTGCTCTAAACTGTAGGGTGACATTAAACCAGAGGAATGATTAAAACCAGTCTTGTCTGAGGTACGCAGCCCAGGTAAGGTCGGCGACAGTGCAGTAGCAGGCAGGGCAGGGTGCCGGCTGCAGGGGGTCGCTCCTGGAGGCCGAGCTGCTCTGGAAAGAATGGGTTAACATTAGCTGCGTGTTATACTCAGTGATGCCTTAAATAATCATCACATGGCTCCTGTAATCTGTTCCATGCTGTCAGCACAGGGTTAGTCATAATAATATCAGATAAGAGCTGTTGGAAGTGACATACTAACCAACATGAGAGCCACATGACTTTCTGGCTACATGGCTGCCCTTCACCTGAACTTTGGCTTAGATAGCTTCACACCAGCCCACGGTGCGCTGCCCTGCACCTGGGCACCCTCCTGCCCCCCACCGCCTGTCCTCCGCAGGTGGCAGCTTTGGCTGCCAGGGCCACCCCTCGGGACGCTGCTCTCCGTTTCTATGAGCTAGCTGCAGGGCCGAGGGAAGCACTTTTGGCAGAGGGCAGCCAGGGTGACTTTTCCTTTTGTAATCAGTGCTTCCTGCCTCCTGCCTCCGGAGCTGCAGGGAGTGAGGCGTCAGCTACCCTGCGCCAAAGAGGGGAGCCGAGAGGCAGGGCAGGAGGAGGGAGCATGGCTGGGGAGCAGGAGGGGCAGCAAGGGCTGCGGAGAAGTAGTCGGAAGGGAGCCGGTGCCACAAGCCTGAGAGGATCTGCAAAAAGGTGCAGACTATGGTGCTCAAAAGAAGTATGAGAAGCAGAGAAATTGGTGTGGAAATCAGGCTAAGGAAAAAAAAAAATAAAAAGAAAAGAAAAGACAACATAACTGGTTCTGGCAGGCCTCGAGGGACACCAAAACCAATTAAAAAAAAACTTAAAAAAAATCAAGAGTTGCAACTACGAATGGCAAGGCTATTCTGAAGGTGCTCACAAGGTTCCCATGGCCAGCCTCAGAGACAGACAGCAACGTCCTCCGTAAGATACAGACGAATCACAACTCACCGCTTAATGTAGAAAGGGACCGAGATGAAAAGGGAAAAAGGGGGAAACAAGTGAAACACAGGAAAAAATATGGAAAGGGAACACAGCATTGGAGAGCTTAAAGAAAATGGAAATATAGCCACAATATTTATTTTGCTTTATTTTCCTGAATTATCTCTATCCTTACAAACTGCAGCATACTCCATTTGCACCACCTAAAGCAGCAAAAGTTGTGCCCCCTGAGGAGGAGATCTGGATTTTCAATCTTACTGTCAAGTACCCAGCAAATGTTAATCTCAAATGTAACATCAAACTGCCATCGGGTAGCACCTAAGGTATTGCTGTGTTAGCCTCCCATTAAGCAAAAAAGAATGATGCCAAACAAGCTCAGTGAAGTCAGGGCATTCAAAACGAATGGGAGAAAAGGGCAAGTGTTTGGTACCAGGCTGTCAGCAGTCAGCCTAGACCAGCTGCAGAGGCTGCTCACACAGACTTTGTCCTGAAGACAACGGGAAGGGGTGGCTGGATCAGGTCCCAGTTTGCCAAGTGTGATGCTCACTGGCTCAGGATGACACCCTCAGTAAAGACAGAAAAAGTACACAACAGAAAGCCATTCCTTGCCTGGCACTTAGGAGCCTCCTGAGTAACCTTAGTACCTGCTCTCCTGGGTATAACACTGGAGGCAGAGGAAAGGGACACTGACATTGAGACTTAAATACATAGCGGACACAAACTGGCATCTCTTGGCGCAGTTAAAACCTGAATCACTTTATGGGCATCTGTCTCTTCACTGCACAGGGAACCAAAATCCCCATATCCTTAAACCATTAAATTGAATGGGATAAATCTAGGAGTGTAAATTAGTTTCCTAAAATTGGGTGGCCCCAGTTCCTGCATTGTTCTTGTGAAGAACCACCTCTAGGATACAGCCTGAGTGTGGGGACAATACCTAGTGCCACCTCAGAAGACAGCACCCTTTTTCCCTACCTAACTGCAACTTGAGTGTGTTTTCTCTTCTACTGACACATGTCAAAACCAGTGTTACACAACAGTGACATGGCTGGAAAGAGCTCCCAGCTTTTTTAAGACCTTAACCCTAGGCAGGGCTGGGATGCACTCACATTTCCGTCCGTGAAGAGGCGGAAGGTCTGTTAGCCCTCTTCACTTACTGAGCCGTGCAGAATTCTGTTCCAAACTATGCCATTTATTAGTCATTATTATTTAATGAGACCAAAGAATGCAATATGTGTAACCAAGAAATATGCCAAGTAATGTTCTTTCTTTTAATGGCCAGATCAAAGGGAGGTTTATGAGGCTGGTGCTGGCTCAGTCAGTAGCGGCATTTGCCCCAGATCCTCTGCAGCACACCTTGCTCAAGCATACTGTTTTAAAATCTTTAAAATCAGGGGCCCAAAGATGTGGCAGGCATCTTAAGGTCACCTGCCTTCATGAGCTTTTTCTCCCTTTCCAAAGAAACTGGAAGACATTTTTTTTTCCCCCCCAGATGTTTCTGGAAGACATTTCTAAGCTAACTTGTAGTAAGTGCTTAACATAGCATCTCAGGTACCCAAAAAGCAAACAGTTCTTGGAGAACACTCTTCCTTCTTTGGTTGTAAATGCACGCAGTGGGTGATGGAAAGGCTCTTAGACTTGCCAGAAAAGGGATGATTTTATGATTTTTCTCCTTCCTCTTTTAGTCACCAGCTGCTTTATCAACAACCAGATATTCCACATACACACCTCACCCCCAACCCCGCTTTGTGCCCCCAGTAAGACTTGTAAACGTCCCTGGAAAAGTTGTAAAACTAGCTCTAGCAGCATAGGCATTTACACTAATGCTGAAGACTCTCAACTGTGATAATTTAGCAGATCATTAATCCCACTCTCTAAAGGAGGCTGTAAAGCAGAACTAAATATGCAAATCCTCTTGTGCTTTAAACTTGCATCTGTCTGTCCGTCCATCCAACTATCTATCTATTGTAGTGGAATTCTCCTAAGATCATGCTGTATTCTAATCCATTAATGGAGCTCAACNGGGGGGGGGGGGGTAGTTAAAAAAAAAAGTAAAACTAACATGGAAGGCTCAGTACAGTAGGCAATCTTGAAGACTTTATGATCTCCACCACCACACGTGCAGAAAGGGGGTGCGCGCAGCACTGGGGGTTAGTAAATTAGCCTTTTATCACCACCCACTGACATTCAAGCATCAATTACTGTAAGGCACAAGTGCAAATGAGGTGGGTGGCCTCTTTCTAGTCCACTTCACTGCACTGCAACGCAGTCTGGCATGACCTCCAATTCCTATTCAGGACAGCAAATGCTGTGGTATCAGGGGGTTTGGGTATTCTGGCATGGCTGCAGGTGGTATGCTTGCGCAGTAACTATCCACACAGTGCCTGGGGCTAGACATTTTGCTCACATGAGCAATAAACTCTCTCAATCAAACGTAACTAAGTGTATGATTTACTGTTTGCAGTTATTCTAGCATGGAACTGTTCCTGCTTTAACTTAGATTCTTTTAGGTTTTTCTTCTGGCTTTAAATCAGAATCCTAAATGAACATTTAAAAACGTAATGATCTTTGCTCCTTAAAAATTGCAGTATCAACGTCTATGGGGCACCTTCACAGCGAGCACTGCAGTGATTTTTAAGATGCAGCACAAATGATGGAGTGCTAACAAATGTGAAGTAACATTGCGGGTGAAAACTCAACAAGCAGCCCCGGATCCCACAATACCCATGCAAAATCCAGGTGGAAAGAAGGTCCCCCATCTCCTGAGAAGATCTGCAGAGCAAAATACAGTAAAAAGAATATGCCAAGCTCACAGAACCTAACCCAGTGGAAAATACCAGTTCCTGCTTGAACCATAGGAGTTCTGGAAGGCAAGAGATGCCTTATTTCTGTTCAGGGGAAAAAGGGGCACTGTGCAGATGGGGAAGACCCAGCTTCAGCAGTTTGTGTCAGGGAATAACAGATTTATTCTTGGTTGGAAAGCCCTGTGGGGAGTTTCAGCAATCTTAAGGCTGGAACTAACACTATGTCTCCAGCAGCCACAGGACTCCACTCCTGTCTGAAAGTGCAGCTGATGCTCCCATATGGGATTTAGCTGCTGGCAAAGAAACTCTCCCATTTGCTACAGAAACCTCCGCTCTCCTCCCCCAGCCACTTCAGTGTATTGTGAAGAAAGCTACTCATCTAGGGAGACCTAATGGGCTGTGTCTGTCTCTTACACCTTTAAAAACTTCCTATTCCTCCACTGAGAAGCTCACGCCCAGAATACTCCTCTGAGAGGCTTGTGGTCTAAGGGACTACTTGGGCTTACAGAAGGTTCTTTCTTTTCCAAGGACCACTTCTGGTTTCCCACTGTCTCAGTGGAAATTGGTACAACCCTCACCACAGGACTCTGCACATCAAAATCCAACAGGATGATGGCTGAGACCTGTGGATATATGTCAGGGCCATGAACATAGCAGAAGTTCCCTACATAAGCTATGGGGCATCTGTGCACATATGTAAGCACACCAGAACTTGTGTATTTTCTCCTGTCTACTCAGAAACTAAGCAACATCATCTGATATGCCATCTAGATTTTTTCCTTCTCTCCAGCCTGCTGCAGGCTATTTCTTCTTCTCACTGTCCATGCCAAGACTCCCCAGGTTCAACTCAGCTATTTAGGCTAGACTGGAAGCACAAATTTTTGTGCTTGCTTGATGGTCGGTGACCACTGAGTGGTGGGAGTAGAGCCATAAGTAAACCATTTCATGTCAGGTATAAAAGACAACAGAAACAATGCTTTACAGTGGTCTACAAAGGTATACAGTCAATGTGGATGGCTGCTGTTTGTGCTCCTAAAACCAGAGATGGATTAGAGATGCTCCCATGTTTTGTGGAGATGTTACATGGGACAGGAGAACAAAAAATGCCTATGCAAATGTATACTTATTTATAAACACACACACAGATGCAGCTAGATTCTTGAGAAGGACAAGTAAAAGCATTTGTGTACTACTTTGTACCTTGAACAGTTCAGACACAGGAGGGAGGGAGGGAAGGAAGGGAAGGAAGGGAAGGAAGGGAAGGAAGGGAAGGAAGGGAAGGAAGGNNNGGAAGGGAGGAAGGAAGGAGGAAATGAGGAGGATGGAGGAAAGGAGGGAGGAAGGAAGGATATCAGATAGTTGTGTGTGCATATCTTTTCTTCTGCCATCTGACATAAACTGGCAATAGAAATTAAACCTGAGGTCCAAATACTCGATGCCCAAATACTATTATCATGTGCCATGTTCCTGGGTCTATTCTAGTACGAAACAGCTCAGAAATTAAAAACAGGAACAATGGGGACTTTAAAAATGAACTCTTCACTCACTGTGCATACAGACACATTACAGTATGGATTTGTATGGTATGTGTCAGCTCTGCATCTAGAGACTTTGACAAAGACTCTGAATGTGTCCCCATGCTCCATTATATGCACCAAGTATTCAGAAGAACAAGAGTTTGCTAACCAAACACCATTATGAACACAAGAAATTATAGGGTTGAGGTTTTTTTGCTGCAATAGTTTAACATGATTTTAATTACATATGAAGAAAAATTTGAATAATTATCTTCATAAAAACCTGCCATTTTCTTCACTGAGTGTTTAGCTCTTTTCCTCAGTAAATGAATCACATCCATCCAAATTTCAGGCTCCCAACAATGAGCTGCTCAAGAATACAATTCAACCTATTCTGAAAGCATCTTCTCATTGCTAGAGACATGGAGTTCACAAAGGGGACAGACAGCAGAAGTAGCCAAGCTGTCTTACTTTGTCTACTGTCCACAGGATTGCCCTCAAATTCAGCTCCTTGCCATTTGTAAGCCATAAGCATTGTCTTGAGGAGGCATTTTACAGACTACTACAACAGGCTGCAGAATGCTGCATGCAGTATGGCCGAAAGCGAAGTCAAACAGCTAATAATTCTGCCCTTACAACACCAGCATAAACTGTACCCCTGCAAAGGGAAAGATTAGCATTAATTGCCTGCTGTCAAATTCATCATTTCCCCCAATTTATTATAAGTTTTGAGCATTGCAGCACCACCACTAGAAGAAGTTTGTGAGCACTGCAATACACCAATCTTTATTCTCCCTTTGGCAAATTAATGCAGATATTTTGCCTTATGATAATTCCTAATTAATAAGAGGTTTAGGAAAGAGTCCCACTCATTTGGAACTCCAGTGCTACTATTATTCATTTGAAATTCAGAAATTCAACTCTTCTTTTTTTTTTTTTTTTCCTTAAAGA
>VWZE01001778.1:492901-578908 GCA_013396675.1 Eubucco bourcierii | reverse complement strand
AAACAAAAAAAACAGAATAACAACTCTCCTGACCAGTTTTTGCTCCCTGGTCCAACACAGCAGCTCTGTTACATAGCACCACTTGTGCAGACTTTGGCAGCCCAAGCAGGCTGGATGGAGCTGGGGAGAGGAGCTGCCCTTTAAATAGAGAGCACAGCTGCACATAGGTTGGTTGGAGATTTAAGTGCCAGCCTTTCTAACTGTGTTAATGGGAGTTTAAGATGTAAAGAGATACCACCAGCACAGAGAAATAAACCCTTTTTGATCTGATGTTGCTTCAGCATCAGAACCAATGCATGGCACTTTGTAGCTTTCACAGCTATAATGCAATGCAGAAAACTCTTTTATCTTAATACACTTCCCTTTTTCAGAACAGGAATTATCATGTTCAAAATGGTCCTGAAAAATGGAAGAAAGACATGACACCAATGCTACCCAAGGCAGTTTAAAAATCAGACCTTATTTGTCTGTGCCAACATTTTAAAGCAGAGGGTACAGAGAGTTTTGTTATTTTTGTGCTAATAAAGATCCCAGAAGCCCGCAAGGACCCCGTATGCTACTTCAATATTTAGAGAGTGTGCCACAAGCCCATGCATTGTATTCCCAACAAGGAGACAGAAGCACACAGTTTTGCTGCAGTCTTGCTACTTCAACTACGTGTCACCGTGCACCAGCGTTAGCTGAAGAACTGAGAGCATGGCTAATGAGAGGGAGGAAATAAAAAACGGTGACATATGATTTTTTTTCCTGAAACATCCCCTCTCTCTGCTTTCCAGATATTAGGAAAAGGTTATGCTCCTTCTGCTCACAATTATAAAATTAGAATTTTAGTAATACAAAGGTTCAAGCTAAATTTATTAGGGAGCGCTTCTAACGTTTTATCTGAAATGGGAAGCTGAGATTTTTTTTTTTTTGCTGACGCTTTTTAATTGCATCAAAACCACTAGACAACATTTATGTTTCTGTTAAGATTTGCTAATTTTTTTATAGCTGAAAACCTTTGCAAAATACATTTTCTTATGGTTAATGAATACTAAACAGAACTGATTTATATAACCAGAAATGTGTTCACAATGAGTAAAAATTACTTACGATGGCATTAAAATATCAAACTAAGTTATACTTAGCATTTTTTCATGTCCAGGGGAGGTATTTTAAAACACATCCTACATTAACAGTTATTACTACTGTTGTTGTAATTATTGTTACTATTATTATTATTTATAGAAAAAGTGGTGCAAAGAAAGCAGAAATCCTTGAAGTTGCCTGCTTTAGGGTCTGCACCGATGCCTGTTAAAGTTAAACCTAAAAGCTAAAACTAAAGCTAAAACTAAAAGCTAAAATTAATGCTAAAACAAAGTTAAAACTAAAAGCTAAAACTAAAAGTAAAAGCTAAAACTAAAAGCTAAAACTAATGCAAAAACTTAAAATTAAAACTAAAAGCTAAAAATAATGCAAAAACTTAAAATTAAAACTAAAAGCTACAACTAAAGCTAAAACTAAAAACTAAAACTAAAGCTAAAGCTAAAAGTTAAAATGAAAAGCTAAAACAAAGTTAAAACCAAAAGCTAAAACTAAAGCTAAAACTAAAAGTTAAAACTAAAAACTAAAACTAAAGCTAAAGCTAAAAGTTAAAATGAAAAGCTAAAACAAAGTTAAAACTAAAGCTAAAACTAAAAGTTAAAACTAAAAACTAAAACTAAAGCTAAAGCTAAAAGTTAAAATGAAAAGCTAAAACAAAGTTAAAACCAAAAGCTAAAACTAAAGCTAAAACTAAAAGTTAAAACTAAAAACTAAAACTAAAGCTAAAGCTAAAAGTTAAAACTAAAACTAAAACTAAAAATTAAAACTAAAGCTAAAACTAAAAATTAAAACTAAAGCTAAAACTAAAAGTTAAAACTAAAAGCTAAAACTAATGCTAAAAGTAAAAGCTAAAACTAAAATTTAAAACTAAAAGCTAAAGCTAAAGCTAGAAGTTAAAACTCAAAGCTAAAACTAGAAGTTAAAACTAAAAGCGAAAGCTAAAACTATTAAGAATTAATCAACAGATGAAGGTGACTTAGTTTCAATTCCTATAATGGTTATTTTTAAAAGTATTGATGTATTTTTATCACATGAAAAAAAATATACACACACACATATGCATTTTTAGTTCAGAGTTAAATCTTGAATGTAACAGTCTAAACATAATCCCCATAATTAACAGATAGTCCAGCATGCTGGCCAGGCTTTCCCCTCTCAAGCAGGTAAAGCCATTTGTAAGAAAGAGAGAAAGAGAAGGAGGGAGGCAATAGAGTTTTCTAGCTGATGCAATGTTTTACTGCAACACACTCATTCCTCTGTGGATACTTAAAAGATTTGCTTTAACGGAGAGCTGAGAATTCTGTTGAAATGCAAACCTAAAGGTATTTTTATCTCAGTGCACAAAGGTTGCACAGAAATCTCAGGAGGTCCAATGAGAAGATACTCAACCAGCCTGCTGCAGGGAGTTGTCCAAAATCCAAAAGAGGAGGCTCAGGGCAGACCTTATTGCTCTCTACAACTACATAGAAGGAGGCTGTAGCTAGATGGGATTGGTCTTTTCTCCCAGGTACCCAGGGACAGAACAGGAGGACACAGCCTCAAGCTGTGCCAGGGCAGGTTCAGGCTGGACATTAGGAAGAAATTTTTCACAGCAAGAGTGATTTGCCTTGGAATGGGCTGCCCAGGGAGGTGCTGGAGTCACCATCCCTGGAGGTGTTTAAAAGGAGCCTGGATGAAGCATTTGGTGCCATGGTTTAGTTAATTAGAAGGTGTTAGGTGAGAGGTTGGGCTCGATGATCCTAGAGGTCTTTTCCAACCTGGTTAATCCTGTGATTTTGCGATTCTGTGATTGCTGTATCACATGGCCCAACGCTGGCAGTATCTGTTGGGCAGAGTGACTGGAAGAAAAATACAGGATCCCTTGCAATAGGAAGAAGTCTTCCCTCACTGTCTGATGAGAGAGGAAATGTAAATCACATAGATTGACTGAAGGAGAGGTATCACACACCATGCGGTCACTCGGAACAAACTCTGCAGTGAGAGAGAAGTCCTTGTTTTGACAGTGAACAAGGCAGCAAGTGAGTGGACACCTGGTGATTTAAAATGCACCAGGATTTGAATGGTGGGCCTGTTTGCCAAATTGCTGCTGCTCTTCTGAGCCAGAAGAAGTAAAATGTGTTTCTCTTACACATTTCAGCTGTTGTGCTGTATCAGAAGGCACTCCAGGCTGGAATGTGAAAACAAGCCCAAATTATCATCCTGGATTGTTTTCCCACAGTTCCTACCAACTTTCACACTGCAAAAACCCATCTGACACATACTGCCATTAGTGCATTACCTTCAAATTAGGATTAATAAAGTCCTGTCCCAGTCTGACATAAAATACCAAATTGGTTGGTTTGTTGTTTCTTTGGGTTTTTTTTTCAATTGCATAAAGCACAGTGTAAATTCTGGCAACTGCATGGTCGGTGTCATGAGCTGCTGACAGACTTTGTGTGCATGAGAAGTATTTCCAACATGTATCAACATTGGAGAAAAGCTTGCAGTTTATCTGCCCCAACTCACATCAACGCTACAGTACACATCACTCAAACAAGTTGCTTCCTGCCTCTTTTTAGCTATTCTCTGAATTATTCCTACAGCTGACACACAGAGTGCTTGACAGAGATCTCACCACTGCCACTGCACATAAAACCTATTTCTCTTTGTCCTCCTAATCAGAACCACAGTTTGATGTTTTGGTGTCCTTTGGGTGCTTTTCACCCAAAGCCTGATCTCTCTGAACTGCTCCCATCTTCTGCAGCACTTTTCACAGAGCCCTACAGCATCAATTTGTGCCCCCCCAGTACCCCATTCAACCTACGCTTGATGTGGTTCAGTCTCTGCTCACCAACAGCTGGTCTCAGGAAGGCTCAGAGAGTCTCAGCTGAACCTTCCATTCACAGATACTGCTCACAAAACCCCGTGTAGAGAAAACCACTTCACTATTCAGCTTCATGTCCTACAAGTGAATATCCAAATGCAGCAGCATTCATCAGGAGTTACTGGAAACATTTACCCCAATTATGTTCCTGTCTGAATTGGTTACTGATCTTGTATCATAGTTAAACTACCAAAAGGATTTCTAAAACAACAGATTTTTGTTGCTAGTTAGCAATTTTTATCAGACAGATAATGAGAGAAGAGGAATAAATAAACTCAGTGAGGTACAATTACATCATCTTACTATTTCAGCAAGATAAACAAAATGGTATTCTCTTCCCTCCCTAGAGTGCTATGAGGCTTATTCCATTAAGGTTTGTCAAGTGCTTGGATGGAAGGCTCTGTAAGTGCATGGTGTTATTAGTAAATACTAAATAGAAAACTAGATTGTAATTATCGGGATAAACAGGCTAAGTTCTGCTTGGCTAAATGCACTTGGGAGAGGAACTCAGGACCACCAGCGTGCTGTAGCGTGCACATCCTTATCAGACTCAACACCTCTTAGCCTCCAAAAGATCAGTTCTGCTCAGCTTGAAAACTACTAGAGCTGAAATTCATCATCCCTATCCTTTCCCCAACTCTGAATAAAATTTTTACTCCCACTTTAGTGTGCCTTATGCATAGCAGACTGATGTAATTAGTTTTCCAGGCATCCCTAAAACTGCTCATCATCCTGTACAGCTGAGACAGAAACAGCACACAAATACAACAGAGAGACACTCTGCTCCCACACCTGGTGAAAGCCTCTGCACCCCTAAGCGCAGGGCACACAGTCTCCCCTGTTACTGGGCTTAAGAGTGTCTTGCTCCCTACATCCCAGCACCAGAAGGGAATTCCTGTTGTGTTCTTTCTGCCATTTGCCACAACAGAGAGACCAAATGAATATAAAATCATCTTACAAATGTTTCACCAGAGATAAGAGGAGACATTTGTCTAACACTGCGAAGATCAATCAGAATTAGAGATAAAACTGCCCTTAAAATCATGTGTGAGTAAAGATCTTAAATATTTTTGCATTGATCATTCAAGATTAAAACTAATGTCATCTGGTAGCTTTGGCAGTGGTGTTTTGGTTTTTGTTTTACCTTTGCTGTCAAGTCAAGCCTGTGCTGGGCACAGCCATCTGGGGCTTTACATCTTCCCAAGCATGCTGTGCAGTCTGATGGCATCTCTTGCATAAAAGGCAGCGACTGACAAGGATTCAAAGGAGACATAGTGAAGAAGCTCTTTTCACATCAGGGAAAAGGTAGGGATGGATAAAACTGTGGAAAGTAGCATTTCTGGTGGGTAGAACAGGAGCTCTAGTAAAGAAAGGAGGTCCTTCACAGAGTCTTCTATTTCGGGGGAGTGAATGTTTCACCAGCTTTAAATGTCCTTTAAAAGGAGACAAGCAGCCTGTGCCTCCAGACCTGCTCCCGAAGCCTGTGCACAACACACAGCCCCCAGAGCGCAGCTGAGGCGCATTAGCCAGTTCCTACTCACCTATTTGTTTGAAAAGAAAACTACTTTCCCTGAACTCCATGCTAACAACCTGACTGCTGCAAAAGTTAACAAGCTTTTCCTGCTAAGAGTAAGCTCAGAGATGTTTGGAAGACCAAAATTGAGCATTGCAGTGGCCTCTTGCTAGTAGGGACTACTTACTGAAAAGCAATATTTGCAAGACTGATGGTTTGGAATTTCCTGCAGAAATCCCCCTCTAGAAACCAGGCCTTGAAACAACACCAGCAAAACAATTGGATGCAAGAACCTAAATTAAGCAGGATGGTTTGCAACCTTCCTATCTGTCTCCTCTCAACCCATAAAAACAGGCTGAATTCAAAACAAGGAACAGAAGAGCGTCTATGGAGACTCAACAGCAATCTCCTTTGATAATCCCACCAAGTGGTTCTCAGAAGGAATGGCTTTAAGCCACACTGCTTCCTGACCAGGATGCAGGGAGCCTGGGCTGCAATGGTGTCAGCAGAGAAGTCTGCTTCAGGAACACCCAGGTTGGGCTGTTGGTAGCTCAGCAAGACTTGGTCTTCCCCATATGTTTATGCATGCAGCAGCACCAACCTTACACAGAATCACAGAAAAGCCCCTCAGGATCACCAAGTCCAACCTTAAACTCTACAAGATTCACCTTAAACCATATCTCTAAGCACCACTTCCAAGCAACCCTTGAACACATCCAAGGTCGGTGACTCAACCACCTCCCTGGGCAGCTCATTCCAGTTGCCAGCATGCCAAGCAACTTGAGTACCTTGGGTTTAGGAAAGACATCACCACATACACATTTATTACATTCTCTATTCATATAATAGGTATAGATTGACTCCAGGCTGCAAGCAAGCCCTTCTTCTACAGCTACAATGTGGTTAAGCACACACTGAGGATGGGCTGATGCATCCTGCAATGGTGGCACCATCTCCTGCTTCTCAGAAACTGCCTTCCAGCACTAAGCAGCCTGAATCGGGAGTATGGACTGAATTGGAACCATGCAATTTTTAATGCGTCTACTTATTGAATTTTTAATTTGCAGATTATTGACTGTATGGACTGTAATGGCTTTGAACAACAGGGTTGAGTGTGTATGCCAGACATCTGAAGTAATTCTATGTGAAAAGAGATGGCAAATTGCTGGAGCCTTTAATTACACTATTATTTAATAGTATTAAGGAAGGGCCAGAAAAAAAACCCAGAATACTCTCCTCCCTGCACATTTATCTACATCTCAACAAAATGAAATGCCATTTGTGTGAGAGGAAGGGAAGGGTGGTTCTGAATATATATATACACACGTATATAATCTCTGAATGGGGCTGGTACAAATGGAATCATAGAATGGTTTAGGTTGGAAAGGACCTAGTTCCCATCCCCTGCCATACGGAGGAACATGGTTTTGGTCCATGAGATTTTAACACTTTTTGCTTCTGTGATCCTCTAAGCCCCCAACATCAAGAAGCCATAAAAAGAAAAGTAATTAGATTTCTGCCCTGCCATTTTTTCTTTTCTATGCATCTGAAGACAATAAAAACAACGATGCTGTCACCAATCCCCACATCTGTTTGCATATTGCATACTTTATGGATATAGGGTCTGCTGCCGCAGAAATGAGGACTCCCAGGTTTTTTTCAGCAGGCTCCTGACAGCACATTCAGCACAAAAATCCATTCCCAGCAAAGAAGCAGCAGCAGCCTTGGGCCAGCCTCTTCACCATATCCAGCCCAGGTCATGCTAAGCACTCTTTCCCTCTCTGGCAGCAAGGCAATGCTCTTCTTCTCTTTCCTCGTGCTTTTATTTGGAAACAAAAAGGAACAACATCCTGTCATCGAACATCAGTACAGCGTAATTATCATAGCTACGTTTTACCTACCACAGTGAACGTTATTAATATGTGAAGATCACAAATCTCAAGCCTCCAGGAATGTCACACGAGAATGTCATAACTAAGCCTACGTCTAAAATAACCACTGGAGAAAACTCTTCTCAGAATCCCTGTCCTACCTACAGGCAGATGCATGTTATTGAGGGCTGTTCTTTAAAAGAGTTGAGAAGCAGCTTGTGCAAGAACAAGGCCAGAGTGTTCTTTTGGGGCAAAAAAGGGCAGTTAAGCAGTGAGCTAGTATTTTGCTGTGACTTATCTCAGACTGGTGCTGTTGGAAGGAGCCCTGGCTAACGGCAGGCCACAGCTCGGCTGGAACACGCTGCAGCTGCTCAGGACGTGCTGCCATCAGAACAAGGCTGGGGCTGGCTCCTCTCTATCATGCCACCGACTATGTGCTGGACTTGTATTTCTGCTGCCCCTTGCCAACAGTCATGTCTCAGGCAGGGAACTCAAAACTCTGTTATAAAAAGCACCTTTGCTAACATTTAAATGCACTGTGGCCAGCAAATGAATTTAAGATGAGTTGGTGTCACTGGGTGCTTTAGATAGATACATATTTTTACTCACTGCTGACCAGCTCGTGTGTTGAGGTCTAGCAGCACTGAAGAAAAGAAGACAGCAAATGCACACCCCTCTGAAAACTGAAATGGCACACAGCAGGACAAAGCTTGTCAGTGGAGGGATGAGCCAGGGAAGGGAATTTTACAAATTCCTTTCAATGTCAGGTCCTTAACTTTGCAGTGGCAGTTCTGTATACCAAAGTTTTGTTTCATGCCCTATATATATTCCCCTTTCATGGAGAGAAGGCTGGAGACTGTGCTTGCTATTCTTGGAGCACTGTCGTGGATGGGTGGAATACTAAGAGAGCCACATCTGAAAATGTGCACTCACAATGTCTTATCAGTGTTGGACATACATAATTTTTTCTTGCAAAGTTTTTTGCTATGAAATTGGTTGTCACACAAATTCGCGTGCTTCTCCTTGCTGGGTTTTTGGGGGGTTGTGGGTTGTTGTTTTGTTGGTTGTTTTTTTTTTTTTTAAATCCCTACATTACTATATTGTTTGATGTCCATTCTAATGTTCCTTAAAGATAAAGCCAATCGTCTATGCTGAAATTTCATGCACTCTTTTGTTCACTTGCACAGAGCTGCAATCTCACCACTCAGTAAAACTTCACTTATATTTCAATAACTCAGTAAACTCCACCCAGATAAAAACATCCACCTGTAGGCATGAAACCTTTCTGCTTTAATTGAATGTATTGAAGCACACATTCTCTCAGGTAAAAGCCTGTGCTCTGTCTATGTAAAGCACCACCATCTAGAATCAAAGAATGGTTTAGGCTGGAATGGATCTCAAAGCTCGTCCAGTTCCAACCCCTCACCATAGGCATGGACACCTTGCATTAGAATAGGCTGCTCAAGGCCTCATCCAACCAGGTCTTGAACAGCTCCAGGGAGGATCAAAGATCCCATTCTGTGATCCACAACCTCCCTGGGCAACTTGTTCCAGCGTCTCACCACCCACACTGTAAAGAACTTCTAGTTTAAATCTAGTTTAAATCTCCCCTCTGACAGTTTAAACCCAGACCTTAGAGTAGCCTTCCAGGATCTGAAGGGGGCTACAGGAAGGCTGGGGAGGGACTGTTGACAAGGTCCTGTAATGACAGGACAAGGGGCAATAGGTTTAAACTGGCAGAGGGGAGACTGAAACTGGATGTTAGGAAGAAGTTCTTTCCAGTGAGGGTGGTGAGACACTGGCACAGGTTGCCCAGGGAGGTTGTGGCTGCTGCCTCCCTGGAGGTGTTCAAGGCCAGGTTGGACGAGGTCTTGAGTAACCTGTGCTAGTGGGAGGTGTCCCTGCCTGTGGCAGGGGGGTGGAACTAGATGATCCTTGAGGTCCCTTCCAACATTGCCATTCTATGATTCCTCCTCATCCTGTCATTGCAAGGCCTTCTAAATAGTCCCTCCCCAGCCTTCCTGCAGGCCCCCTTCAGATACTGGCAGACTACTACAAGGTTTCATTTGCTACCATGGGTGGTAAGGATGGATTAGTTCATTATCTGAAACACCAGCCCTCGCTTTGGTCTACCCTTGGAAAACTGAAGGTTTCTTCAATTAAGGTTGAAGAAAGCTTCTCTCAGCCAAAGTTTTTGATAAATTAGAATTTATCAACATAATACCTGTGCTTGATACAGCGACCTTAGGGAATGCTTTATGTGAACAGAATAGATGGAAATTTCAAGTGTTTGTGGCTAAACAGAAGCTGACAACTAGCACTGCTAATCCACCAAGCACACTGTTCTCTTACAATCTCTGGTTTTCAGCCGAAGTGTAATTCACCACGGATTTTCCACAGCCCACTGTAAATGAGACAAGAGCAGTGTGACTTTGCAGGTTTTTTGAAAGCAAGGACAATTATTGATTGCATGTGGAAATGCAGAACAATGAACCAGTAATTTCCATTGACAGCATTCTAATCTCTTGAGTAAGGTGCTCAACCAAGCCCTCCTGGGCTCTTTGCAAGGCTTACATTGAGGCAACTGGAGCACAGCAGCAGACAGATGCAGTGGTCAGAGCAGGGATCTAGTGGAAGCCATCTAGAAGAAACCACCACCAAATTGCCCATTTAGCATGCCAAAAATTAGGATTGTTTCAAGTGTTATGCATATGAAAGTTCTTTGTGGTGGTTTGCTAGGACTGCATCAGCTTCAATAAAGATGAAGCAGGTCTTGAAAAGATGTCTGTGGGCTTCAGCCACAGAAGAGCAAAGCACAGACACCTTCCAGAAAAGTTCTAAGGTAGGACTTGCAACACAGTGGGCCAGCACCAGCCCTCAGGATGATGGTGATGGCAATGATAATGCCAATAATAACAACAACAAATTAATTACTTAATACAGAATAGGTATTAAAGTAACCAAAGTCATCTAAAGTCTAAGTAGAAAAGTCGTTTTCTTTTTCAGTGAAGAAGGGAAGAGCTGCTTCTGCTACTCTGATTTCACAAAACAGGTACATTGGACACAGCAGTCAACACAGCAACTGAGAGGAACCCAGAACTAAGACAGTTGAAGCACAATGGAAAGATACAGAGCTCTATTAATAATGCTCACATTTAAAGTAGCATGATAGAACTGTGGCATTTAATATCAGTGCTTATCAGTAGCATCTCAAGAGATTTCAGCTCTTTTAATGTATGTCTTACAAAAGAAACACCACTAAAGAATGCTGACTTCAATGTTTTCCTACCACTAACAGCTGCCTTTCAGGGAAGATCCCATGAAGCTTTCCTCTTCCACATTTAACTGACTGCAGATTTCCACGTTTAATTGAATGGGATTCAATAGCAGGAGCAGAGAGAGTTCAAATTGTCCCTTTGGGGATTCACTCACCAGAAATTACTCATTCATGCCATGACATTTTGAGGGAATATCATAATGTCGTTTTGGACACAATGTCATAACTTAGAGGAACAGAAGAATAAGATGGAAACATCAATTACAATAAAAGAAAGGGTGTAAAAATCATGGTTTGCCCTGTGTCCTTCCTTCCACAGGGAAGTCTGAGTTTGAAAAAGGCTGCTCTGCATCTGCAGTTGCTACGTGATTGGGTCAGTATCACCCATCACCCGTGACAGGGTCATTTGCAGGCTGTATCCTACTGGCCCATGTTCACCCCAGCCAATCCAAAATCCTGTGTGGTAGGATGGAGACCAGCGTTGTTATGGAGACTAGTGGAGTAGGAGAGCATTGGCAGGATCTGGCCCTTCCTCACAGCATAAGATGGCAATAAAGGACTGACATGGGTGTGGTGGGCACACTTGCCTGGCAGTACTACAGGGTGGGGCAGGATGCAAAACCTTTATTATATGCACATGTATGTAAATGAGGATGTATATGTACATGTGCAGGCATATATGGATATATGGAGAGAGCCCAGAGAGTTATTTTAGCACTGCTGCATGAGGTGGTGACACTGAATTCCATTAGCAGCACCACTCTACAGCATAATGTTGGGTTTTAAAAATGTGAAAAACAAGTGTGAAAAATCAGGCAGATGCAGAGCTGTGGTGGGCAGGCTGAGTGTTTGGAGGCATCCTATATGGGGATACTGCATCTCACAGATACAGCAGCTCGCTCACCGGGTCCAGTTTGTCCTGTCTGAGAACAATGGCTCAAAACTGCTTCCAAAAGTACTCCTTACACAGCCAATGAGACATGAGCTGTGAGGTAAAAGATGGGGGAAATGCCCTATGGTTTGAGGAGAAAGTTGACTTTACTCTAAGCCTCTGTACATTAAAAGCCTCCCTCAGTCCTCTCTCTCCGCCTTCAATCTGCTCTCTGATTTGTATTAATTAAATGTAAGTGCAATTAAGAATGAGTTATTTTCATTATGATTAAATATGTTAAAATGAATCCATCTGGTTTTGTGGTAAGCAAACTTCAAGGAACAAAACTCTTTAGTCTTAAAAAAGAATAAACCAGTGCTCACTGACACCTTTATGTTCGATATCTGATTTTAAATGACTTACTACTGTTTAAATATTATTTCACCTACTGTGTAAATTTTCGCTTTTTTTGTGTTACAGCTGCTACGCCAACATGAAAAAGACACTAAACATTTTATCACACTGCCCTGAATGCCATCAGAGTTACCACACTGTCAGTAAATATTTGTAGAAAGGCTCCTTCCAGTTGGATGGGGTGCTTGGGCTCACTGCCACCTGCCCTAGCACACAAGTCAGGCTGCAGAGGTAGCTGGAAGACACAGAGTGCTCCCTACCCCTATGAACAAGCTCTTTGCAAAGACTTAACTGGGAAAGTAAACTTCCACATTAGAGTTTCATCACTGTGATACTGTAATTATTCAGTTCTTCAGTTACAGCTGCAACTCCAATTCATCTAGCAGTAGGCTTTTTAGATTACAGTCCATTTATTATCAACATTACTTTTTTTTAATTTTTTTTTTTTTTTGCACAGAAGGTTACAACGGTTTATTAATCCATCAACGGACTCCCTAAAAATATGATCAATGACGCTGCATGAAATGTCATTCTTTATACACTTTAGGAGGTTCAGCAATTAGCACTTCAAAACATTATGATTGTATTGAAGGCTGGAAAAAAATTGGTGCACAGAAAAACACACAGCGTCGTATCCCTGAAGAGTTCTGCTGAATTAGAATAAAGCGCTGTAAATCTTGCCACCTGACAAGGCTGCTTTTATGGCATGATTCAAAAATGCATGTTATTTGCAAAAAAAAAGTTCTTTAAAAAAGGAAAGAAAAGTATTAGGGACAGCATTTGATTAATGAGACTGTGTCTAGAGCAGCTCCGTACCACTGCGGTTCCTCGGAGTGGCGTTTCAGACATACCTGGAAGCCTGGGAAGGGCTGCTGTTTGCCAAAGCATCTTACTAAAACACTCTGACAGGCTTGCTTGCTCAATACAGTGTGGCTGTGAACGAGGAGAAGCTACAAACAAACACGTTACAGTTTGCTTTTCTTGGGTGAAGAGAGGCTCTTCAGTTGCAAGAGCGTGAAGGGGTGAGGCTTGAATCACGGCAGTGGAAGCCCCACACGTACCCATCTCACCGCGCAGAGCAGCGAGCGGCACCTTCTGCAAGCTGGCAGGGAGTTCATGCTGCACAGCCTCTTGCACTGCGTCCACGTTGCACTCAAAGGACAGCACACTTTGCTGAGCCCTGTTTTAGGAACACTGCTTACTGTAGCAGAGTGCCAAATATTTTGGTTGACATTTAAATAATTCACGAATGCTAAACTCATCTCTTTTCTTTTCTTTTTTTCTTCATAGAAGAATAAAACCCTCATATTCAGAAGCTGACCTTTTTTTTTTTACTCTGCTATATAAACCCATTAACAATACGGAAAAACAGATCCCAAACATAAAAAAGCTTTGAAATATCAA
Organism: Eubucco bourcierii; assembly: GCA_013396675.1. Classification (NCBI taxonomy): domain Eukaryota; kingdom Metazoa; phylum Chordata; class Aves; order Piciformes; family Ramphastidae; genus Eubucco; species Eubucco bourcierii. Next base: position 565,612 of record VWZE01001778.1, on the reverse strand, counting down.
TTGAAAGGCTACTTTCTGCTAGATCCTTTATTGTAAATGTTACCAAGAAAAAGGCAGAAACCAAAAATCAATTTTTAATATATTTCTTCCTACCACAGGGCATCGGAAACATTAACGGTTCCTACATCTGCATGGCTACTCTCACAAGCTTTGCTCTTCCCACATTTGCCTTCAAAACGTGATTAATGTATGTTTGCATATACATTTGAAGTACTTCTGGATGTAAATTAATTAACAATAATGCAGTACACACAAACGACTTTCCCATTATTTGATTACCCAGAACAACATTTTGATATTTACATAGCTGCTGCAACTTAGGCAAAACAAAATGTTGCCCATTTTTCATCAGCTAACTGGATTCCCAGCAAACCAGGAATCCAGGCAGGAGACAGACTTTTGGGGTGAAGTTTTGAAGCCACTGCTGTTCAGAAGAGCTGAGTTAGCTCCAGTAGAGACATTTTTTGACAACGTTTTCTGCCTTTAAACTTTCAATGGCCCTGGAATACTGAGTAGGTCTTAGAGGTTCCACTGGAAATAGGCACCGTGAGAGTGCCGCATGAGTGATGGTTATGAACAGCCTTGTGCAGCCCCGGTGTGGAAACACTCCTCTCCATTTTCTTTCTGCTGCTTCTGAAAAGCCAACCCTTTCCATCATAAATCCCTACACACACACACACATATACTTCTACCTAATTTCCATGCTCCATATTTGAAACCACAGTTCATCCTACTGCTCCCAGTCACTCCAGTTTCCAGGCTTTCCTCACCACTGTTTCTCAAACTGCTCTTATGCTTTATGGAGATGAGGGTGGAAATTTCCTCTGTAATCAAGAAAGAGAAGTAGGAGCCTTTGAAAGCCTGCAGACAGGGAGATCTGGATTAGGAATGTAATTAATTAGGGATTAGGAACCTAAATTACCTCTCTCTATTCACAATGTAGGTATTTACTTCAGGAGGACTGGTTCACTATGTGACTAAATGAGGAAGGTGAGATATAATCTAGATACTTTCCTCAGGTTCACATAACATACTCTGTCACAGGTTTCATGATGAATTTTTCTTTCTCTCTCTCTTTCTCCAGATCAGACTCTGACTGAGTAATCATTATTATTCTACTAATAAAATGATACCACATTCTACAGTCTAGAAGGAGCACACTGGACAACACTTAGAGACTGAAACCACTGCAGAAAATCATTCTATGTTTGCTTGGGCGTTAGGGTTTTTTTTCCCTTCACTCTTTTATCTACTTTGAAACACCACCAACCTTTTCAGACTGTCTCACTCTTAGAACCATAATCAATCTACTGGATTGCTTGTGGGGTAAGGTGACTCTCTCAGAGGTCTTTTCCAACCTGGTTAATTCTGTGATTCTGTGACTCTGGTGTTAGTGGGACAACCTATGTGAAAATTCTCTTTCAGAACTATGCAGTAGCATCATTACAGTAAGACTGCAATACTACAGAAACCTCTCCCTCTGCTTGCAAATATAACATTTAAACTTCACAGTGCTCCATGTCCAAAGCCTCTTCTCCAATCAGCTGGAAGAGCCTTGGACCCACAAATGCAAACTGGTTAAATATTATTTTTAGCATTTTAAAAGGAATTAACAATAAAACCAAGTTATCATATGACATGAAAGTCGTTGATGCATGTCCTGTCATTTTAAGCTGATCCTTTAAGTGTTAAAACAACACTACAAGGCCATGAAAAGTGTTTTTGTTCCCTTTCAGAGAAGGGAGTAATCCAAGGGATTTACAATTAACTGTACACTTTCAGCACTGAGTAAGTGCAACAAGTGAAAGTCTGTATAAACTACCTTAACCTGGAGCTTTAAGTCTGTCAGGTCATGGAATCACAGAATCAGTTAGGGCTGAAAGAGACCACAAGGATCATCTAAGTTCCAACTTTCCTGCCATGGGCAGGGACACCCTACTCTAGATCAGGCTGCCCAGAGCCTCATCCAGCCTGGTCTTAAACACCTCCAGGGATGCGGCCTCAACCCATTACAGGGTCTCACCACTCTCATGCTGAAATATGTCTTCCTGAGACCCACTCTGGATCTACCAATTTCTAGCTTTGTTCCATTCCCCCCAGTCCTGTCACCTCCTGATATGCTAAAAAGTCCCTCCCCAGCTTTTTTGTAGCCCACTTCAGATACTGGAAGGCCACAAGGTCACCTGGGAGCCTCCTCCAGACTGAACAGCCCCAATTCTTTCAGTCTGTCCACATCCCTCTTGTAATAGGGGCTCCAGAACTGGATGCAGTGCTGCCCACTGCAAACTCCACTCAGAGGGTATCACAGCTGCATATATATCATCGGTATTACTGCAATGCCCTGGTGCACCTGGATGAGTTACAAGCAGTCTTGTCCCGAGTTTTAACAGGAATTATGTTGTCATTTAAATGTAGATTTCATTTGGGGCATGACCACTGTCAAAGTATAGGTGTGGAAATACTGTGGGAAACTCTGTTGAGCCTCCATAAGAGAGCCCTGTCTCTGGCAGTGAGGAGAGAGCACAGCCTTCCTTAGACAACATGGAAAATGTGAGGTCTCTCAAGAGAAAAGGATTTCATTCACTATTTCATGTTAATTGGTGCTATCTATTGATGTCCTAAACCTGCTGCTGAATACTGGGGAATTCAGAACAAACAACCATAAGGTAAAGCTTTTACCAGCATGTATCTGAGCATTAACTGAAATGCCTTAAGGCAGAGTAAAACTGCTTCTAAACATTTACATGGGATGAACAGATCTTGGGTAAGAAAAAAACCTGGGGATAGTCATAATAGTTTTCCTTATAGCTATCCACATCTATTAGCCTTCACACACAATGACTTTTTGACTTAAGTTCTCAGAGTTAAAGCCCACTGCAAAGAACCCCAAGGTGTAAGAAAACATGGCTTGATCGAATACTCCAGAACTGCTTTTAACAAAATAGCAGCTACACAATTGGTCTTTTAATGGCAGGTTTAGAAGACACTGGGTTTGTTCATTGGTTGTTGGTGTGTTGTTTTATTTTTTCTATTGAAAGCTCTCAAAGCATATTTCTCAGAGAGACTTTGGGGGTATGTACTTTATGTACATTGTCCTTCTGAATACAGAACACACACCAGCAAACACACAATTATGACCAAGTCTTAATCCTCCTTCTACTGTACCTTCTGAGTAAAAACCTGTGGCATTAAAGAAAAACTTTGTTTGTTTTTTTTTTTTAAAACTGCAAATGGAAGTCATATGCCAGGATACCTTCCCCTCATCCCATTGCTGCCACAGTCCTGGTGAGCCAGGTGACAAGAGAGGAATAGTGCTGGGATCCCAGCCCTCACAGCCCAGTGGGGCATGGGGTGGACAGCATGTTCCTGAGCAGGGAAGGATGGTGAGGGACTGGATGGATGGAGAGCACTAACACCTACACTCTCCAAGCAAGCTCTGGGGAAGACATTCTAATTTGAAGGAAATTTTGGCTTATTTCTTGCAGAGGCAACGTGTCACTTGGCAAAGTGCAGATGGCTTTGCAGGGGCAGTGCACCTTCCTAGCCCTGGTAACTCTAAACCAGGTGGGGTTTGGGACCATCCAGTTCTGGAAGCCTAGAATAGGCTTAACTCTAAGGCTGTCACTTCCCTCATCACAAGTACACGTGGCATGTACCCAGACATCCACACAGCAGCTGGTGGGAAAGGCATTGCTTGGGTGCACCTCACGAGGCCAATGAGGATCCAGCTCCTTAGAAGCAAAGTTCTGATTGTACTTAGTGTGGGAGGACTTTCCACAGATCCCAACACCAGGGGTCCCAGCAGGGTCCTCTGCCTTTCGGAGGGGAAACAGGGCTCTGAAGATGTAATCTGACTTAAAAGCTCCCAGCAGGAAACACATCCTGCTCCCAAGCAACTCAGCACAGAAGCCAGTGATCTGACTCCTGAGGAACTGTGGCCAATTTCTCCTCTGAATTTGCTGAGGATCATCTTTTAACCCTGGCATCTCAGCTCGCCTTCTCTGCCTAGATTAAGGAGCTATCCGCTATCGAAGGTATCGTCTTCAAGTAATACCCCGTAGACCATCATCCCATCATCTCACATCCTCCTCTTGGACAAAGTAAGTAGATTGAGCTTCTTAAGTCTGTAATTGTAGGGCCTATTTTCCAGAGATTGAGTGAATTTGCTACTGACTTTAATGCTGTCAGGATTTACTCTCAGAGCCTCAGCTGGGGTAACTTCTTTGCTCAGAGGTCAGAAGAAAATGTAACTAAACCGTGGCTGAGATGTTCTGATTCCAAATACCTCCTGCAAATCTCTCTTGCAATCTGTTTTAATTAAGGCTTAGCAATCAGAAGGAAAAAAAATCTTTGAAGTTTAACATTTCAATAGCATGTGAAAATGTTAAATACTGATTCCTTCTGTGTGAGCCTTATTCTGTTAGTTAACAAATTTCCAATATAGGAAACAGCTTGTTGAAAGCAGATAAAGAAAAAGAGATTGGCATGGATAATACCTTGTGGCTAGCACACTCCTCAAATTCAGTTGTTTACCAAATGTTATGCTGGTGACAGTGGAATGCTTGGCAAAAGCTGGACAGTAAATCATACGAAATTATACTCCCATGCAACCTTAAATTTTGTATTTTAATTGCCTTGAAACGAATTCTGCCAATGTTGTAGCCTAAACTACGCAATGCAGTTCTAGATAACAGAAAAATAAATGGTGAGATCAGAAAATAGCAGGAAGAATTACAGATGGATTTGTTTCTCCCAGTGCAATTCATTTCATGCCTCTGAACTGGTGAGCAAGCGAAATGGAGCCCTCCCTGTGTCACAAGCTGGACAGTTACTTCTCCTAGCTACAGTGGAAAGGGTTCAAAGGGTCTGTATAATAAGCATCTTCATGGCTGAAAAACTGAAAATCAAACAATTACAGGCACCTGACAAACTAAGCCAAAGATCCTAATATTTGAGAGGCCTGAAACTGCTCCATTTCACAGAATAATGGAATCACAGAATTGTCAGGGTTGGAAGGGACCTCAAGGATCATTCAGTTCAAACCCCCCTGCCATGGGTAAGGAGACCTCACACTAGATCAGGTTCCTTAGACCCACATCCAGCCTGGCCCTTCCCTGAGAGCTGGGCAGAAAGACAGAAAAAACCTATACCTAATCCACTAACTAGGGGTTGTACTTATAGTGGTACTCTGGGACATGAAAAGACTATTTCCTTCCATGTTTTGGTCAAGTTTTTTTGGCAGGAAGCTGCAACCCTGCCTGGGTCCTCACAAAACACAGGCTACCCAGTCTTAATTTTCAGCATCTGAGTGCTCTCACAACCGACTGAACTTAATACCCAGGAAAAAATGAGTGGTCAGAAGCCTCAATACAAATGCTCTAACATGTATCCTAATAGCTTTGCTGCTGAGAGACTGGTGTTTGCCTTTATTGTTCATAAAGTTTGTATTGATAACTACTTAAGCTATAGAAATGATTCCCACATGTAACTTTCCTAATAATCTATAACAGGCTCTGAAATCTACTGCTTGTGACAGGACCTGCCCATGAAATCAGGCAACTTTTGCCCATAATTTTGAAAGTAAAACTCTGGTAAATATTTCAGTAAAGTGTGTGATATAAATGCAAGTGTACCATAATATCCACAGCATATGTATTAATGCAACCATTAAACAGAATACTACTGCCAGAATATTAATACATTTTAGATTATAGTAGCAGAACTAATACACATTAGGTTACATCATTTTCCTACAGTAATTACTGGAATGCTACATTATCCATAAGAAACTGCCATCTGCCTCCCAGAATTCCATTCATCTGCCATTTCAGAGCAGCAGGAGCACAGCTGGCCTCTCTGGAGATGAGGAGCAGCATTAGGCACTTCAGGAACAGTCAAGGTGCTGAGGTGATGCTGCCTCCTTGGAGCTGTGCAGCACAGACATGGGAAGCTCTTTGGAAAACATTTGCTGCTGCAGCAGTCTCACCTGGCAGCTGTGGGTACCTGGCAATTCTGGGTCCTCTAACCTTTGCTCTCAGCCCTAAAAACATCTAATAAAAATGCTGAGTTACCGGACAAGGAGGAGCTTTGCTTTTTTGATGGTGAGAGGCAAAGACATTTTCTCTGATTAATTTACTTGATTAATGCTGATCCTGATCAATGAAGATGATGAAAGGCCATAAACTCCTCCTGAGATACTCAGAGCTTTTCAGTTCTCAGAGACAAAAAAAAATAAACCCCACAACCTCAAAACATAAATATTCATTTGGGTTATAACATGAACTGAAAATCCTCATTTGACCAGTTTTGAGTGCTGCCCTAACTCCTGGCCACAAGCAATGTTTGTTCCCTCAGAATTCCTGTTTTCAGGAAAAATGCAATGACAAGAGTGTTGTCTGATGGGTCAGCCCTTGCAGGACTGAACTTGGCATCTTCAGCCACCAAATGGAGGGTCTTCATTTCTCACTGCATGCAAGGAGAACCATGATGCCACAGGGAATACATTCACAATGCTGTCAGCTCGCTAATTAAATGTCTTTCTGAAGTTTCCCCAACTGGAAAAAGTAACAAGTTTTTCCAGGAAAAATACTTGGATCAGGACAAAAGATTTTCTCCTTGCAGAAAACATGCAGAATGTGGAAAGATGTTGGGACAAGTCACACAAAAATCTAGGATGGTAAAGTGGATAAGAAATGTACTTCTTAATCTGCAGGGCCAGGTTCTCCATCCCAGCATCTCACATTCCCACGTGTGAATCCTGTTATTTTTATGACCCTCATTTTAAGAGAGCTGATCCAGCAGTGCAGGACTTTCCAGTGCATGCAAAGCCTCATGATATTAAAATGCTAAATGTGCAAATACCATTAATTACTAAGTTGTTTTTCATCTGAGTCGCTCAGAAAATCTTTCTACTTCTGTTTTTCAGATGAGCATTCCCCACAGCAGGAACACACTGGGGCTGGGGCCAGCGCAGGCATGGGTTAGGCTGAGAAGGACAACATTTTGCTACACCCACGATTTACTCCCTTCACTGACATGCCTGTCTCTGCTTCCAGCAGGACCCTGAACCACATCTTGTTCCCTCCTCCTCCAAAGAGGCAGCTGGCAAAAGCAGCTGGATTGAGGACAGAGCTGAACCTGTTAGTGAGCCATTTTGCTTCTCTGTACTCCTTGCTGCTACTGAGTGCTCACTGCATCCCAGCCACATCCTAAGGATACCGCTTGGCAGGGAGAGTGCTGGGAGAAAGTGCAAGGAGGTGACAGTGAGGCAGTGACTGAGTTAGGAACAAAACACTAAAGGCAAACAACTCCTCTGGACTCAGGCAGTATCACTCTGCTCCATCCCTAGGCTCAGGAAGCAACAAGGAGGGTAGCAGAGATGGACAGTATGGCAGAGGAGAGAAAGACAATCAAGCAAAGTCACTCTGAACAGTATCTGCTCCAACAGAGCTTTACCCCTATAACTAACAGTGGCAAGTCCCTAAAGCAGAGGTTAAGTGCCAGGATGCAAACTGTGTCCTTTGCACCAAGGGACTGGCACTTAGCTGATAGCAACACATCCTGATACTCAGGAACAGGTGATGTCCCCAAATAAAAGGTGTGCTTGAACTGGAGTAGTTCCCTACCAAGGCACAGGAAGGCTCAGGATGCCAAAAACCACACGGGACACAGCCTGGTCCCTGCTCCAGACGGCCACTGGGGAAAGTCCCCATGCTGAGTGCTGCACAGTGCTGCAAGGATGCCCAAGAGGAGTGCCCCTACACTGACCAAGCCTGTGCCTGCTGCCTCTGACCTCGAGACACACACCAGTCTGCAGCTTAGCAGAATCTAGCTCACCTCCTGCTCTCTCCACCACGTGGAAGTGCTCATCTGAGGATAAGAAACCCCCAGGTGACCTACACCAGTCCACATCCACCACACACAAAGACTGCTTCTCCAGATGCCTTTGAAGAGAGAAAAATTAAGAGGAGAGAGAAGGTGTGTCCCTTTAACAGAGAGATATCATTAACCATTCCAACAATTTATCAAGGCTTCTCAGGCATTTCCAATCACAGCAATTTTAAATCAAGGTTGGATGCTTTATTTCTGAAATAAATGCTCTTGTTCAAACAAGAATTATTTCAGGGAAGTTTGATAGTATGTGTTATAAGACGTGGTGAGACTAGATTATCACAGTATTCCCTTCTGGCATTATAATCTATGAATCTATAAAAGAGAAAGGATTTAATTGATGAAGTTTAGCCCCATTAGCCCCTCATTACCAGATGACATTGTCATCGTTAATCTCTGACTCCAAACGACTATAGATCCAAATTCAACCTTTTCTCTCTAATTTTATACACATTTTATGTCTATGATCTACACACATGGTTTTAAGGGATTATAAAATCCACCCTTTACCTTTCCCCTGCATTAAATACATGGAAAACATTACAGATTTCACAATTACCCCATCTGCAGAGCACTTTTTTTTTCTCTCAGAAGGAGTTTTTCCAGTAGATTTTTCCAAGAGAAAGCACCAAAAATTCATTCAGACTGGACAAAGACATTCAGGAATTGCTATGATGAAGACTGGGACTGTGTGGGAAATGATGTGCAAAAGCCATACCTAAGCAGATGACACAAATGCACTTTCAGCTCTGTGATGACCCTAAAGAGATTTCCAGGGAACAATCATTTATGAAAGATCTTGTTGAAGCCTGCTTTTGGATATGGAGTAAATTCTGAGAAGCAATTTTCTCATGTCCGTTTATAGCCTCCCCAAAAGTTTGCAAAAGAAAACAGGAATAATTGAAAGCCTTCAAACTGTCCATTGATTTTACACCCCAGCGTAGTGAGTTGTCCTTTTCATTTCTCAAGCATTTACTTCTCTTTTCAGCTACTCCTCATTTACAGATTTCATCCTCAGACAAGAAACAGCACTCAAAAAACCTGGACTGCAGTGAAGTGGGTATTTCATCTAGCTTCATTATAGGCAAGGAAGGAAAACAGCCTGTTGGGTTCACTTCTCTTTGGATTGGCCTGCTGCTGAAAAACAACTGTGACTTAAGGCTGCTGAGATGTGGAGTACATGGAAAGAAAATGCAGATGAGATAGGGAGTTGGCAGAAGTCAAAGGCAAAACTGTTAATTTTGCTTCATTCCAAGTACACAGTTTCTCCCCCACTGCACCTCTCCATTTCATAGTGCATAGTGTGAACGTGATAACACATTTTTAAATGCAGACAACTCCTCCAAGTACACACAGACCCATCTCCAAGCCTTACAAACAGCCCTGAACTTCCTGATGCTCAGCAGCACTCAGCACTAGTTACCCTGTGCCCACAGCTCCCTAGGAGTCAACAAGGCAACAAGACAGCTCTGCCACACGGTTTGCTCCCACGTGCATTCACCAAACAGAAGACACACCAAAAGCCTTGTGTCTGTTTTCACTCTTTTTCAAATCAGAATTGGTCTTTCTCTCTCTTGACTGGGCAGCCGAGAAGCCATGCCCCATTTTCAACAGTTTGCTTCTCACAAGAACAAAGTAAAGAAAGATATTTATGGCTCAAATCTAAAGTAAACCATACCTGAGAAGCCGGATTAGACAAAAGTCCTTTTTTATCTAGGTTTTTGCTGCAGATTAGGGAGGATTAAGAAAGCATCCTGCTCTCACTGTCGTGTGAACGACTGCGGCAAAGAGGAAGTTTTAGCAGGCTCCCCATTAACATGAAAAGCCAGCGACGTTTAAAGGTAAGCACAAAACAAGTTTTTCTAGTAGCCCGTGTCACTTCCTGAGAGCTGACAGGAGAGTTCAAAACAAGTAGTTTGGGTTAATAGTGTACTTGCATGTAAATACATAAAAGCTTCAGTGCCGTAAAGCTAATTTAAAAAAGGACATTTCTCTTTATCGTTCCCCTGAGTATAATAGAAGCTATGATATTCTTTCTACCATAATGTACGTTTCATTAAAGAGCTGGAGCTATAATTGTCTACATCAGTATGTAGCAGCAGACTGGATAAATTGTCCACATAAATTGCTTAATACAACTCTGAGCCCCGTTCCAGAGCACTGCTGACTTCTACAACTGCATCGCCGAGTCCTACTTTAGGTTATGCTGCTACCTACAGCTCCCACAGGGCTTCGGACAGACCCAGGAGGACCCCAAATCCCATCAAACCACCTGGTGCTGAAGTCCACAAACAATAGCACATGAAACATTTAAACCTGTTTGCTATGTTCCACAAAGATTTATGTGACAATTATGTATATGAAGCGATATGCAGGCTATTATCATTCTTAATAAATCAATAAAGTCAACTGAAAAATTAAACTGAGCATGTACAGAACATTTGACAGCAAATATATTTCGGTCTCTTAAGCGCTGTCATTTTCATTGCAATTTACTGCCTACCCTGCAAGAGGGTTAAATCAGAAAAGTGAATAAAGCAAGAGAAGAGGTCTCAGAAAAGGAACTACAGTGCATTGAATTGCAATTTACTACTAAATCAGCATGGCAGAGGGAAATTTTTGTCGTAACGGGGCTGTAACCAATTTTTTTTTAAAGCCAGTTTTGTCTTGAACTTGAAGCTAACGTTCATTAATGGCAATTTTAGGACTGTGCTAAAACATAAAATATTCTAGAAATGTAGAGATGTAATTTCATTGGTTTAAGGTTTCTATGCATTATTCCTCATAAAATATGAATGTTATCGACTTAGGATGCAAAGTATCTCCTTTTTAAGCCGAAGAGGAGAGAGTGAAGTCTTCAAGACAACAGCCATTTTCCAACCTAATGTGGAGACTCAGCACTCTCCTGACTGAGTTTTTTGATCTTAATCACATTTTGACTTTCTACGAGATATATCTGCACAAAGGGTTTAGGTTTGCCCATTTTTCATCCTGCAGCAAAATGGAGTAGTTTCTTTTAGCCTGTAAGGGTCTCTGAAATCACACACAAATGCAGCAATATATGGTGTGGACTCACACGACTTAAACATATGTACATGAATATTATCTTAAGGAAATGCCTTCAATAAACACGTGAAAGTTTGCAGTTGTTAGCCCTCTGTTTTAAGTCAGAGAGTACTAAAAGCAAGCAGCATATGTGCACATCCACGTGTACCAGGATATTAAATGCTGCTTCAAGAGTGCCTTCACGAGCCTCCGTATTCCCTGCCCTCTTTTGTGGAAGTTATCACTGTATTAGATGTTGTTGAACATATTTGATATGAAAGCATTGTCTGTTTGCTACCAGTATCTAACGAGTATCTCCCCCAGAGTTGCCAGCAAGGTGCTGATTAATTAACTGGAGTAGTGAAGCTGAATTGTACAACAGCTGTTTAGAGAATTGTCATTAACTCGGTCTCTTTCCCCATCTATTCATTCCCTCACAGTGCTACCTCTAAACTGTGCCTTTGGGAAGCTCTCTGTTGCTCCTACCTTCGCTCGTCCACATTCCATACCGAAGGAAGGGTTGGCTCTGGCTGGTCACCACTTATTTATAGAAAGAGAAGGAAGCATTGGAAGGAGGGAGGAGAAGAAAATAAACTTCCTGGAAGTCACAGCTCTGCTGTCACTTGTCAATGGCAGCTGACAATAGATGCTCCTCCAGGCAGACTGGCAAAGCAGGGCTCCCATACGTCCTCAGGTGACTGAGAAGAGAGGCGCTCTGACAGCCCTTCCCAGGGACCCAGGGAGGCAGCTCTGCTCTCCCCGCCGGCGCAAGACTGGCTGAGGGCAGCTAAGCAGCTGCAGCCCACTCCCACCGCGTAATGACACTTGGCAGTGGATCCCAACCTGTGGCCCTCAGCTGCCCCACTGAATAAAGATGATTATTCAGGAGAGTATAATCTGTATTAAGTGGCAGACAGAGGGGTGGGGGGGAAGTGTTGATAGGAGAAGCCTTTCTCGTTCAAACACACTGGATAGACTTTCTGCACTTGCAGGAGCTGCAGGTTTCAAAGGAGAAGGTGCAACAACTGTTTTTGGTTTTTTTTTTTCATTTCAGCCTGGGTGAAATTAATGCAAGGCAAAGTTTGGCATGCTCTCCTCGGGCTGATCACCTGACCACCTGAGTAAGCTCAGCTTATTCCACTTGACGTGCTCCGCTGTGACACGCTGGAGATCGAAACGTTAGCACCAGCTGCATCTCTTAACTGCTACTCTCTGCAATTTAATTTAATATTATGCTGCTTCACATGGGCCTCGCTTTATTATGCTTGAGAGTTATGAAAACTGGAAATTACACATGTGATTAAACACCATCTAATCATTCCACGGGCTAAATAAGCCAAAATACATCGGGAAATAGATCAGGTACAATTTTGGTGTGAAACAAATGAACGCAGGGATGTATTGCATTGATATAGATGGAGCATCTGCCTCGTGATAAAATTAAGTCTTGTGACAGAAATAAATCACTGTAGGGGAGAACGCAGACCATTATCCAATAGGATTTTCTCTTTCCTTCTTATGCGGCGGGACTTATTGGATTCCCTGATGTTAGACAGCTAAGTGCATCCACGATATGATGATAAATCAGGACTACTACACGATTTGAAATTTAACAGCTACTTATTTTTGAGATGTTTAAGATAAAGGGGGGGGACCAGCCAAACAAAACAACCAAACCAACTTTGATTTCTGCAGGTAACTATTAAATTGGGAATCTCCTTTTCTGATAATCTGATACTCCGGTACTGTGTCATATCATCAAACAATGCCAGCAACCAGCAGTGGGTAAAATAGATTTTAGACTAAGATGAATACGAGAACCACTTACCTTTCTTTTTTCTTTTCCAATATTCACAGTTTTATCTAAAGAACACCATAGAAAGGTTACTGTTGACATAAAAATGTACTGTTCTTATTACATTTTCGTTTTTGCATGAAAATATACTTTAATGGAGCCCCCCAAAAATGTTTTTTTTTTGGTGGCTACTTTCTGCATTTGAATGAGAAAAATCCATAGGCTACGTGAAAAACACAGAATAAGTAATGGAACTTCAGCATGTATAGTGGTTGATAAATGTGATTCACAAAACACACCTTCATGTTTTAATAGCTTTCCATTGTTAGAAGTATGCTATTAATTAGTGGGGAAAGGGATTCATCTATCCAGGATGTACTTGTATTTCTTCCTTTTAACCTATTTTTTTTTTTTCCCCACTATAGTGACTTTTGGCTACCAGCTGAAAAGATGAGGAAGGGAGGTAGCTGAGGGAAGATAGCTAGGTAAGATTTCTGTAGCCACATTCTTAAGCAATGCCACTTAAAACGAGAATCACAATTACCTAACCAATGAAGTCATGGTTAAAGTACAAATGAACAGGTGAAGGTAAGGAGTATCAGTCACAGCACTGCTAAGCGTTGTGCCAAATCAGTTGTCTTTGGTGGAAATACAGCAACAGCCCAAACCTCACAGGTAGACACTGACATCACCCTTTGGGCACGGTGTCTATATGTGACTGTCACTGTAAAGCCACTTTCTCCAAGCTGCTTCTCCGTAGCCTGCCCCACGATAAGCTGTGCTGGGGAATGGCTGAGCAGGGAGGGAGGGCAGAGAGGAGAAAGCACCGAATGTTTATCACTTTTAATTATGGTAATCTCCTTCAGAAGCTTTAACTGCTCTAAACTCAGGTTGTCTTCAGACAGACCTAACTCCGAGCGACAACAGCATAAAAGCCATTAAAGAAATGTAAACTCCTCTGGCTGGGCGCTCCACACAAGGGAAGGAGATATCATAACTCTATTACAAGCTGCCAGGAGCGATACCATCGCTAAAGCCAGGCTCTACAACAACACAGAGCCAGCTCAAAATCACAGCCTAAGCAGAGGTGTTTCCTCCCAGACAAAGCAAGGAAAAACCAGGCTGTTTCTAATTACTTCTCCCAGGCTGTTTGGGAAGCACTGTGCTGCACGGGTGAAAGCCAGTTATTATTTGACATCCTCTGGCTGACAAGGACATGATAACTGGCACTTGATGATGTACCTCTGGGAAGGGAACAGCATCAGAGTAGGCAGCTCAGCATCCTGCCACACTCTGTGTTAAGAAGCCCTGATCTGCAGTTTTCTGCAAAAGAGATATGAAGGAGGGAGGGAAGACAGAAGATAAAACTTTGCAGGGCAAATCAGAAAGGCATCTAGAAGGATATAGAGGCTGAGATGAATGAGATAGCAAGGAAAACCAAGCAGTGTGGGACTGGGAGGGGTGAGATGCCTCTGCCAGCAGCAGTCGAGCCACCTACCACTGGTTTAGGCTGAGCAGGAGGAGAAGGCATCCAGGAGGAAAAGTTTTGCCCAATTTTCAAGTGATCAGGTAAACTCAGAGTAAGGTACTGGGTGGGCTGTAAGGCTCCCTGCATCCAGCCCACCAGAAGAGGAATCTAGCCTCCTAGTCAACAAGCCTGTATGGTATCTTATCCCAGACACCCACTGCTGACAAAAGCAACACATTTAGGCCAAGTAGCATATCTAAAAGCCGTGATTATTGTTTTGAGCCACGTTTGCAATCTTCTACCTTTTCAGTGTCATTTTAGCAGGTAAGTTTGACAGATATGATTAGAAAGCAAGTTTTAAGTGACTACAGTGTGGCAGTCTACCCTATTTCTATCACTATGTAAACCTTACAATAAGCTTGGCAGGTAACTGCAATTTCTACCCTGAAACAGTGGCCTGCCCACAAAAGACAAGACACTTGGTATTGCACCACCAGAGCCAACAAGAGTTTGGGGCCCTGAGGGAGAAAGAGCAATATCTGTAATGATCTGCCAAAAACACATGCAACCTCCAGAAGTACTGCTTGTGCTATTGCAACATGAATGTTGAAATCAAGTGCTCAGAAAGGAAGGAAATGCAGAGCTTGAACAGACACTTCAAACTTTTGTCTCTGTGCTTACGCTTTTAAATAAAGGTTCTTTCTTTAAATAAATTGATAAACATCATTAAAACATCTCAACAGTCTGACACAAGGTTGACACAAGAACCTTATTATCATTCAGGGTTTCACAAAGAAAAACCACAGCAGCGTACCAGAAAACAGAGATTTTAAATAATGTTTGCTTAAGATTATTCCATCTTGGAGGGTTTCATGTGTGTTTTGATTGTGATTCTTCAGCTTTCTCATCACCTACACCTCTGCTGCCACCTCCTGTGGCTGCACCACAGCAATCCCTGGAGAAAGCCCTGACCCAGGTGGCTGTGTGAAGATGGATTGTCCATGGGGCACGGCCGCCACGGCATTCAGTCCCTAGGCTTCCCTTCCACTCTGTCTCTCCCTCCCTGTGAGAAATTGTCATGAATGCAAAAACAGCTGACTTAGAGTCCCCTCAGATCCAGAATGGGGGAAGGTCATGTTGACCATCAAAGAGTTTGGACTTCTACATCACTTTGAGACCTGAACTAGCAGGACAGTATAGACCCAGGCAGCCTGCAAGCCCCTCCAAGTAAGCCAGTTCCAAGACCAGTCTTTTTAACACTAAATTTAGGCTGCTAGCTCGGAAGCAGTGATGTGCTTTCTTGCAGACTCCTCATTTAGATAGCTTAAGTAAGCTCAGCTGGAAGACTAGATGGGGAGATGGACCATGGTGGAAAATGGTGTGAGATAACCTTTTTTATCCGCTACAATCAACGTATCAGTGGAAAAATCTGAAGAGCAAGAGGAGAGAAGATGAATACATGCATAGCAAATTGCATTTTGAGTTATTTCCATTGAAAGTTTAAGACTAAATTTGTTTTAACACCCATCTATAAAATCAGGGCATAAAGCAACCAGTATTTTATCACCAAGAGCATGGAAGTTTGGTTGCCCTTCAGAAATGAGGAAGATCAGGCTATAATAGCTTTATATGGGAAAACAGGTTTTGATTGACAGAATCTAATCATTTGAAGGGCAGCAAACCCACATTAGGAAAGCAGAATTCTCTGCTCAAGTTCTGGCTTGCAACATCTATTAGCATCTTAACATTTGCTTGTACAAGTTTTTGCTAAGTGAACACATTATTATTCTGTTACTGTGGCAGAAAAAGAGCGACCTTTCTTTCCAGTGATAAAAACACGTGGGTGCTTCTCCTGTAGTTTATATTTCTTACACTGCAGGTCATTTTTAAAGGGTTTTCTTTTCTAAGTCCCACCACTTACCTTTCCCTCCTGAGAAAAAAGCTAGTTTATTTAGCAGAGTAAGACCTTTGCATAACTTTCTGGTATCAATGATTACAGCGACACGGCAGCTCCCCTGTGAAGGGTTTTCTGTAATGTGTCTTGTGCAGACAAATAAATATGGGGGTGGGAGTGGGGGAAGACAAAGTACACACAACCTTCTTGTTGTCTGTCTTATCAAAATGCCTACAAGCAAAGAGAATTAATTGGAAGTTTGATCACAGAAACAAAGCCTTGGGTGAAAGAAACCTGACATTAACATCATAAACCAGCAAACCAGTAAAATCTGAAGCAAAAAGCATGACAAAGCAGCTTTTTGGAAAGGATTTGGGGTGTGATGGGTGGAAGGGCACAAAATGCTCTAAATGAGTGTTCTGCTGAATGTGCATTATCAAAGAGATTTGACTGGCACAATAATGAGAAGCTCTGAACAGATAATAAGGCCATTTGCAGGACAGACACCCAAAACTACTCCTAGTATGACACTCTCAGTGTATTGCTTCTTCACCTGCATCCTTTAAGAACAGAAAAAGCCCATGTGCACACAGAATCCTGTGTTACGTGAAGAGGAGAGTTTCTCATGGTGTATGTTTCTGCAGTTGGTCTTGTCCTGATGTCCCTTTCAAAGCATAACAAGCAGCCTGCTATGAGAGAATGATGGATTCAGGTTTTCTACACAGAAATGAGACCCTGTCTTAAACCCAGTGATTGCCCCGAGATATGGGTCCTTCCAGGATGACACATGCCCTGTATGTCAGGGCCCTTCCCTGGAGACATTCAAAGTGAGTCTCAACAGGGCTCTGAGCAACCTGCTCTAGTTAAGGATGTCCCTGCTGACTGCAGTGGGGGTTGGACTGGATGACTTTTGGAGGTCCCTTCCAGTCCAGACCATTCTGTGACTGATTCACCAAGAAGAAATCAAAAGTGAGGACATCTATCACAGCCCAAGTTGGGGGACAGAGACCACCACAGCAGACGTCAACACAAACTGGTTTTGTGAAGTAGCCCTTATTGGGGTGTCCCAGTTTGAGGCCACAAGCTACCCAGGACTGGAAGACAGAAATGACTCTTACCCCTTTCCAAGAGTAAGAATGAGGATCCTGCACACTGATCAGAAGTTTAAAGAGAGTACTGCGGATTGGGGCAACAACTTGAACCTGCAGTAGCGCTGAGCATGCCCATTATCCAGGAACCTGGTGCCAGGGCCACCGGGCTGGCTTTGTGGCATACATTTCATGTGAAACACACAGCAAACTGTACCTTTTAAAACAATTATTGCCTTTTTAAGGACAATTATGTATTATGTATGATGCATAATTTATTCCGGAGGTTACTGGTTTATAAAAGAGTCGTGGGCACACCGCCAAGGTAGCGTCTGAACCGTAGTAGAGTAATAACAGGGTTATAATTTACATTCCCACTCTGGTTTTAAGTTAATGAGCTATCCAGCATGAAACCCAGCACTTGGCTTTTTGTTTCTGCACTTTCTTGTACTCAAGAACGCAGCTTGGTGTTATAATTTGCCTCTCAGGTATGCAGCACCCTAAACACCTTTTACTCAAGTGTCAAGGTAGCGACTGCCAGAACAGAGAAGCCACTATGTGCTTACCTCTTACACACAGACACTGATGGTGGTGTTTGCTCTGGTGAAAGAGGAAATGCTGCCAGGATTATACCTTCTTCACTGGAAAACAAGACAAAAACAAAACAAGGCAAACCATTCTCTGGGGTATGTCCACTTCCACTGGCCCCCAGGACAAGGTGCTCAGTGCAACGTTTCATCCAGAGTGCAGCTCCTCGTGGCATGGGACCCAGCTGTGGCACTGGGGATGAGCCACATCCTACATGGGACTAGTGAGAGTGCAATCTTCTGGCCTTGAGGTGACAATGCCAGCGATGAGTCATACTGTCACAAACAGTTTCCCCCAGCCAACCAGAGAGCTTATTTATATTAAAACCCTGGCTTAAATGTAGGCTGGTGATGGACTGGCATAACCTGCCTGGTGAGCATCCTTTTTCAGAGCAACAGAGCAACACCAAGGAGGAGACTGAAATTAAGGAAGCGACAGACTCTGAGTTCAGCTGAGAAGGAGCTACCAGGATGTCCTGGCAAAAACATTAAGAGACAGAACTAATGTAAAGGATGACAACAGAAGGGCAAAAAACCAGAGAGGTTTGTTGCTAAGAGGACCACTTATGTCTGTCACCAGAGAATAATATTTATAAATCCTGAGCCTGGCTTTGGTGAAGGTGAGCCTGGCAGGATCACCAAGCTTAATTTGCCCTTCATACTCATGCCACTGCTAATGGTAGCCCAGTGGTACCTCTGTTTCCCATAAGAAACTAGTAATCACTTCCCCTTCTCCTAGAAAAAGTAACAAATTATTAAGGCCTTGGCACATACAAAAGAAGCAATAATTAGATGATGCCATGCTTGGACTTTTTGTCAGTCATATTCCAGTCATGGTTGTTAAGTGCTACTCTGGTGCCAAGTATTAATTATCTGAAAATTAGTGCTTGGTGATGGACCAAGTCTTTTCTCATCATAACTCAGTACCACCAGTGTAACAGTGTGGGAGAAACAGGCCCAAACGTTCATCAAGAAAAGGAGAGCGGAAGTAGGCAAGGCAGAATTTCCTCTCAAAGCTTTGCTGATTCATTTGCTTTTCACCCCAGCATCTCATTCCTGACTCTGAGGCTTCACTTCATCCTCTCACCTGAGGACTCAGCTGAACTGCCTGAGTCAGGAGGCAGCTGGGGGCTCCCACTAAGCCAAGGAGAGCCAACTGCAGAGTGTGATTCTTTCCAAAAGAAAACCTAAAGACAGCTCTGCAGGTACCACCTTCTGTCCACTGACTGCTCAGGCAGCCAAAGACTGCTCCATGGTGGGATGGACCCAGGTCTGCCAGCTTCCCTCTCAAACCTGGTGAAGTCATCTTCTCTAAGGCAAAGGTAAGAGCTGTGCCTCAGTCACTGCTCACATTAAAGCAAGGAACTATTTTAGTAACTGCCTCAGGAGAAGAGACAGATGGATTCTGGAGGTGGTTTTCACCTCTCCGCTGCAACGGGCTTTTATCTCCAGCTCTCGCAGTGCCATGGCAGCCCTGTGGGACTGTGGCAAGCCCACCTGGGTAATGCTCAGGTAGCAAGAATGGAGACCCTGGGCTCAATCCTCCCTTCATTTTGCACTTTCACAGTTCAAGGTGGATGGAGGAAGATGGATGCTTTCTTCTGCAGTGTGAGTTAGTTCCAGGATAAATCCCTTTCACACAGTTACTGGATTACCCACTGTCCTTTTTGTCTACCAAAAGCCTTAAGAGATTTGCTTGTCACTGTTGCTATATTTCCATGGGACAAAATCTTCTCTTTCTAAGCAGCCTTTTACAGGCAAATCAGCTATTTTAGCATCCCATAACCCAGGCAACAAGAAAAGGGGGGGAAAAAAGGATTGTCCTGAGGAAATGAAAGGTCACAAAACTTCCAAAAGAAGACTAGGTCAGGGGCTTAAGGTTTCAAGTACTCACTAGAAAGGGGTGAGACCCAGAATATTTTTCTCTGCTTGATGGATTTGAACACAGACCCTAAGGCTTTGGAGATTTTTTTCCTCTGAAGAATCTCACCAAGACTGTCCCACATGGTCAAACATCATTAAACACTCACAAGAAACTCAGAAAACACCTCCAGACTGGGATCCCAACTCTTATGCTATGCTTGAGACATGGCATCGAGATGAAAGAGAACTACCACAGAGCTACCACATCCTCTGCCTTCATTACCACCCTGGGAGAGCAGGAGGCAGCCAGATGCCACCTTCCTTGCAGCTCAGTCCCACTTACTCCTGCTCACTGTGGGTGCTGCTGCGAGCATCCTCCGTGGAGTCACTAAGAAGAGGAAACAATACACCTGACAATCAGCACATGAAAGGTAGAGTGGACAGAGTCAATAACTGGATAAAGCTCCTCCCTCTCTCTCTCTCTCTAAATGAACCTCAGGAAAAGAACCATCAGACGAAAAGAGCAAATACCTACATGATGGCAAGAGGAATGAAATCTGGGAACACTAAGGAAAGACAAGATGAAGGGGGCAAAGGATGGGAAGGGTGTCCCTGGATTTTGCAAGCTGATGGTCTTCACTAGGATCACAGCTGGCTGCCTGTGCATCAGAAAATCCCTAAGCCTACTGTCATTTACTTGGTGTCCTGAGCAGCAATTGCTGGAGAAGCAAGGCTGCCATAAGTAGCTCCCTGGTGGTCCTCCACTCCACGCTGGCTAATGCTGGAGCAGCAGAGAATCCTGCCCTGTGTTCCTGGCGCTTCATCAACAGAAATATGCAAACCAGTTGTGTTGGGGAGGGGGAATTACTAAGCTGTTAACAGGTGCTATTTAAACATTCAGGTAGAAAGGTTTCTAGATTAGAAAGATATAAATAGATACAATTAATACTAAACTGAACTGCTTAGCTTATGTTCCTCAGAAGACACAAAGCCAGTATTCACATACACACAGATACTCACACATGCCAGAGAAGATACTGTAAATGAAATACCAAAAAAAGTGGTATCAGTTCCTCCCATGATAATCATGTATTAGAACTGGTCCCATCCTCAGCTTGTTTAGCTTTAAAAGCAGCACAGCTCATTAGCCACTCTTCTGTGCTCCTCAATATGGGAATTTTTGTGTCACTTGCATAGAATCACAGAATACATCACTCCTCTTTAGATAGTTCTAGCAGGAACCCACCTCAAATATTCATGTCCTCCACTTACACTCTTTATTACTCTTTAGAAAACAATTGTCCTACATCAGCTCCAGTGTCTAACTGCAACATTTGGCCATCACCATCCACAAAAGCAGAATCAGCCACAGAGCAATGCTGCTCTCTCAGAAACAGATTGCATGCCACCACTGACCATTTTGCCAGTTTCCAGCCTAAGCAGCTGCATGGAAGCAAGAAGACCCAAGAAGTCCAGATCAAGCCCTCCGTTAAGTTCTTGAGCTGGCTCAGAGGTCTAAGAAAGAAGATACTTCAGAAAATGCCTTAAAACCTCACAAGGAAGCAAGTTTGGTTTCTATAATTAAGAGTACACTGAAACTGCAGCTCACTTTGCTGGGAGGAAGAAATGCAGACTTTACATCAAGCCAGTTGGAGTTGCTTACACTTTCTGCACCTGATGCTCAGCTTCAGCAGAGATGCTAAGGGAAATACAGGTAGCACAACGAATTCCCCTGCAGTACTGCCCTTCAGGAGAAGTGTCCTCAGCCCCCTGCAGCAACAAAATACATTAGCAAAGGAAAATAAAGGGAAGTGAATGTTTTCTGAGTAATGGGACTGGCTCAGAGACCAAAGGGAGGTGCTTGCTCTCTGTATCTCAGTGGTACCCACCAGAAGCTCTTTGCTGGTGCTGGGTATTATCCACCCTTACCAGCAACTGCAGCCATACTTCCATCTGTCACTGGTATGAACCTGCCTGTCTTGCATTTGGGACACAGATGACATATGTTGCCCTGCTCTTACAGAGTAGCAGCATCTTCAGCAGTACTTCTAAACTACTCCAGATTCTCCTCGTATTGGCAATTCTGTGCCTTTGTGTTTGAGCTGCTCTGATAAATACCTGAACTTAAACCATTTTCAGGTTTTCTCCCCTCCCCATCGCTGTGCAGCTCCATAGCCATCCCTCTACAGAGGCAGAACAAAACAAGACTCAGCAAAGTGTTTAAAATGTCACAGGTTACTTTTTCCATATTTCTACACAGATCTTAACGCTTTGCAAGATGTAACCAGGCCTCTCCCTCACCCTGATTTATGAAAACTTCAATTTGAAAAGAGGGGAAGGAAATCATGCCTTACGCTGCCCTTAAATGTCAGTCAACCTTAAGACTAGGGAACAGGTCCCTACTTTTCAAATGTCAGTAAGACTTCTCATAAAAAAAACATGGGTGAGATGTCTGTAGAGTTCACATGCTGTATGATCTCATTTTCAAATGTTTCTGATCTTTCCTTTCTTTCCCGGTTTGCCTGGCAGAGCAAACCAATTCTCAGTGCCCTCCCATCTGCAGCTCCATCATAAAAACAGTCCTGTGCCCCCTGATACCTCAATCTTTTAACACTGGCTCTTTTTCCCCTCTTTCTTCCTCACACCACACACACACATTTTAAACAATACCTTCAAGTTAGCTTTAACACCTCAGAAAACAATGCCATAAAAATAAACAAAAGACCCAGGACTAAAATGGAACATAAAAGTTGTAGCAGATATTGTTTCTTGACAAATAGCATCTCCAAACATCATAAATTGTCCAAAACCTCTTAAACCTTTGCTCTGCATCACCCACATAGGGCTGCAAAGGGAATACAGCCAAGGGAACTGCAGGCTAATTGAAAAATCATTCACTTGAGATACAGTAAGTATCTGTGCTCCAGCTCTACCAAAGTATACAGAAACTTGACACAAGTGGCATCCTCCATGAACTAAGCAATTGACTAATCAGCAGACTCAAAAGGAAAATAATCTGGTTTTTCCTCCCTTGCATTGCTGAATTTGCATTTAATAATTCATTTAATAATTCATCTGAGCTGGAAAAAAAACCAAAACAAACCAAAACAAAACCCACAACGACCACCAGCCCCAACCCCCTCCAAAAAAAAAAACCAACCCAAAACCAACCAACCCAAACCATAGGGTGGCACCAACTCCTTCCCAGCCTCCAGGACTCCTGCCTCTCAAAAAAGGGAGCTATAGTATTGACTGGTAAAGCAGGTAGAAGGGCCCAGGAGCTGCTGCTTCTAAACCTCTATTATTCAAAGATCATTATCACAGTTTTCCATTAGCAGAAGTAAGTAAATGCTCTGCTGTATAACTGACAATGTTATTTTGGGAGAAGGGGAAAGAAGGCTCAGTATTGTACTGCAAGAGTTATCCTATTGATCCTGACTTTTTATAAGATTTCTGTGCCTTTATTCTTGAGGCCATTTAGCATCGACTTGGCCTATTATTAATTTTACAGTCAGTAGGAGCCTTCTGGATTTTACATGTACAGTACAAATGGAGACACCTGTAGCAGCTGTTATTTACCTGATATTTTAATATTCTGCACTCTCTGTCCCCCAAAATCCCATTTAGCAGGTTTAGCATATCCCTTCACACTACAAAAACGTGACACACACATTTCAAGCTCTGTCCTTGCACTGGGTTCATGATACAGAGAAACAGGCTGTGATGTCATGATTCCCAAACGTCTGCTCTGTGCACTAACAGCATTTACCTTCAGACTCTTCTTTCATGCCTCAGTAACTGGATTTTTCACTGTCACTAGTTGCCTTATCCTTCTACTCCCTTTGAAGCACCAGGTGAGCACACATACACTTGGCCATGTGTTTCTCTGCCTCATACTGGGATAGTGTAAGTGTAACTGCAGTCAGAGAAATACATCACATTGTCCACTCTGGAATCCCTATGAAAATGCCATCACCTTCAGAAGATCCTTCCATTATCTCTTTTGGATGATCACAGCGTGGGTCATCTTCTCTATCTACAGTGACAAGCTGCTAACATGACAATACAAAACATCTTGTTTCTGAAGGTTCAGAATCGACTATTGACAAGGTAATCCCTGGTTGCTTTGTGTCCTGCACTTGAAAATAAAGTGTACAGCAAAACTCTCATAAACAGCCACGCAAAAACAGCTACTTGACAACATCCAGAGGAAGAACAGGCTCAATACAGACACAGGGCAAGTCAACAAACAAAGGAGTCATACAATCACAGAACTGTCAGGGCTGGAAGGGATTTCAAGGATCATCCAGTTCCAACCCCCTTGCCATGGGCAGGGACACCTCACACTAGATCAGGTTGCTCAGAGCCTGGCCTTAAAGACCTCCAGGGATGGGGCTTCGACCACCTCCTTGGGCAACCTGTTCCAGCGTCTCACCACCCTCACAGTGAAGAACTTCTAACATCCAATCTGAAGCTATGCACTCACAAAGCTGCAAAACATGTCTGCAGCTGGAGAGATGAAAATGCAGGCCATTTCTTCTTAAAATAAGAAAGTTTGCATGAGTTAAGAACACATAAACTTATGTCACTCGTTTTGAAATCTACGGAAGGAAAACCAGACACATACCAAATTTTAAATTGTGCATTTCATGATGAGCAATCATCATCACCTTACAGGAGAAACCTTGAGAAACAAAAAGAAAAGGGAAAAGATGTCCTGGCCTCCTAGCCCTGCTTCTATCTTGCCAATGCCTGACTCCACCAAGCCTCTGAGGATGCTCCTTCTGATCAGGAGACATTCAACACCCAGGGAGAGACAGAAGAATCTGACCCTGCTGTCTCCAGGCTCCTCAGCTCCTGTACTCAGCCACTGAGACAAACATACTCTGAATTTCTACCTTTTTTTTTTCCCCCCCCCTCTTCTGATGTCACTAAAAAAGAAGAAAAATCAATACAATTACATACAAAAATACAGAGAAGGAAATTACAAAATACAGTGCTAAATATTTAAATAGGCAGGGCTGACCACTAAGATCTTTAAGGTTTTATTATTCCCAGTTCCCAGTGCAAATGGATCAGTTACTTGCAAAAGACAAGTAACCAAATGGCCTTAACTTGGCAATGCAAACAGATAACTACAAATAAAACAACAGCAATAACAGAATAACATCCTGATAATGCTTCCTCCTGATTTGTAGCTTTGTGGTTGCAGCATTTTCCAACCTGTATATTCAGTCAGAAATGATACACCAAAAGCTGTGGCTTACAAAGAAACCATTTAGCTTGGGCAGTCTCTTACCCCAGGTGACCACCTTTGTGTCCCCAACCTTCTCAGGCAACCACTGCAATGGGCTATGTGGAGCAAGGACAGAGAAACACTGCCAAATATTTGTTATGCCTAACATTTATATACATTTATCTAATCTCCATTATAATGGAGGCTGACAGCACAAACAGGCCTGCTGAACCTAATCTGTGCATGTTCCTGGTGTGTGTAAATAGCCTTTTCCTCACTTTGTTTCCTTAAACTATGGAGCCTGCAATTATTTCTCACAGCTACAAAGGCAAAGTGCTTTTAACAGTGATAAATTCAGTCCTGCTGACAAAGGGAGTCCCACCCTGCCAGGCTATAAGCTGCAGCATTAGACCTGTTCTAGTGGGAGGTGTCCCTGCGTGTGGTGGGGGGTTGGAAATTTGAGGTCACTTCCAACCTAAGCCATTCTATGATTTTCCAGTAGAGTTCTACCCCACAGGCTCACTCCTTGTTAACCTCTCCACTTGTTCTGCTCTGGTCCTTCTTAAATGCAGGAGTTCTACTGTAGTCATTCCTAAAATCACTTTCTGAAGACTTTTCTTCTTCAGGTACTAAACAAGATACATTAATTCCACTATTAGAAAGACCAAATGGGAAAACAAACTGGAGGAGCCAAAAAAAAAAAAAAAAGAAATCTACAAGGCACATCTCTGCATTTCATTAACATTAAGCTTCAAATAAACATCTGCAAAACTGTTGATACAGTCAATTGCACATCATCATCTTCATGTCATGGTTATATCATTGGATTCTGGAAGTACAACAATCTAAGTAGAATGGGAGATTCTCAGATGAAAGAGCCTTTTCCTTCCACCCGTCTTCCAATCATTTTTCATGCTTTGACAAGAATAAAATGCCACCCAGATTTGCCTGGGACTTTTTTTTTTTTTTTTTTTGGTCTAATATTCTCTGCTTAACTTAGTTTGACATGTCTGTAATACCTATTTAAAACTGTCTCTCCCTCTGTCTAATACCTCAGCCTTTAACAGATGGATATTTTCTCCTGCACGTAGTTGCAGGCAAAGCGGCTAAGAAAAATACAGTGCAGATGGCACAGGATGGAGCAATGGCTGAAGCAGTGGTTCAGCAAAAAAACAAAGGAGAGCAAAACCAACTAGTCACAAAAATAGAATCATAGAATCACAGAATCAGTCAGGATTGGAAGGGACCACAAAGATCATCCAGGGAGATCATCCAACTCCCTTGCCATGGGCAGGGACACCTCACACTAGATCAGGCTGTCCAGAGCCTCATCCAACCTGGCCTTAAAAACCTCCAGGGATCAGGCTTCCTACACCTCCCTGGGCAACCCCTGCCAGGCTCTCACCACCCTCATGCTGAACAACTTCTTCCTTACATCCAGTCTGAATCTACCCATTTCTAGTTTTGTTCCCTTCACCCCAGTCCTATCCCTACCTGACATTCTAAAAAGTCCCTCCCCAGATTTCTTGTATGCTTTAACAAAAATAATAGTTGAGGGACAAAGGAAAGCCCCAGGATTAGGATGCTTAAGATGACACAGACAGCTCATGCTGTTGGTGCAAGCAAAGATTCAGCTAGGCTGGGCTATGTCTGTATGTTGAAGGTCAACCTGGGTGGTTGGAAATGGGGTCTAGGATTCACAGCACAGCTCTGGAGCGAGCTGCAAGCTTGCAGCAGCTCTTTTGCTGTGCCTTGATGCTCCAAACATCTGCTGATGGCTATACAGAAACACATCTCACCAATTCTATACCAAGGCACAGTAAGACTCCTTCCCAGACAGTTGTACCAACCACAAAACAACTTGCATGTCCCCCAGAAAAATGAAGGCAGTAGAGCTGGGTGGTCTGTTGGTCCTCCGCACAGCAAAGCAGGCAGCTTCTGCTCTGCGCCCAACCCCTGTGATTGTGCCTGGGGAAACCTTTCCCAGGTGAAGGTGGAAATTCAGTAGGTCTAAAAGCAGGAGTGAGGATTAACAGAGCAGGGTGTTAAGAAACCAGAGTGAAGACCCAAGGGCTGCACAGTGTTTGCACACAACTAACTTAACACAATCAGTTTGACTTGGGAGGGCAGCCACTGCTTCAGCTCCACTACTTGTGCGGCAGCGCTGTGATAGGTGCAAATACCTGGTAGGTAGCCTGTCAGCATCCTGAAGGATTCTCATCTGTGGTCTGTTCTTTTAAATATTCCTGGCCAGCTTGTTCCAAACACACATGCTAGTCCAAATAATATTCATGTGATTGATGCAATCTTCAAAATTAAAAGGCATCCGCTCACTCTGGCACGTGCCACATCTAACTTTTACCCAGGATGTGTCTATTTGCTCTCTCTCACATGAATTTCAGCAGGAGATAAAACTGAAAGCAATAAATAGCTGAAGATGGAGTCCTGAAGAGCCCGGAACTGGCAATGTAATGTCCTGCCAGGATACTGACCTTTTATTTTTCTAATGAAAACACAATAAAATGGCACTAAAAAATGTGAAATGGTAATTCTTAAAGCATTTAATGTATCTAATCTTGGCCACTAGCTGTACCACCCAGTGTTTTGAAAATTCGTTGGTAATCATCCCCAGTGCCATTTCAACTCCTCCCATGTGGGCTCACAGCCTTCTGGCTCCCTGTAGGAATGGCAATCCAAGGACTCGCATCCCAGCTGTACCTAGGGAACCTATGCAGCACTGATCAGATGTCTTTCCTTGTGGCTGGCAACAGCATCCCTGCTGCAAGGTGGGAATTTCAGCCCCGTGCACATTGCTCCCTGCACAGGCTTCCTGTAAAGGTGCAGAAGGAAACAGACTTCAGATCATTCATCATTTCATTGCAGCTGCTGCCAAGCCATCGGATTCATGGTAACTGCTTCAGCCTGAGTTCAGATGAAGAATCCTCAAAGTTCTGCAGCCTCTTGCTGACTCCAGCATTGACTCCAGCACTAGCCTTCAAGACCTGCATTTCTTGCACAGCCACAGGTCAGGAACGTGTTGTTTGAATTTATTTCTTTGTTAAATCAGCTGCTGTGTGCTTACATAATCACAAAGCAGCACTGGCATTATCAAGCTGAATTTCATGGGGGTGCCCAGGGAATTTTATGGCTGCTTTTAAAAAACATTACACTGGTTGGAACTTCTATAAAATAAACCATTTTAAAGTTAAATATCCCCTTGTTAAATGCCAGGCTGCTAAGAGAGGCGGGCAAACAGGAGCCTCACTACAAATCTGATTGCCACTAAAGGTCCCCCACCACTGGTTGGCAAGGCAAGTGAGTATTCATTCAAGATGAAGAAGAAAAATGATCACCAGAGCTGTGCCACTCCTGGTTAACCTTTCCACAAAGTCTCCTTCTGTCCCTCCTTCCCTGGCCAGCTGCAGCAAGTGGTTCATCACCTCACTAACAATGCAAGCAACAAGGCCAACTGGAAAGGGTCATATCTGATGGGAGACACACTGCCTCCAAACCACACTGGCTACATTTAGTTTGAATATTTATTACAATACAAAGGTAAACCAGCAAAAAATGCGACAGCCTTCTTCCTGAAGCTTTCTAGGCAGCCCTCATCATTCATTTCTGACACTGTTTAAATGTCTTTTCATCTGCTAAGTGCTATTATGAACTTCAATTGATACTCACAGATCTTTAGACTCATGCATAATGACATTTCTTTCAAAGTTTTACTAACTGGTGAGACCCCACCTGGAGTACTGTGTCCAGTTCTGGAGCCCCTGGTACAAGAGGGATATGGATGAGAAGGGCCACGAGGATGAGCAGAGGGCTGGAGCACCGCTCCTATGAGGAGAGACTCAGGGAGTTGGGGTTGTTTAGTCTGGAGAGGAGTAGGCTCCCAGGTGACCTTATTGTGGCCTTGCAGTATCATAAGGGGGTACAAGAAAGTTGGGAGGGACATTTTAAGCTGTCAGGTAGTGATAAGACTGAGGGGGATGGAACAAAGCTGGAAATGGGTAGATTCAGAATGGATCATAGAATCATAGAATGGTAAGGTTGGAAGGGACCTCAAGGATCATCCAGTTCCAACCCCCTGCCATAGGCAGGGACACCTCCCACTAGTACAGGTTACTCAAGGCCTCATCCAATCTGGCCTTGAACACCTCCAGGGAGGAAGCATCCACGACCTCCCTGGGCAACCTGTTCCAGTGCCTCACCAATGTTAGGTTGTTAGGAAGTTCTTCACCATGAGGGTGGGAAGACCCTGGCAGGGGTTGCCCAGGGAGGTGTTGGAAGCCTCATTCCTGGAGGTGTTTAAGGTCAGGCTGGATGAGGCTCTGGCCAGCCTGATCTAGTGTGAGGTGTCCCTGCCCATGACAGGGAGGGGTGGAACTAGATGATCCTTGTGGTCTGTTCCAACCCTGACTGATTCTATTAAACCCGTTCACTAGCTCTAGACTCACCAGGCCCTTCCTGATAAAGCAGATTCACTCCACCTGCCTAAGCCATTCTTCATGTTCTAGTCCAAAACTGACAAATGGAAAAAGGAAAAAAAAAAAAAAAGCCCTTCTGGACATCATTGAGAGCACTCCCTCCTGTAGTAAAGTAGAAGAAAGTAAGACAAGGTAACCAGATCTCATCCACAAGCAGACAGCAATTCAGTACTATGAGTTGTCTTCTCCTGAACAACTACTGCAGACAGAGTTGCCATGTATGACATTTCCAATCAGACACATCAGCCTGTAAAATTAAACTGGAGCCAACCCCCCCAATAATCCAGGTTCTGCCTCTCCCCCTGAGATACAAATAATTCTTATTTACTTTAATAGAAAGTGAGATTAAAACTAGAGAGGTATCCATGTCATATGGGAAGTGATTTGAATCCTCAGACCATCCTATTAAACACAAAACTCCAGTGAAATGCTGTAAAGCAGTGTAACAGAAGAGGCAAGCACAGCATGTAGGGTATGCAGTGAAAGGGAGGCTTGTAAAATAAAACCAGCATTGCACAAAGATCTGATTAGCTCCCCAGCTTCTATTCTTAGACAATCTAGGCACAGGAATGGCCAAGGCAACATTTTTCCAACTCTGGCGGTCTGAAGACACAGGTTTTAAATATTGGACTTTGCTATCATCATCCACTAAGATGATTTTTTTGTGAAAGACTGGGAAAAAAACCAGATTGTACACAAGTGGGTAATTTGCATATGCTAATTTTCTGAACTTGGAGGTCAAGAGGATGTTTCAAAGATGGGTCTGTGCACTGCTCAGGGTATAAAGGAATGGGCTACAGCTGCAGATGTGGCACAGTTAGAAAGAGTCACAATGTTTTTCCCTCCTTGTAAGGCAGTTCATGTCCTCTACTTGTACAAAGTGCTTCACAGAATCACAGCATTGTCAGGGCTGGAAAGGACCCCAAGGATCATCTAGTTCCAAAGCCCCTGCCATGCATGAAGCCTCAGGTTGTTCTATGGGCACACCACAGCACACCAGCACAAGCACTGAAACTACTGCTACAACCTTTCCTTCAGCCTTCCTCGTGCAGCACATGGAGATCACAACTCCTTTTTGTTTAAATTAAAGGTTTCTAAATTTGACAGAGCTGGTTCCTTTGAGTCCTGGCATGCAATACTGTGGGTTGCAAAGCCTCCAGCCCTGAGACTAACCTCCACCACCACTGAGACTATTTGCCTGCACCACGCTGCCCCTGAGGCCACGCTCCTCTAGCACAGCCAAAGAAACACTTGGGCTAACCGCTGTCAGCATGGAGATTCCCACCTCTGACACACAGCAAGTCAAACAGTCCACCCAATTCTCATTAACTCTGTCTTCTTTCCAAAAACCTTCTGCAGGATGCAAAGTCACATCTGGATGTACCAGTCAGGCGTTTCTCTGCCTTACCATGTGAGTAGCTCAGTAAAAAAACACAGGCTTTTGATACCAAACTTCAGTATTACTGATGGAAATTTTGTGGGAAGTGTTGTTAAAAGTTGTTGACCTCACAAAAGAGCAACAAATTATCAGTAGTGGTGAACTCTGCTAGATTTCCATCTGGAAACAAGTCATTAAGTGTCCCTTTTCCTACTTTGTTTCCTACTTTTCTACTTTCCTTAACGTTTTTTTCTTTTTCCCCCTTTGTGATGAGAGGCAAAGGGAAGGCAAATCCCAAGCTGAAATACTCTCTTTAGGGTTGGGAATTCAGGGGAATTAACCCTTTAAATTTTTATGAAGTAGAAATTTTGTTCCAAGGCATTACAAATGTATTTGTACCTGGACTAGTGGGAGGTGTCCCTGCCTATAGCAGGGGCTTGGAACTAGATGATCCTTGAGGTCCCTTCCAACCTTACCATTCTATGATTTAGCAGAACTATCCATCAGTTTTCAAGCAGTTGTAGACTCTGTATATAACCTATGGTGTGCAACCTATACAGGCATGATTCAGGGACTGGCAGAAAAGAGGATGTGTTAAATTAGTGAGTCTGAAGTACAACTGACCAAAGTCTAACGGAAACATCTCCCCACGTATATTCTCTTCCTGATGGCACTGGCATGACCTCAGCTCAGCAGAGCCAGAGCTTCTGGTGGGTCCTTTTTTCCCATGGTCCCTGCATAAAATGCATTCCTCACTTTACTGCATACCAGGCAAAATCTGTTTGTTGATCTTCAGGGTATTATGCAAAGCATTTGGGGAGAATGACAGGACAGAGAGAATTGAATTCTGAGGCATTTGTTTGATCTATCGCTTTGATGATTTAGGCTGATTTATATGATGGGTTTGGGATGTGTGTGTTATGGTTTGCATTTTATGCAGTCTTTTTCTGTGGCTGGATTCTCAGCCATGTTCAGTATCCTGCACCTCTTAGTACAACACACAGATTTCAAACAAATAAAACAAAAAAAAAAATCCCACCATTTAGCACCTGCTCTCTGGCAAACCCATAGCAGAATTTAAACAAGAATTGGGCTGTTAGAAAATCTGGCTGCATTTGAGGGCACTGACCACTTCAAAAATCTGGTCTTAAGCTTGGGTTTATGTGATTTCAACCATCAAAACAACATTCTGAATTCCATTCAGGGGATTCAAAAGAAGACAGAGTAGTTTTACAGACATGCCTGTTATGTGGTCCCAAGCATCACTCTCCTATGAATAGAAAACAAAGTCTTGGCCTATCTATTTTAAACAGCTGATAAATAAAGAAGGGGCATAATCACCAAAAAAAAAAAATGCTTTCAGAATTGATTCATTGATTCTTGCAAAGAGTCTTCACTTTTTTTTTCCCCCCTCACATTTATTTTTAAAGCTTTTTCTTCTTTTGTATTCTGCTCCTTAAAAAAAAAAATAAGTAGGAAGCAAAACGTCCTTTTGGTCAAAAGCTATTGTTAGCATACATCTTACAAACCTCAACAGTTGGCACGGAGCAGTCTGGTGTTCTGAGAACTGATTCAGTGCTGGATCACTGAGAAGGAGCATCTCCATTCAAAGAGTGGCACTTCTAAGTCAATGCCAAGCTCCATTACCAAATTCCATGTTTATCTTAAGAGGCTCACACACAGTCATATCCCAGCAGAAGCACATCCCTCATGCTGCTAAAAGCAGCAAAATAGAGAAAAACCTGCTAATCACCTGAAAATGAGAAGCATCAGTCTCTGCAGCCTAGCTCTACAATGTAGGCTTTGTGCAAAAGAAAGAAGTGGCCAAAGTAAACATCTGTGATCAAACAGCAATTTAGCACCAACAGAAGATTGACTTCAAATCATCTCTTTGTCACTGTAATTGATTAGAAGTCAAATGAAAATTGATAACATGATTTTCTATGTGTGAATGTGTATGTGGCACAAACTCTCCAGAGCTCTATTGGCTTCAGCTATTGACTTTTCCCAAATAAAGCCTTTTAAGAGTACATTAGCCACTCCACTAATAAACTTAAAATGCAGACTAATTACACCAACACGAATCATTAATACACTCTCCAGACTGTCGAATTTTGGGGCAGACCCAAAATTCTGAAGAGATGTTTGAACTCAAGCAAAGTAACCAAACACATGATGGGGGACTGGCTGCTTTTCCCTTGCATTTTACTGCTCATTTCAAACTTTAGCAACATTTTATTAACTCTTCTCCAGTCTCATTGTCAAATGCCATTGTTAGTGATAGGACTGGGGGGAATGGAACCAAGCTAGAAATGGGGAGAATCAGAATGGATGTGAGGAAGAAGTTCTTCACCATGAGGGTGGTGAAAGCCTGGCAGGGGTTGCCCAGTCAGGTGTTGGAAGCCTCATTCCTGGAGGTGTTTAAGGTCAGGTTGGATGAGGTTCTGGCCAACCTGATCTAGTGTGAGGTGTCCCTGCCCATGGCAGGGAGGGTGGAACTAGATGATCTTTGTGGTCCCTTCCAACTGATTCTATGAAACCCTTTCATTAGCTCTAGACTCACCAGACCCTTCCTAATAAAGCAGATTCACTCCACCTGCCTAAGCCATTCTTCATGTTCTAGTCCAAAACTGACAAATGGAAAAAGGAAAAAAAAAAAAAAAGCCCTTCTGGACATCATTGAGAGCACTCCCTCCTGTAGTAAAGTAGAAGAAAGCAACCAGATTTCATCCACAAGCAGACAGCAATTCAGTACTATGAGTTGTCTTCTCCTGAACAATTACTGGGGACAGAGTCACCAAGTGTGATATTTTCAATCAGATACATCAGCCTGTAAAATTAAACTGGAGCCAAACCCCACAATAATCCAGGTTCTGCCTGATCTGGTGTTGAGGTGTCCCTGCCCGTGGCACTGGCTGGATCCTTGTGGTCCCTTCCAACCCTGACTGATTCTATGGTTCTATGATCATTCTTCCCTTCTCTGAAGGCTTGTTTCAGGTATAGGTTACAGATGTACATATCTTTTTTTTTCTTTAACAGATTATTTTCTGCATCACAGAGCACATGCCACTCTGTATCGACCCCCGAAGAGAATGTAGCCAATGGAGTACTAAAACATTATTTCATCTAGTCTATGGACACTGGTTTTTTTTAATATCACATGTAAATCCAACAGAAAGCATTCTTCTGCCACAGAATGGCCATTTGCTTTACCACTGCATATTCCAAACTGGACTGAAACTAGGAGCAGAAATGTCTTGCAAATAGCATTAATTCCACTAATTCACCTTTCCACCTTCTTCTCTATTAATGGAAAAATGCAGAGGTATGAGAAATGGAAGGAAAAGAATATTAGGGATGTTTCATTAATAAATTAAAGCAAGCAAACTTCATCTCTCATCTAACCATAACACACACACAAAAAAACCCCAAACCCTAAATCCAAAATCTTTGCAAATAAATCCTTTAAAACAAACATCTTCAAGACTTTCCAAATGTCCTTGTATTAGTCAAGTTCTGTTACACCACCACAGCCATGTCACTGGCCAAGCAACTACATGTAGGTCAAGTAACAGAAAGTTATGGCAGAGAGCACTGCCAGATACCATCCCTCTTTGTCTCAGAAGAGGAAGAATAGGACGAGAAGTAACATTTCCAACTGCAGATATGGATTGCATCTGCTAGAGCTGATCAGGAGAGAGATGGGGAACCCACAGATGAAAGGGGTCCTGTACCAGATGGCCACAGCAAAGCGTCAAACAGCTAGGAAAGAGTTGAAATGGTTCAACTCTCACAGCTTTTGAGGTGCACTGGCCAAACCTGGAAGAAATGTAGATGTGAAGAAAAGACTCCCACGGTGCTGCTGAGTGCAATGGTTAGCTACAGTCTTTGAATGAGTCTGTCTTTGCAGCAAGACTTATTCTTACCTCAATCCAAAAAAAGATGGCAAGAAATATGACCATCTGATGCCAGGGGGAGAAAAAAACAAACCACAAGATAGCTTATCCCTGCCATTGCAGGGTTCTGTGCCTTTACAGTTCCAGCAAAGACTCTCTGGGTTGGTGCAGGGAACAGCAACAGCAGAGATCCAGCCTGTGATGAGCGTCAGCATAATATTATCACTTAAACTCCCCTTTATTATGATGCCTACAAAAAAACTGGCAAGAGTGAAACTGCTAGGGAACTGACACTGCCTATCTATCTGACACTTCCCAACATGTTTCTTGCTTCCCCATGTGTTTATAGCTGCCTCAAACTTCCTCTCCGTTTCTCATCTCCTCTTGCTACCCCAGGCAAAGGCTGCCTGCAAGGTCTATGGGCAAGCAGCAAGGGCCACAGAGGCACTCAGTCCCTGGGATGCCTCAGTAGGACCACAGCCCAAATCTCAACAAGAGCTCAGAGGACCTCAAAGAGTCTGTGCAGGTGGGTAGAGCATGTGCAGTCCCCTTGCCCAGTGCTGAATGCCACATAGTCCCCACCACCTGCTGCAGAGATTCTCCAACTGCTAACTGCAACACTTGCAAAACTTCAGCACTTCCACACTTCAGGAGAAGCTTTATGAGGAATCAGATGCAGGTTCTACTGAAATATCCACATATATTAAAATAAAAAAATCAGCAGGTGGACGGTCAAGGTGTCATTTAACCTGATGCTGAATTCAACACTGATTTGGATTGGGTGTTTTTGTCCACCAAAGACTTGCTGTCCCCAGACTACAACATACCACCAGAACCTGCAGAAGGCTTATGAAATCTGAAGGAACTGTTCTGAGCAGGACAGAGATTTTGCAGCCTATACAGGTAAGGTTTGTGGCAACCACAAAGTAGTTACATTCTACTGCCATAAATGTTGGAGCATCCATGGCTAAAAAGCATTTTCCCTTACTTCCAACCAGGGTCAGCAGGAATCTGAGTTTTCAGTACAAACTGGGCACTTCATTGCTCACCTCAGGAAGCAGCTGCCCAACCCTAATAACCACACAGGCAAAAAAAAAAGCACTTCAGCTGACCATTTCAGCAGTAAAGCAGAGCTGGCACATGCAAATGTTATCACCTGGTCTGTGCAAGCAGAGTGACCTGCACAGACTGCAATTCCTGTGTCCGCTTTTGCATTTGCACCATGGTTTGCCTTGGCTCTTAACAATCATTATTCAGCATTTCAAGTGCCATCTGTGCTGCTGATAAGTAAATGCCTTCAAGTATATTGCAAACAGATTTTCTAAAGTTTTACCTTGTGCCGGGCACAGTCAGCATCAGAAAGACTTTCTCTGTGGAAGCTGACATGTATTTAGCTCTTTTCCCATAGAGCTTGGTGTATTTAAATGTAAAGTGTGTACACCTAAGTTAGCAGCCAGCAAGCAGGCACATATAATGAAGGAAAATCACTGCATCCCAAAAAAGCTCTTGCTCTCCATGGGTCAAATTCAAATCCACACACAGGAGAAACGCTCACTTGCACCAGGAGTGAATTTTGTCTCATAATTGTTACCTGTATCTCGAGACAAAACCCTATTAAATAAGAAAAAAAAAACCCCTGTAAGTTCAATACCCAAATGCCTCAACACTTCCTGACATCTACATCAGTCACCATTAAAATTAAAATGTGAAATATAATGAATGATATCCACAAGACACATGCAGCTGACTATTCTAAGATGCTCAGTGACAGTTTAAACTAGTCGAAGTGACACATGGGAACAGATCCAGACTAACACATCTCTGCCCACTGTTTTAGTGTAAATGTCACTGTGGAAGTAGAGTCTGTGAAAAAGTATCTCAAACAGGTTTCCCTCCTCCCTTTTAAAAAATCAGTCATGAACAACTGCTTGCTAAAGAGTCCTCTTTTCCCTTCAAACGAAATCATAGATGGTAACACCTAATGATTCACTCATTCTTAGAGGGATAAAGCCAAACAAACACATGAAAACCCCAAACCTCAAGTTGCAGACAGGTAAACACTGTGTTGTGTTCTTTTTAAACAGAAAAATACAAACTGTAGGGAAACCACAACCACATGGATGGCTCTAGAGTGTTTCGAGTCAGCAAACAGACAGACCATGGTAAAGGAACAAAGTGGGAATTTCCTTCAGTTCCCTCTTCTGATGCTGAATGGTTGAATGACTGCAGTGGCATTTCCATCACAGTTATGCCTGACTATGCAAAGCCACTTGGAGAAACCCAGCAGAGCACAGACCGGGCACTGGGAAAGTTCAGTGCACGAGAGAGGTAGTTTAATGTAGCCCTAACACCAAAGCCACTGACATCCAGCCTGGGACCTGCCCAGATTTGATGCTATGAATGGTTTCAAGTAAGAAGCCATGGGCAGCGTTGGCAGCAATGTGTCCTTGTGGCCAAGAGGGCCAATGGGATCCTGAGGTGCATTAAGCAGAGTGTGTCCAGCAGATCCAGGGAGGTTCTGCTCTGCCTCTACTCTGCCCTGGTGAGACCTCACTTTGAGTACTGCCTTCAGTTTTGGGCTCCCCAGTTGAAGAAGGACAGGGATCTGCTGGAGAGAGTTCAAGGGAGGGCTGTGAGGATTATTAGGGGACTGGAGCACTGCCTGGTGAGGAGAGGTTGAGGGACCTGGGTCTGCTTAGTCTGGAGAAGACTGAGAAGGGATTTGATAAATGTCTATAAATATCTGAGGGCTGGGGGTATGGAGGTGGGGGACAGCCTCTGCTCACCTGCTGCCTGGGATAGGACAAGGAGCAATGAATGGAAGCTGCAGCACAGGAGGTGCCAGCTCAACACAAGGGGCTGGAAGGGTCCCACTGGCACAGGCTGCCCAGAGAGGTTGTGGAGTCTCCTTCTGTGGAGCCTTTCAAGGCCTCTCTGGATGTGTTCCTGTGTGACCTGTGCTAGATTGTATGGTCCTGCTGCGGCAGGGGAATTGGACTGGATGATGTCTTTGGGTCCCTTTCAATTCTTAACATCCTGTGATGAAGCAAAGTGAGGATGAGATATTCCAACCCACCTGTGTGCCAGGCTGCCTCTCACAGCACAGACCAACCACCTCTGGCATGCCCCAGCAGCTGCCTCTGCCCCAGGATGGAGAAGAAGAGTTGAGAGGCTGCAATGAGGCCCTGGGCATGTCCTCCATCGTTGTCCCTCTCCTTGCTCACCTCGAGTCAGAGCTGTGTGAGGTTTAATTACAAACCACAGACATGTGCAATTCTATTAGCCAGCCTAAAGCACTGGCATTAGATAAGCTGTGCTCTGAATCCAGTTACTAAGACACTGCCAACAAGCTCAGAGATTCGGAGCCTCTTTTCTATGCAGGTCCGTTTGGCCTGGAAATAGCCTACATATACACTGACTTGAGTTTAACAAAGAATGTTAATTTGGGTCAGTGAACTACCACTAATTGAATTCTAATAGATGTCACCATAACTCAAGTGCTCCAGCTCTCTCAACCAAAATGGCAGCAGACTAAAGCAGGCACTTCTAAGGCATAGGAGGAGGGAAAGTCTGTCCTTCAGCTGCCTGGTTTCTTCCCTTTGCAGCTTTAACTACTGCTCAGACATAATAAAGAGTAAATGTGATGCTGGTTTGACAGCTGCCTCAAAATATCTTCGAGAGCAGGGTTTGGTTTTTAAGGGTAATGCTCTCCTTATCCAAAACTGAACAAACCTTGAGTTCCTACACACACACAAGCACAGTGGCAAGGATTGTGAAAACAAGCAGACAGACTAGCACCCAGCCTCTTCTAACTGACATCACTTATTTGAAACACACCATTTTTAAGCTCTTTTTGCCCAAAGCCAGCATCCCTGTGATTTATTCCTGGGAGGAATAACCCCAAAGCACATTTTTTTCCAAGGCTTTTGGAGCCCAGCAGCACAAGAATGCCACAAGACTGCACACAGCTGAGCATCCAGCCACATGGGAGGAGGAGGAGGGCTGCATTCAGAAGGAAGGAGTGAGTTTATTTCAGCTGAAGTAAGCTTAGTGTGATTCACACTAGCTTAGCCATGGCAAGGCTCCTTCTTAGCTCATCTGAAAGTAAGAGATTTACAGTCAACAGACCATGAGGCTGCTGGTTCGTGCCTCGGCTAAGACGGAGCACAGAACACAAGGTGAATTTTCCACTGGCTTGCATCTTCTGTAGTCACTCATCCCTGTGCAAAATGGATGCAGAACTGCTGCTGAAGAACAATGGTGGCATTTTGTATAGCTGTGAGTAGTGACAGAAGAGGCAGGCTGCTGGAAAATCAGGCCCAGTGAATTCCCCCCTCTAGGTAAGCCTGCGGTAGCAGCTGGCCCCGATGTAACAGGTCACGCTGGTGACATTCACCAAAAATGTTAAAACAACTGCTGGAATCCAAAGGTAAAAAAACCTCCAAAATTGAGATGTCAACCTAAATTCCCCTTGCATGGCTATATGGGACAGGTACTTAGCTGGACCTCAAAACAGTCAGCTGAGCGTAGGAACTTCCCTATACCAATTGAGCACAGGTAAGATTTCAGGGAGAGGAGGGGGAAGAAGAGAACAAATTCTTCTTTTCTATTTGCCCACTAGAAAAGAAAAATCTGAAATAGCAGATTCATGACACACAGGTTCAAACAGGTACCACAAAATCTCAGAAAATTGCCCACCCCCATTCCTTTGCTTTCTATCCACATCTGCCATTGCAGAGAGAAGAGCCAAGATGAAATCTGACAAATGAACTCTCTGTTTGGCCCAGCAGGTAAGAGCACTAACTCTGTATTCAGAGTGACACACACATGCACACACAGACCACAACAAAGAAAGTCTTCCTGGTAGGGCAAACGGTGCTTTAAAGTGATGCCTGAGATGGCACTGAGTTGTTTCAAAGTAGAGGTCCACGTTTGATAACACACATGTGACCTCTGGATGCCTAGGGAATGTCCTGAGTTTATGCAGTTTGCATCAGGGGTATCAAACCTGGACACTGCAGAGAACTCCTGAAGAGTAGGATGAGCATGTTGCACACACCAGCCTCCTCCTTAGCATCTGTCCCAGTGACCATCACCTTAGAGAAACTTCCCAGGGCTGGCAAGCCCTGAGAGCACAGCCCCCTCCATCACACTGGTTACATGATGCCCATGGCCACTCCTGATGAAGGAGGACTTTCAGAAGAAAACATTGTGGTGGCTTCTAAGTAGCCACCTTAGATGCCCCTGTACTCAACCTGTGATGCCCCTGCACACAATCTGTGATGCCCCTGCACACAACCTGTGATCTGCCTCCACCATGAGGCACATATATATCTGTAGGTGAGTCAATTCAAGCTCTGTGTTCACTCCTAAGTCCAAAATGCCTATAATTATCATGATGAAGAAAACAAAACCCAGTACTGGCCCATCACACTGCTGTGCACTTCTGAAATGCCTCCATTGAAAGTATATTCACTGAAGAATGTGGCTATCGGAGGCATTACATAAACTAACCCTTTCCTATGCCATTGCCTCTCCTATGTTATTTATCTCACCTCATACTGTCCTACTTTGTCTCCATTTATGTCCTCCACCTTCTTCACCTCTCCCTTTTGGTCAGACCCCACAACCATCAATCTAGCACTGCTTGTTTTCCTTTCCCACCACCGGTTTTATATACTCTCCAGTGAAACCTCCCTGTCCATTCAAAACTGAACAGCCCTCACACTACTACAGATACTGTTATCTCCCTTTTAATAACCAGCTTATATCTATTTCTCTACTACAGGCACAAAAAACTCCCAGCACTTTTCCCAACTGTCTCCCACAATGAGCCCTCACGCAGTCGATGTCCACCATGAGTCAGTGGGCTCAGCTCTGCATTACTGCAGTAAAGGTAAAGAGAGATGTAAACCTGAGATCTTGATCATCTGCAGCTTGAAAAAAAAAAAAAAAAAAAAAAAAAAAAAAAAAAAAAAGGGTCTGGCAGTTTTCATCAAAGGAACAGTTTCAAGCAGTGCCCTGCTGCACAAATGCTGCCTTCCGTTAACTTTTACTGCCATTTCAAGGGGACCTGTAATATTTTGTCCTGAACTGTTGCACACCACTGCAGAGTTCAGTTGAATAGCTGTCATATTCTGCACCAGCACAGGAGGTGTCTCTGTGGAGAATAAAATAATCCTTGAGTGTAGCTTCTGTATTAATTTATTTAATTTGGAAAGCTCTTTGGGACTCTGCAAGATGAAAGAAGCCACATAAATGTAAAATATATCACCATTATTGCTGTTTTCTAAGCAGCATCTTCCATTTTGTAGTTGGTATTTTTCTCCCATAGTGTATGACCTTGTATTTTATCTAAATTAAATCTCATCTTGTTAATTTTTGCACAGTTCTTTAAACTCTCAATATCCTTTTGTTATCTCTCTCTCTCTCTCTCTCTCTGCCTTCCACTGTGTTTATGATCCCTCTTAATTTGGCATCATCTGCAAATTGTATTGCTCTGTATATATTGTTTAGGAAAGTATTAAACAATATTGTGATCAGCACTGACCCTTGTGAAACCTCCCCTGATATTTTTCCTAAATTGATGTGGTAACATTTATAATTAGGTACAAGAGGACACCAGAAGTAGTAACAGGCAGCAATTAAGGAATGGAAAATATAAGCTATCAGTAAAAGCTCTGACAGTGAAATCTATGAGAATATACAATAGCTTCCCAAAGGAAGGGCTGGAAGTCCCAATGCTTACTAAAAAATACATTAATAGTAACTAAAACACTAAATAATACTAATAATGCTTAGCACGTGGTGTATAGACTGCTTTGACCTGCTCAAACCTACTCACTGAAAATAGCTGGTTTGGGGAAACAGTGAAAATTCCAGAAGACAAAGCACCCAAGTAGATTTGCTTTTTCTTTTTGCATATGTAACAGCCTCTCCCCAAGCAGCGTGACTCAGGGACAAAGCATTCCTGCAGATAAACCTGCACTACCAAAGGGATATGCATATGCCTGAGAAGAGGGCAGGATGACCTAGCACTTTCCATCCTCTCTGCTGCTGTACCTTATGCATCCCACTGTATGCTCTCCACGGGATAAGCTCTCAGTCACCAAACCTCACCTTTACAATCCCCTGCTCTCCTGATTCTTTAACTTCTTGATCCTGTTCTTTCTCTCTCTCTCTCCCTCTTTTTGTTTGATTTTTATACAGTAAAAATAGAGGGCAATTTCAACCTGCTGGCAGAAGATAGGACTAATTCCCGTGTGAAGACAGCCTTGAGAATCAACATTGTGAGAATCAACTGCCAGGAAGGCTTCTCCCAAAAGTGTAAGCTGATACACTTCTTCTCTTCAGCCAAGAAGAATGAAAGCAGGACAAGTCTCAAACCTCTGCCAATATTCAGGAGAGATCTTGGGACTAAATCCATTGGGATAAGGGGACCTCTAAGCCTGCTAATGGCTAGGCTAGACCAACACTTGGTCCACCTAGCCTTTGGCTAAAGCAATTAAGGGAGAACTTGAATACATAAGTAATGGATAGAAGCTTGAAAACACAGGATCTTCCAGAAGTGGATGAGGACTCTTAAATCTCATCCCTTTTACCTGAGATCTTTATTCACAAGCAGCAAGAAAACCTAGGAAGCACAGCTATCACCCACCTGATTCACCAGCCAGCTGGCATGTGTGCTAAGAGAAACAACCCTTTGAATGGAATTCCCATTCCCACATTCTGCAGCTGGAAACAACAGTCCTCCTTTCCAATAAGTCTTTCATCTTAGTTAGTATTTCAGTTTCCCACTTCTTAGGCCACCACAGCTTTTGGGATTGGAGTGCAAGCAACTCTCCTGTTCCACCAACTCATGGGTAGTTAAGAACACACTGAAGATGAAGTGCATTACCAGCCCAGCCCATTCCACTGGATTGCTTCCATGCTTAAAATTAAACACATGGTTCAGATGCCTGAAAGCTCATAGCCCAACCACTTATTCTCTCCATAGGTTTTGGCAGCCACTCGGTGGCCTGATCATGTTCTGCCATGGGATATCCACAGAGCTGGAATTTATCTCATACTAGAAAAACTTCAATTTCACAAATGAGTAAAATTGTAGCAGTTAACTGATGTGACTTCCCTTTTTTTCCCCCAAAGACTTAGTAGTAAGCACCTGTAAAGAAGGACTCATGCTCTGCATGTGGTTATGCAGAAGAAGTAAGGAGAATGCAGGTGGTCACAGAGAGATCTAGAACCACAGCAGGTGAAGAGGGAAAAGGAAAAAGGAATGATAGACTATAGAATGGAAAACAGCTATCTACCAGCCTTGGCTCAGAGAATTGAAGAACAGAAAGGACATTGAATACTCCCAAAATTACCAATCTCACATGGAAAAAGATACAAAATAGGTCTGCAGCCATGTTCTCGCTCCTACAGCCAGGAAGAATGTGCATGAAGCTCTGGGAAAATGAGCTAAATAAAGACAGATTTGTAAAGGTGACTGGTTCGGGTATCCTGACTGGAGAAAGCTAGAAAGTGGTGAAACTAGAAGGAGGGGTACAAAAAAAGAAAAAAGCTAAAGAGCTTAGCAGCAAAAAGATGGAAGCATTTTGAGGAATGCCACTGACCCAGCATGTTGCTCAGCACTCCTCAGAAACCGCCTTTGCTGAAATGGGCTTGGCATGAAGATGTGCCATTTAACCCTTGCAACTACAGCCACACAAGTGACAGCAGATGAACACTTTCAACCATAGATGTTTCCAGTAGCAGCAGAAGTGCTTTCAGAAGCCATGAGACGAGAAGGAGCTGAGGGATGGAAGATTTCAGTGCCCTGCGAGACTGATACGAACAGCCGCAGCCGTCCAACCTCACTGACCTCTGCTGCTGGAGCTCATGTGGGGTGAGAAATAGGTCCTGGCCATTGAAGAAAAGGGACAGATGTCACAACACCTTGCAATTTTGCTGTCCTTGCAAGCCTGTAAAGCCAGGATGGATATAACGACTGGGTGCAACGCCTCACCTGCAGCAGAAATCAGGCCAGCAGATTCCAGGTGGTGGCTGTGCTTCCAGACCTTCTGCAGTGCTTCCAGTGCTGCCATCTTGTGTTCCCACCTGTGCCTCCTCACTAGCATCCTGCTTTAGTCTGCTCTGACTCCTACCTGGTCCTGTAACAGACTTTGCTAATGTTTCAAAAGCCACTTGGTACTTTTAAAAAGGCAACCTTTCCCCTCCCGCCTCCATATATTACCTGAGGTCCCCTAGAAGTATGTGTGATAAATGCACCGAATTTAGGAATTAGAGCCACATTAGAAGGCATTGATTTTCCTTACAGTAAGAGGAGGCTCCTTGGGAGCTGGATGGAGGTAGCGAACTGAGCAGACACAGCAGGATTCTGGCGAGCAGGAGCATTTGGGGAATTGCTCCCGCAATAGGAAAAATTTGTTTTAATTAGGTTGGTTGGTGGTTCCCAAAGCAACGTGCTGTGAGTGGGAAGAAGAAACGAGGATGGGACTGTAAACAGCTTGTTGTGCTCTCAGCCTCTGAGTCACAGCACAGAGAGGGAACTTGCGCTCCTGGCTCCGCTGCCAGAAGAGTCTTCCTCAGGAGCGCGAGGAGGGGCGAGGGGGGCGATGCACAGGCTTTATTCCTTTAGTCCCTTTCACTTTATTCCTGTGCTTATAAAAGCAGATGAGGGTTTGCTCTCCTGGACGAGGGGAAAAAACATTCAAGGAAGAAGATAATAACAAGTAATTAGGGCAAGCAAAAATATCCAAGAACAAAACTGACCAAAAAAAAAAAAAATAATAAAATTAAAAAGTGAGTGAGAGAGACTTTGTCATTCTGTCTCAGATTATGTTGAGGAGGCTGAACTCAATTTTATTGAGAAATCAATTCTAATTTGGCACTCCACACGCTAGCTGGCAGAGGACGCTGGTAACAGTCTCCATTGAAATCTGCCAGCTAATTTACTTCTGCTGACTTTACACTAGCAAACAGAAGCAGGAAAAAGTCGTGTCGGAGGGATGACATTTCCCACTAAATATCTTGTACTAATATGCATTCAGAGTCCTCCTACGCTCCTTTAGAAAGCCTTCACCTTGCAAAGGGAGACAAAACATCATAAAAACCTCCCCCACACAAAACAGTCCCTAACACCAGGCTACAGCACCAGCACATATCCTGAAGATCAGACCTGCCTTTCAGTATCTGAAGGGGGCCTGCAAAAAAGCTTGCGAGGGCCTTTTTAGGATATCAGGTAGTTACAGGAGGAGGGGGAAT
Organism: Eubucco bourcierii; assembly: GCA_013396675.1. Taxonomy (NCBI): domain Eukaryota; kingdom Metazoa; phylum Chordata; class Aves; order Piciformes; family Ramphastidae; genus Eubucco; species Eubucco bourcierii. Next base: position 520,716 of record VWZE01001778.1, on the reverse strand, counting down.
GGAGCAAAGCTGGAGGTGAGGAGATTCAGGCTGGACATGAGGAGGAAGTTCTTCACCATGAGACTGGTGAGAGCCTGGAATGGGTTGCCCAGGGAGGTGGTTGAAGCCCCCACTCTGGAGGTGTTTAAGGCCAGGTTGAATGAGGCTCTGGACAGTCTGATCTAGTGTGAGGTATCCCTGTCCACAGCAGGAGGTTTGGAACTAGATGATCCTTGTGGCCCCTTTCAGCCCTGACTGATTCTATGATTCCATGACTTGTATGTCCTGAGTTCAGCTGGAAGGAAGGGTTTGGGGACAGTAATTTAACATCCTCCAATTAAACTGACCATGGAAGTCCACTACCAGCGACTTTTATAGATGCTGTATCTTGCTATTGATTGTCAAAAGGGGAAAAAAAAAAAAGAAAAAAAAAAGAAAAAAAGCTTTTAAAGGATTGTGAATTATTGAAGAAAATATGTCTATAGATATTTCAGGAATGTACTGCATAAAATTTATCATGGGTTACGTGTCTGGGAGCACAAAATGTGCCATTTAATGCTATGCTTTACTGACCTTTAAGCAGTGGCAGCTCTCCTAACTGTATTCACAGCTTATGTGTATTCACTCAGCATTTATATAAAATATTGCTCATTTTTACAAGCTTTGTGCCACTGAAGATTTTACTTGCACTGAGAAAACGATTGCTGAGTGGGTTGTTCATAGCATTGTTTCCAAACATTAATATAACCAAGAAGTGTGATTTTCTCTTGCACTGGCATGCTTACTAGTGCATCCTTACTGTATTTGATGAAGTAATTCTTACATGTGGGCAGAATTAAAAAGAATGGGCCAGGGGTGGGGGGGCAGGGGGAGAAGAGAAAAAAAATTTTTTTTATTTTTCTGATTACTTACTGCCTTTGTTTTTGCTTCTGATGAAACCTGAGCAACCCTACCTGCCTGCCACAATTGCATTTTCTTTTCTAGGGAAGGTTTCTGTCTTCAGTTAAGTAAGTAATATCCATACAAAAGCCCCAAATTTAGAAGTGCACAATGACTTACATTTCCTCACTCCATTTATAAACCAGGTTCAGTGCTCCATAAGGACCTGATTTCACCCCCTCCCTCTCAGCAACATTCTTTAAGTCTTCACAAAGATCCATTTTCCCTTTCTTATTCCCAGAAGCCTGCTAAAACTAGGGCAAGATGGCCTAAAATTGCTATTTTCCTCAAAGTCCCAGAAAACCTAAGGCCACTGGCACCTCTCCCTTACAGCAGAGCTGCAGCTGGCCGAGCCACGCAAGAGCAATGTTGGGAGTGCTCAGGCACCCCCACACCTCAACCTCTGGAGAACCTCTGCCTCATCTGTTCAAGGACACTCAGTCTCAAGACCTGGTTCATCAGAAAGCTATGAACCTTAGACCCAAGCAGGCATTTTGTGGCTCCAGAAACCCCATGCTAGAAAGACTGAACTTTATCTCTGAGGAAAGAAATAGGGTAAAAAATGAGTATAACGACGTTGTTCTAAATAATTGATGTTGCAATCTAATGCTATTTCCTTTTGTATTACTGCAATCTTCTTAAACAGATATTCCCAAGCTGTTTATTATAGCAATAACTATAATTTTTCCTTCTCTTTTAGCAACAGTGCTTCACCCATAATGTCGCCTACAGATAATGTATTAAAGACATAAATAACACAGTATAGGTGGTGCAGCAATGTATAGGTTGCTAACTAGCCACACAAAATGGGGTTTAGGGTCGGATCAGCTGGAGCTCCTTATCTGAGTTGTCTCCTCTCTTTTCATTTTATCCACCATCAGCTTTCTATCTGTCTCTATCTGTATTTGCTTTGACATTATGACAACGCTGCGAAGAAAACTAAACACATTCACACTTTTCCTTTAGTCACCTCACCGGGGGGAGAAAAAGGAGATGAAACAAACAGCTTTGAATGACCAGAACATAGAAATCCAGCCCCCAAGTTTAAACACCCTCTTGCCTCTCTTTTTTTTTTTCCTGTCATAGCTCTGAAGTTCTTCCAGAAAGCTGCAATTTCCTTAAATATAAAAATCCATTTAAAAAAAAAAAAAATCTCTCTCTTCTAGGATGGACTAAAAATAACCATGAGTGCAATTATTACCCTCTAACCTCTAGCTTCAGTTCAGCTGCATATGCCATCCTCAGGAACATCTCCAGCAGCAATCAGTGCTGTTATTTGTGTTACAGCAGCACTGCTAAGCCCTTGCCAAGAGTCAGTCCCTCTGAGTTAATTTCTTACACAAGTCTAAAGTAGCAGATAGTCCCCACCTCAAAGATCTGAAATGGAAAAGAAATTGTCCTAAAAATATGAGACAGACAAGGAAGGATCAGGAAGAGAGAGAGGCACAGTGAAATTCCAGGTTGGCCTGTGCAGAAATCACACTGGATGTCATGGCTTAATTCCCCTCTCTTGCAAGCACCAGCAGCAACCCTACCAAAGCAGAATGCTACACCTGGCAGAAGGAAGCAGGTCTGGCAAAACTACCACAACTAAATTACAACAAAGCAGGTTTAGAACCAAGTAAGCAAGACATTTTTTATGATGGTTGTGGTTAGACACTGCAAAAGGCTGCCCAGAGAGGTGGTAGATGTCCCAGCTTTGGAAGTGTTGAAGATGAGGTTGGATGGGGCTTTGAGCAACCTCATCTAGTGGAAGAGGTTCCTGCCTGTGGCAGGGGGATTGAACTGGATGGTTTTGAAAGGTCCTTCCCAAACCAAAACACTCTACGATTCTCAGGAGTGCAGCATCAGCTCCATGGAACCAAGAATGACAGGGGTTGGAAGGGATCCCTGGAGATGATCTGTTGCAACTTCCTGCCAAAGCACATTCACCTAGAGCAGGCTGCACAGGATGGTGTCCAGAAAGAATGTGAATTACACCAGAGAGGGAGACTCCATCTCTCTAAGCAGCCTGTTTCAATGCTTTGCCACCCACTCTGCCACTTCTCATGTTGAGATGGAACTTCCTATACTCAAGCTTCTGCTCTTTACCTCTTGTCCACTATGCTGTTGAACAGAAAAGATCTGCAAAACAGCAAGTGCAGGCTCTCTGAAATCAGAAGGAAAGCAACAACTCTTCTGGGACGTGACAAAGAATAAACCAAATCTTTCATGAGGATAGGCAAGAAACAGGCCAACATACTGAAAAATGCCACCCCTATAATTTCAGGGAAAACAGACCTTCAGAGTGCCCTTAACACTCTTGCTTTACACCACCCAGGTGTGTGCATACCTGCAGCAAGAACATCTTCCAAGAAAGTGCATTTTTCCTCATTGCCACAGGTCCCACAACAAAAGGTAAGAGCCATATCTCTCTTGAAATCTGTCACAACCACCTCCAGGTCTACACTGAACTCCTTCACCCACTCTAAATAATCACTGATGTTAGCCACTGCCAAGGATCTTCTCCAGCAAGACAGCTCTGGGTTCAAACCACACTGTCACACATTCATGTCCATGGCTCAACCTCAGCAGCAAAGCACTCCCAGGTGATTAGGAGCAGACCATTCACAAGCCCTCCACTTAGCATACAGGATTAGCATCTGTAGGATCAGCTCCCCGGAATGTTACAAACCACACCACCTCCACAAGGCCACTGGGGCTACAGGCAGCCCAGCAACGTTCCTTACCTGGAGACATTACTGCTCCCTTTACTTTTTTGTAGCTGTAATACTGAAGCATATTTTAAGACAAATGCTGTTCAAATTTGCTGTAGGCACTGAGGACCAACATGCATTTCAGTGGAGGAAGTTATATGTTTTAATTGGTTTATGAAGACAAAGCATATGCCATGACACAGTTAAATGATTAACAGATTCCCACGAATGCCTTTGGCACGGAATATCTATACATTCATTAGCTGGAACAATTCATCTTCTTGATAAAACTAAAATTAGTTATACAGCAGGTTTACTTTTTATGATTAATAAATGATAAAAATCTAAATTATCCATCTGCAATGACTGCTTTCTTAGCTATTAATCTCGCATTTATCAGCTGCTGCTATAATTCACGTTATTAGTTGGGGAAAAAAAAATCAATTTCCCAAATATTTTTAATTTCCTATTAAAAGAAAAAACAAAACCAAAACCCACATCAAAACACGTGGAATCATGTATCACCTCCTGCACTACATTAGTTTGGAATTAATTCTAAATCAAGATATAAGAGAGACACTATTTGATGACTTTACCATCAAAACCAAGCAGGTACAATATACAACTGTGCCTACATCAGTATGTGAGTCCAAGAGGAAAAAAAAAAAACCAAAACATTTTAAAAAAAAAAAAATTGCTGAGTAATAAAATAGCTCTAACAAAAGATGGACCACACCATGTCAGGGGTTGGAAGGGACCCGAAGAGCTCATAAGGTCCAATCCCTCTGCCAGAGCAGGAGCAGACAACCCAGCTCAGGGCACTCAGGAACACATCCAGACAGGCCTTGAAAGGCTCCACAGAAGGAGACTCCACAACCTCTCTGGGCAGCCTGTGCCAGGGCTCTGGGTCCCTTCGAGGCAAGAAGTTGCCCCTTGTGTTGAGCTGGAACCTCCTGTGCTGCAGCTCCTTGTCCTATCCCAGGTAGCAAGTGAGCAGAGCCTGCCCCCCCTGCTCCTGACCCCCAGCCCTCAGATATTTATAGACATTTATCAAATCCCCTCTCAGTATTCTCCTTTCCAGACTAAGCAGCCCCAGGTCCCTCAGCCTCTCCTCACCAGGCAGCACTTCAGTCCCCTCAGCATCCTCAGAGCCTTCCACTGGACTGTCTCCAGCAGATCCCTGTCCCTCTTCAACTGGGGAGCCCAAAACTGAAGGCAACACTCAAGATGAGGTCTCACCAAGGCAAATCATTTGGATTTTCCAGCTCTCCATAGTGATTTTGCCAAGAAGCAAAATCCAGTTCATTTTGCAGACCAGCTTAGGGCAGAGCAGAGCAGATGGTACGGTAGAAGCACAGCACTGCCTCTGTCCTGGTGATGGGGCTGACAGTCACAGGTTTAGCTAGAGGGAAGGGTTTGAGAATAGATCCTGCTGTCAGCTATTTAGAGTGTTGAAGGCCTCTTGTCCTCCAGTTAAAGGATCAAGGAAGTCAACGACAGCTCAAGTACAACCACTGTGCAGGATTCCTATTGAAGGCCAAGGGCTGAGGAGGTCTTAGATTAGCCCAGTCAAGTCTGGGGTCAACCAGTGACCACTCCTAATTCCAGTGATGTCAGAGGATTCTCCTCAGACTTGGAAAAGTCAAGTTTGCCATTTTCTAGTTTCTGGTAAGAGGTGGGAGAGACAAAGGAAGGCTGAAGCAGAGGTATTAGCAGGGGCCCCCAGCTACTCACCACTTTAGTGATGGCTGAACCATGCAGGTGGCATTGCCCTCCCAAAGCTGAGGGTGCAGCTGATGGCAGCACACCAAGCTGATGGCAGCACACCAGCATCTTCTGGAAGGAGAAGCAAATGCCAGTGGTACCTTGCTGCCCTACTAGACCTGCACGTGAAAATGCCCTAGCAACACAGAAAGAGTGAGCCAAGAGCCACAGCAAGATGAGTGCTGAATTCTGTGTCATAGTCATGGGAGAGAAGATCCAGAGAGATGTATGATTCATCAGTTAGAAGTACATAAAATGAACCAACCAACCAACCCAACCCAACTCCAAATCAACCAACCAAACAGCAGCACTTTTTGGTAAGAACAGGCCTGAATTCCACAAGTTTGATGAGCTCTGAGCTGTGTATTGGCACAGCTCCTGCTCTGAACATGCTGGAACACATTTTAAAGACCGGTCACACAACTAACAAATTTTTTCTCTTTGGAACACAATTTGTCCACCTCTTTCCATCATGCCTGGGAGTAATCTTCTGTGCAACTAAGGGGCTAAATTAGCAGAGAGATGTAAACAGGCCGAACTCTGCCTGGGATAACCTGGGAAGAGAGAGGTTAAGCATTTCTTTTTAAGACACCAACAACCCACCTCCAGAGCTACAATGTAATTGCCCAGCCTGACACAAAGCAGACCAGTCACAGTGGAAAGCCTTCAGGGAACAATTAAACTGTGATAACACCAGAGAGATGAATACATGAGGGCAAACAGAGTTTTCATATCAATTATGAAACGTGGGTTCAGTGCAAAACACCCCTGTCTGACAAAGACCTTCCTTATCCAGATGTTTCTTTCAAGATTTTCAGAGAATAACAGAGAAGTGATTCATACAGCACAGTCCAAAACGTTACTTCCATATGTTTTGCCACTCACTGAACAAACTCTTTGTCAAAAATAAAAAGTTTTAGAAGAGTTAAGTAGATACAGAACAAAACCTTCAGTGGACTGTGAGCCAGGAAAGCCCACAGGTTTCCATCAACAAACCAAGAGCTCATAGCTCTCTACAGCTTCCTGAGGTGATCCCTCCTCCCTTTTATCCAGGGATAGGACATGTGGGAATGGTTTGAAAATTGAAGAGTAGGGGTTTGGACTGGACTTACGTAATTATTTCTTTACCAAGGGTGGTCAAACACTGGAACAGGCCTCTTAGGAAGGTGACTGGTGCCCTAAGCCCACTGGTGTTTAAAAGGCATTTGAACAACACCCTTAATAAGATACTTTAACTTGGTGAGCCCTGAATTCTCAGGTAGTTGGCCTAGATACTGGTTGTAGGTTCCTTCCAGCCAAAATATTCTATTCCATTCCATTCTATTCCATTCCATTCTTTTCCATTCCATTCCATTCAACTCTCTTAGGCTCAGGTTGAAGTGGTTCCTTACACAGGGCTGGATTTACTCCTGCCTCCCCAGGCTTTGAGGAAACAGATCCATCAGCCTACAGAAAGTTCTGGAACAGTGCAGGCATTAAAGGTGGCTTTGGGCATTCATCCTAGTAGTGCAGTGGAGAAACACAAAGCTTGAGCTATCATCAGACCACACCAAATTACCCAGTGAAGACAGGTAGCTAGTTAAATAGTAGTATTCTCAGCCCCAGATGTCTGCACATCAGTACACTTCACATACGTAGCTCAGGGTAGCACAACATCCATTTAGCAGATTGAAAAGAAGCTAAAAGGTGTCCTGGAGAACCCAAAAGACAGAGTTTATATAATTTATATCCACATTTTTTAATACAAGTATGTCACAGAACCAGCCATCTTCACATGAAACGCCCTTTTTACTGGCAAATGTCTTTAATGTTAGAAAAACACAAACCCAGCTTATAAATAAAACCGCATAAACACTTTGGCACTGGCAATAAATGGAGAATAATTGACCTTGTCCTATCAAAGGATGAGTGTATCTTTAGATCTTAAGTGCTGTGAATAGTTATGAACAGGCTTAAAGCACTGAGCAGCAGCAAGCTAAGCACAGCATGCACAGTGCATTTCATAGGGTATTAAATAACCTGGGTTGGTAGAACCTCTCTCTTGGTTTAGTCTCAGGGCGTTTGATTTCCAAAACTACAGTCCATACAACATCACACGTTGGTCCTACTTCTCTTTACACTAATTAGGTAGTTTATTATCAAAAAGACACCTTGTACTATCCTGGTGCATCTATGTCTCTTTTCTTACAGCTACGTGCCTGATCCCAGCTTTCAGAAGGGCTGACACCGTCTTGTCTCGCGAGGGAATGTTCCCCTTGTGCTGCACTTGATGAGGAGCATCAAGGAGAGAACACTTCCTCAGGCATGATGAAAATAAGGCAAATCATTTTGTTCTGCAGCATAGGGCCTAACCCTCAAACCCGAGGACAGGCTAATCATTGCCAGTGCTCTGAAGAGGGCTGGACGCCTCCATCCCTCCCAAATGCCAGCGCCTAATGGCACTCTGTCTACTGTGGCAAGTTGAACAGAGGGCACAGAGTGCTCATATAACATCAGAGATGGCCAAATACCAGTGCTGGAGTCCAGTAACCCCAAGACTAACTGCACTGCCACTCACTACCAGTTTTTACCCTGCAAAGAAGCTGCATTTTCTCCCAGATCCTCCCAGACAACAATTTCCTATGTTAGTTTCATGCTTTGAAGCATTATGTTTATGCATTCAATAGAGGAAATCAAATAAAACAACAGTCAAAACAGCAACTGTAGGCACAACTGATACAGAATTTCCAGTTCAATATGCTTCTGCTCAGCTGTCAATCCTTCTGTGAAGCTTCCAGGATTTCCTTTGTAAAGGTAACCCAGGGATAGAGGTCCAGCCTGGGAAACCTGCAGCCACAAGCTCACATTGTACCTTAAATACTGAAATTGGTAACAAAATGGCTTGGTAAGGTTAAAAATTCATCCAGCAGTAGATCCTTTTATGCCAAGTGTCTTGAAAATAAAATACTCAAGGGAACAATAAAAAAATAAACTGCTTCAGAAGTTACTGGTCTAAGATAACTGAATTGTGGTTGTTTCTCCCTTACAAATATTTTTTTTTAAAGGGGAAGAGGGAAGAGGGAAGAGGGAAGAGGGAAGAGGGAAGAGGGAAGAGGGAAGAGGGAAGAGGGAAGAGGGAAGAGGGAAGAGGGAAGAGGGAAGAGGGAAGAGGGAAGAGGGAAGAGGGAAGAGGGAAGAGGAGTTTAACATTTTGCATTGTTTTAGTAGGTCTGAGAGAGCCAAATACTTATGCAGCCAGGAAGTGGAAAGGTTGTTCTAGACAGAACAGGAAATAACATGAGAATTTCACATATTACTTCAGGCAGGGATTTCTAAACCTTCCTTTCCAAAACATTTAACTTTCTGGGATACTATACCTCGAAGATGCAAACACTGCATTGCATGCAGATGCCCACACCAATGGACAGATACTTGCCTGCACATATAATCCATATCCATATATATAAAAAAATCAATTACTCACTGTTCCTTTCCAATTAATATTATTAACTCAAGGGGACCATAGTCCAAAGGAGAAGACAGGCAATTACACTGCTTGTACTTTCTGCTGTCTGTTGCTCTGTTCCCAACTTGACTGAAGCCTGCTAAGTCCTCACTTGAGCCAAATTTCTACCCACTCCCCACAAATGCATATGAGAACTAAGGATTAAATGAAAATGGCAAGATGTGTCTTTTTTTATTACTCTGTAGGAAACAATCATCAGCCTGCTGAAGGCTCTGACAAACTGCCTGCTTTTCATCAACCGCATGCCTATCTCGATCAAAGATCCCAAATGATTTGGGGATGATTTCAACATTTCTTGCTCTGTACTGCTCCCTCTGCAATACATGCAGTGGATGTTAGGCTGTACAGTAACTCAGTACATCAAGGACAAACCTTAAAGCAAGCTTAAGACATAGCCTGTACACTGATTGAGCCATCAATTAGGAAGAAAATTGTGGCTTTCAAGATCTCAGTGTGCCAGCAGAGGGACCGAGGCTTCGACCAGTCGCTGGAATCGGTGCACTGCTCCTTTCTCAGGACGTTTTGGATGACTGTTTGCTCTCCTCTGTGGAAGAAAAATTCACTTTTAAATCAACTGGGGTTACTCTGGCATGTCTGAGAGCACAACTTTCCCTGGATGTGTAAATGCGAAGGAAAATCCATTTGCCTCTATAAATATGCAGGACTTTTTTCCTCTAGGTATTGACACCCACACCCTTATAGATTTCTTAACCTTTGGTCTATCAGCACAGTTGTGGTCACCCAAGTATGAGCCTGGCCTGTGGTAAAACTGTGTCAGCTTTGTGACAGCTATAGATCTGCTGGATGTCAGAAGCTGTTCCCAAGGAAACATCAGGAAAAGGGATTATAGGAGGTTTTGAAACCTGTTCTGAAGGTCTGCTAAGAGGAGTAAGAAAGCCCACTCTGCTCCATGAAAAATCAAAACCAGACATGGATCTCTACAGTGAAGTCTGAGAAGAGGAGAACAACAGAAGACAAAAAGTTCAAGGGAAGTGATAAAAACAGAATTCAAATTTTAGCTCTGCTTTTTAATTATTTTTTTGCTTAATAGAAAAGGGACTCCTTTTTGGAGAGAGAATGCAATGCATTTTCCAAATTGCATATCCCTCTGGAAGAAACACTGTAAGATGCTTTCTTCCTCTTCCTTGCAAGCTGATGTTTATTCATGTGCGTGGGGCTACCCGTGCAGACCTCTCCCAGCACGACGAGAACGCTGGCTGAAAGGTAGGATGGATGACAACTATTGCCAGAATTTTTAAAGCAGGATGCTCAAGCTTGGCTGCTTAACCTATATTTAGCCTGCTAAATAAGTGGCCTGGTTTTTCCAAGTGCAAAGTCAGAATTGCTACATGTCTCACTATGAGAGGGAGACTCACAAGACTGGCCGCTACTCCACGTTCGCTGCATGGCTCTGTAGTGCCTTGCACCTGCAAACATGGGTCAGCAGGTGCCTCAGCTCACTGACCACACAGAGCTGACATAAGGGAGAGGGGCACAGCAGCTCCAAGGGTTTCTAAATATTTCTTAAAGGCAGTTCACAGCCATCACGACCTCCAGCTGCAGCTCAGCACCACAGCCTGCCTCCTACCCTAGGACCACACAACAGGTACCCACCATCATGTGGCATGAAGCACAAGTCTCACATACTGAAGCTCAGGAAATTGTCTGTTGGCTTCCAGGATACTCAGCACTTTGGAAAATCAGGACACTTATTTAGGAGACTAAATATGGATATAAGGGCCTAGTGCTAAAAAAACTTGGCCCATTTAAGAAGAAAGGATGTACACCATCACCTTGGAGCTCCCCAGCACACAGGCCTGAAGAGGAGTTCTGGCTCTGCAGCGTTTGTTCAAAATCAGCTCCTTTCAAGATTGATGTTCTGCCCTACCCTGGGACTTGCAAAGACCTTGCAGTGTGAAGAAATATGGGATGACTTACAATCAGAGTGAGAGCTGGATAACCCTTTCCCTGGGGCTTCTCTGAAAATCCCACTCACGTGTAGCGGGGTTGCAGTTTCAGAGCAAAACATCTCCACCCACCATCCCTGTGCTCCAGTCAAAGAGAAGTCAGACAAGATAGCATTTCTGCTGGGAAGGATGGAAGCAGACCCATGCAGGGCTACCAGGGAATATTGTCTCCTCAGAGATAGGGCCTCACCTTTACCCATCTCAGAATTGAAGGCATGGCACCTAGAGCACATGTGACTTCCCTCACCATGCTGCCACCACTGTTCTCTAGCAGTGCAACACTCCTTCACCCAAAAAGGAGGCAGAAGCCGCTGACTGGAAATTAATCCTTACCGTGGTGTGCTTGGTTTCTAGCCAAGTACTACAGGAAAATTGTTTCCATATTTTCCCGACTCACTGTTCAGTCATCTGACCTGGCAGAAACAGCACAAACCTGGGAAGCAGTAGAACAGATCTTCAGGTGTACAGACTGGGAGTACAGACTACCTGCAAATGCCTCTACAGCCCTGGCTCTCCTCCTACCTTTCCCTCACATCCTTCAGGTCTTTCACTCCTTCACACACTTGTGGAGCCCAATCCTTCAGGGCAGCGATGGTCTCCCACGCTGTGTTTGCACCAGTTTCCACTGTGACACAGAGAGGAGAACTCATTTATGTGGTTTTTATATTCACAGCATCCTGATTTTGTATTTCATTCTGTCAGTGACACAGACAGATGATTAGAAAAGCATCAGAACACAAACCACAGGCAGCATGACATGGAGCATCTCTCTCCTCCGAAAAACTATTTGCATTTCCTTCTCCAGAGCAAAGTTATGGGGAGGGGACCAAACCAAACCAGCTATTCTGGGGGAAGGGAGCATGCCTCACACCATTTAGACTGCTGCAGTAACTCTTACCAAGCTGGGACTCTCACACAGCTTCACCTGATAGGAACAAATCAAAATGCCACTTTATATGAATTTCGTATAATGGCATCACCAAAATAATAATAATTTTTTTTAAACCCCTCATAAGAAGCAGCAAGGGGGAAAAAAAGAAATAACTTGGTGACACATCTCTTGAATATTGTTGATTGACTAATTAAAATGCAATAGAGCAGAAAAAAGTGCATAGACGATGCCGAGGATGTAATGTAAAGAGCAATCACAACCACTCAGTGGTGCTTAGCAGGTCTGAAATGGTATCTAATCCTGCAAACTCCAGAAAGGTGCTGCATAATGTAAACATTATTGTTCTGCACACTTTAATGAAAGCTGCCTGCCCCTGGATCGAACTGCATGCACATCCACTGTGAGTCCAGCGCAATAACGAAAACAAGCACTGTGCTTTTAAAGATGTTCCCTCATTAGGAGCAGCTAAAAGAGCCCCCTTGTTACAGTGACTATGAGACAATTAAGTAAGAGAGTGACAGGTGGTGTATTATCATTTTTAATGGAATAAACTTGCATCTATCCAGACGCCAGCCACGTCTTCCCTTTGATCTTACAGCATGCACCTGCAACTTGTTATTGCAAGGACCTTTATCAAGCAAGTGCATTCAGTAATGCCTGCAGATCGCTACAACTACTCACTCAGCCTATGATTTGCAGGAGATGGCTTTGGAATCTCACAAATATTCTTCCCAAGAAAACAGGAAGATAATGATAACTGCTCTGGCAGGAATATGCTTTCAGGCATTGCTACAGATAAACATGTACGTCTCACCTAGGCTTAGGTTAAAAAGTTCAGAGATTTCTAGTGCTGAGATTTAATCCGCTTGCAAGCATTCGTCTTTGTATCACTAACCTGCCAGCTAGCTTCCCGTCGCAGCCCTTTTATCCAGTTTTCTTCTAAGTCCTTATTCTCTCTCGTGGATGTTTCACCCATAGCTGATGGAGCTTGCACAAACTCGATTGGCCACTGGCTGTTACACTCTCTTTGTAAGCCTTTACCTAGGCGGCAGCAAGTGCGGTTCGGAGACAGACTGTCATGAAGAAAATGTCACGCCACGGGTTTGGGGGGAGGAGAGGGGGGAGAAGGGGAAGGGAGGGGAAGGAAAGGGTCGACACGAAGGATCCACACACGTGAGAAGATTTGGGGAAGTGTGACTGCGGTCTGACACGTTCCCGCTGGTCCAGCAAATGCACTGCTGCAGCCGGGGAGTTCGCAGGGTAATGACAGAGGGTTGGTGACACCGTGGAACAGCCCTAATTAGATGTAAAGTAGAGGAGGACTGCTAATACTTTCCCAAAAGTGCTGGGGGTTTTTCACATATTACAATAATTGTCTCATTTGGTGTCATTATAATTAAGACTGCATCGGGGTGGGGGGGGTGGGGGGATGGATTCTAGCAATGGAAATACAAATAGATGCTGGGTCTGTTTAAAAGAAAATATTCCAGTGTATCTGTTTGAAAAGTGCTTCCTGAACGGCTCTGCAGCCAATAAACATGAATAATAATACAGGCCATTTTGATAGAAATGGGCTCATTACCATACTGGCTGCTGAGCTCTTTGAGAGCTCGGGTTCAGCAATGCAGAAATGGGTTCAGCAGGACACAAGCATTTCAACCCCAAGCCAGAAAAAAAATTGTCCCAATGTAAGGCATTTTTTTTAAACATTGCTGGAGTTTGCTCTCGCTGCTTCGCACCCAGAGATACCTGCCAAGCACCTTCAGCATGGGCCAGGCTTTCTTTATGATGCTCTTTATCACTCCTTCACTGACCATCACTATCCTTCATCCTACCAAGAGACAGTTTAGTCTTCCCATCAGCTGCTTAAAACATCATTTGCCTTTTTTTCTTTTTTTGTTAAGCAAACCAAACCCAGAGAGTCTGTCCTGCTACTGCATTACAGCATCTATCACAGATTAGCTGAGAATGCTGAACTCATTCCATTTAGGAGATCAAGGTTTCAGGCAGCAACAAAAGCAAACTCTTCTTTGGAAATATTGCTTCAGTACAAACCCAAAAGATTAATTTTTAAGCATGCTTGTAGCTAAAACCAAGTTTTTCCTGTTAAAAAAAAATAAATTAAAAACTAAAATAATTGTACTGCCATGTCTTTAAATTTCATAAAGTTTATGACTACTAGGATGAGATTTTTTTCAAGGTGTGGATTGTTTGCCAGTCACATTGTCTATTTAACTAAGCAGACCAAAAAAAAAAAAAAAAAAAAAGGAAAGGATTCATTTTTAGGTTCATTTTTTTTCTCCTGAGGATTTTCATTTGCAGCCTACCACCCAGTCATCCTCCCTGGGCTGAATCAGACCTCTGCACAGGGCTACTGAAATACAAATAAAAGCCTCTTCTTCTCCACCTTTCTTCTAGACTGCTAGAAAACATCTCCATTTTCCTCAGGTTTCACAAATATCTATTGTCACAAATTTTGGGCCTTCTCCACAGCTTGACAATGCTCTCACCATAAAGCCAAATGTGTCAAGCTCTGTGGCTACATTCTGAGCCTCCCTCCTGCAGCTTTGAATTTCTCCTCTGTGGGATTTCTTTTTCTCCCCTTTCTCCTTTTAGTGAAATGATTGGAGGACCTTGGGCAGTGCAGGTCTCTGCTGCATTCAGTGTGACTTTAGGACTTGTGTTACAGACCAGGAGCTCGTCTTACACCTATGGGTATTTTATTTTTAGAGTCTGGGAGCACAAGGTAAAGCAGTATCAACGCCAGAAGGAGCCAGGTGCTTGCACAGACACAGACAGGAGCATCAGGCTGGCAACAAAAGAGATGCAGAAGGAATTTTTGTTTTGAAATTCCTTAGTGGAATTCTGCTTTCTTGGAGACAAAAAGAAAAATAAAAAAATTACTTGCAATAAACAGGTAACTCAAACCACTGACCTGGTCTTGGTGGAACACACCTTGTCTCTAATCACAGAATGTTAGGGGTTGGAAGGGACCTCAAAAAAATCATCCAGTCCAATCCCCCTGCCAGAACAGGATCAGCTAGAGCAGGTCACACAGGAATGTCTCCAGCCAGATCTCTAATATCTCGAGAGGGAGACTCCACAGCCTCCCTGGGCAGCCTGTTTCAGTGTTCTGTCACTCTCACAGTGAAAACATTTTGCCTTGTGTTTCCACAGAACTTCCTATGCCTCAGCTTCCACTCATTGCTCCTTGTCCTGTCATTGGGCATCACCAAATGGAGCCTGGTTCCATCTTCTTGGCACCCACTCTTTACATATCTATAAACATGAATGAAGTCACCCATCAGGCTCCTCCTCTCCAAGCTAAAGAGCTCCAGCTCCCTCCAGCTCTCTACGTAAGGAAGATGCTCCGCTCCCTTCATCACTTTTATGTGGCTCCCCACCCACTGTCTAGCAGCAAAGGAGAGCAGGGTGACAAAGGCCAGCAGCAGTCCTGCCAACAGGGGCTCCTACCTCCCTGATGCTAACAAAAGATAACGATGACAAATCCTGCAGACGAGATAAGCTCGCTTTTTAAGAGCGCTGTCATCCGCAGAAGGCAGCATCCAGGCGACAGCTGGTCTGATTTTGGAGGGGTACAATAAAAAAAAAACTGTAAAAACAAAGCAGGAGGAATTCTTGTCTTTCTCTGCATATGGCAAAGACAGATGCAAACCAACACACAGACATATTTGTGCTGGGCCAGGAGCATAATTTTAAATCTGAGAGACAGAGAGCACGCAGAACGGGCTGGGGTAATTGTAAATATTAGCAACGTTGCCAATCTAAGCTGCTCTGGACTTTCCCTTCTCTTTTTTACCACCATGAAACAGTCCAAATTGTGTATGAGCTGCAAGAATATGAAGACATTTATTGATGGAAATCAAACTACCTTTTTTTTTTTTTTCAGCCAGAGTGTCTTTGATATGTTAGAGCCTGAAGCAAAGAAAACATAATAAAAACAATATATAGATGAGAGTTTCAATTTTCCCCTACGTATGAATCTGTCACTTATTTGCTAAGAATCAAATCTAACTCTGCACAGTTACAGAAGCTCCATACATCATTCTCTGTAATCCAGTACTCAGTTCAAATGTACCTGGCTTGAAGTTCATACAACATACTTGATTTTACACTACTGTAAACAAAACATCTCTAGATATTACAGCTCCGAGTCTAAAAGGCTTTCACTGCAATTCCATCTCCAATAGTGAGAGAAGTGTTGGTGTGAGAAGGGATTTATCAGCACAAGGCAACAAGGGTGTTTCAGAAGTCCACCCTGTGGATCAGATATGACTGTAACAATAGGTTATTTTATTTTTTTAATGTATCCACAATTTATTCCTGTGATACCACCATAAAGCTGCCAGCAGTGTGAAGACACAAAGTGAGAAAAACAGGAGGGTTTTTTTAATACTTAACTGGTACCCAAGCACAACCTGTTTTTTCTAAACACTTGACCTGTGACACAAGTGTTGCTTCTGAGTAAGGACTGGCTGCACACTCACACAGCCCTTACATGCCGAGCCATCCAAGCACAGTAGGATCACCTATGTTGAATAGGGTCATGAGGGTACACCTCCATCTCTGGTTTCTGATGCCAGCTGCTGAAGGTACTACCCTCCTAATGGAGTCCTTGCACCCTGCAGAACTAACTCTGGCACCCAGCAAGCTGATGGCACAGCAGGTCAATGCAGATCAGAAACACCTGCTCTCCTATGCAATGCTACTGCATGTGCTGCTTAAATCGATTACCTGTTGACAAGCTATAAATAAAGCTGCCATTGGAGCACCATAACGTGTGATATTCCACAGGCTGAAGCAGAGCTTCATTTTCCCTACCTTAACCTAAGTGTCCTTTGAGGAGCTTGCTTTGTCTTGCTAACCAGTCAAGGAGGAGCTCTTTTTTCCATCTTGCCTATCTTGCAACTTCTAAGCTCCTGCCTGCAAGAATTACTCATTTGTTAGTGCCAGGCTGTCATCTCTGTGAAAGTAGAGCCACGCAATCTTAACAGACTGGATGTACACAGCTGTTAAATTTATTAGTTAAGAAAAACAGCAAATGACAAGTGAATAAAGCACTCCTCGGGACATTCGGACTACAGGTTTTGTATAAATCAATAGCAAGTGCTATAAAATGTCAGAAAATACCAAATGAGGAGAAGGAAATCAATAGATACCTTCTGAATTAAATGAGTGATGAATATTCTTTACCAACCAAAATAAATTAAATTACAAAAACCTCCACATTAAAAGCAATATCCAGTCTCTTACCTGAAACCCCAAAGGGAGCTAATTCAGGGTTAAGGCTGGAAGTCCTTAAACAGCACCACTGAGGAAGCGGGGGACAGAACAGAGGAGCAGGAAGAGAACAGCTAAATCGCTTTGATGGAAGTTGAAAATGACAAATTAACTCAAACATGTTCCTCTTCATTCTGAATTCCCTTCATTTTCTGGGCTTGAGTCAAAAAGCCAGCTGCCCTCTTTCTGCAACTTGTTTGCACCCTGCTCTGACTCTAATTTGGATCCCTAGATAGTAACAGAACACCATTTCCAAACCCAGAAATGGTTAAAAGTAAACTAATTCCCTTATCAACAGCTGAGGATGCACTCTTTGTATTCCAGAGGCCCTTCCACCTCCTTGTTAGGAACCATTGTGGAGTAGCGGTAGAGGAGGTGTCCCTGCCTGTGGCAGGGGCTTGGAACTAGATGATCCTTGAGGTCCCTTCCAACATTGCCATTCTATGATTCCTCCTCATCCTGTCATTGCAAGACCTTGTAAATAATTCCTCCCCAGCCTTCCTGCTGGCCCCCTTCAGATACTGGAAGGCTACTATCAGGTCCCCTCGAAGCCTTCTCTTCTCCAGGCTGCAGAGCCCCAACTTTCTCAGCCTGTCCTCATAGGAGAGCTGCTCCAGCCCTATGATCATCCTCGTGGCCCTCCTCTGGACCCACTCCAACACTTCCATGTCCTTCCTGTGCTGAAGGTTCCAAAACTGCACACAGTAGAAGAAGGGCAATGAGAATGAACATGGAAAACCCCTTCTATAAAAAGTGACAGGAAAAAAAACTGTGTGGTTGGGTGGTTGGGTTTGGGTTTGTTTTTTAATTTAAGGAAGAAAAATCGTTAGCACAGGACAAGATACAAATTTCTAAAGGAAATGGTAAAAAGGCAGCAGATCTCTTCTTTCTGGTTCTCAAAACAACACGGTAAGGACATGCAATGAAAGCCAAAGGTGGCAGACTCACACCAACAAAATCAAATGCTCCTTGCGAAATATATAATTAGAGAGTGAAGTTCGGTGCTGGAAGAAGAGCCTGAGGGTACTACCAATGTTAGTGCAGCTATAATAATAGGAAATCAGAGTTCAAAGCAGATACCACCAAGAAATCTCCATGTTTCTTCGTTCCGTATGCCAGCCTGCAGCACCAGCATGGTTGACAGCTCCGACACTCACCCAACCCTTCCCTGCCCTTCCAGAGACCAGGCTCCATCCAGTCGAGTTGCAGCAGAGAGCTGAAGAGGTGCAGCAATTCCCATGGCCTTGCAGCTCATCACTGGGCCCTCCTGCTTTACATGGGTAGGCAGCTCTCAACCTTGCTGTTAGCTCTATTGGAGGAAAGGTGTCAGCTCAGAGCCAGAGCGTTCTCAGGGTTTACAACAGCTACAGCTTTGTTACTCCTCAGCAGATACAGGCAGAAATGTCATCAGTGTACTGGGCTTGCACGGCAAGGTTTTGGCAGGGGAGGGACTACAGGGGCGTCTCCTAGAAGATTGTCCTGTGTCTGACAGAGCCAATGTCAGGCAGCTCCGGGATGGACCTGCTGCTGGCTGAGGCTGCAACAATCAGCAACAGTGGTGGCACCTCCGTGATAATACATTTAGTGAGAGGGGGAAAAATACTCTGCAACAACCTGCAGCTGGGGAGAGAAGTGACAATACGCGAAACAACTCTGCAGACACTGAGGTCAGTGAAGAAGGAGGAAAGCAGAGATTCCTTTGAAGCCTGTGGTGAGGATCATGGTGAGACTGTTTGTCGCCCTGCAGCCCATGAGGCAAATATTAACTTGCAGCCCGGTGAGGGCTCTTGCCAGAACAGATGGCTGTGATCCTTTGGGATGCCCATGCTGGAGAAGGCTCCTAGGAGGTCTTGTAGACCCATGGAGATAGGAAACCACACCAGAGGAGGTTTTTTGGGCAGGACTTGTGACCCACACCAGAGCAGTCCCCATTCTGAAGGACTACATCCCATGGAAGGAAACCACAACAGAGCAGTTTGTAAAGAACTGCTGCCCAAGGGCTGATGTTGAATAAGTTTGTGGAGAACTGTCTCCTGTGGGGGGGACCTCATGCAGAAGCAAGGAAAGAGTGCAAGAAGTCCTCCCCTTGAAAAGAACAGCTGAGGAAGAATGCTATAAACTAATCATAGCCCCCACTCCCCACCTAGATGGGGAGGAGGTGGAGAAAACTGGAAGTAAAGTTAAGCCCTGGAAGAAAGGAGAAGTAGGGGGAAGGTGTTTTTAAGATTTGAGTTTATTTTCCATTACCCTACTCTGATTTGATTGGTAATAAATCACACAGATTTCCCCAAGTCCAGTCTGGTTTGCCTGTGACAGTAATTGCTGAGTGATCTCCCTGCCCTTATCTCAATCCACAAGACTCTTTCTTGTTTTACCTTCTCTCCCCTGTCCAGTTGAGGAGGAGGAGCATTAGAGCAGCTTTAGGGAGCATGAGGCCTCCAGCCGGGATGAACCCACCACACCCACCGAGATTATAGCTGGCTTCACACGCTTGCTCTGCTAATCCCTTCTGACATCTATTCTAGTGCTGGACGGAAACTAGCCCGAATTTGCTAAAGCCTCCTTACTCATACTAAAGCACCCAGAGGGAGACTTTTGAGGATGATCCCTGAGCAGCTTGAAGGAGAGATCTATTTCATTAAAGCCCTACCTGTTGTTTGTTATTGTAAGAAGCCTTCTCAGTGGAAGCCAAACGGAAAACATGCCAGGTCACTGCTGCTGCTTGCTATTTCAGACTGTGTCATGAGCCACGCAGTCTGCTGGTATTTGTGCTTCAGTTTCACTGCAAGACTCCAACCACTCAGGATCTTTATGAAAGTAATACATTCCAACCTAATCTACAACTAAATTAATGTCAGAAGTAAGACAGTGCCCCTAGTGATCAATAAGTGGGTTTTTCCCTACAGAAATATTAGAAGCAACTCACATCAATAAGCTTCAAATTTATGGGGCAATTCGGCTCCTCCATTTACAGCTTGAGTAACTGGCCTTTGTATGGGATATTACATTACTAAATAACATGTGCTAAAAGCAGTTTCTCTGGTGCAGTCCCAGACCTGCAACAGCCACAGATTTCACAGAGTCCATCACAAAATGCAGTGAAGGACCTGAGATGTCCACCTCAGCTAAGACCCTTTCAAAACCAGCACAAGAGTTTCTGAATGCATTACAGACAACTATGGCATTATATACCCAGACTCACTTTGGGATAAAAGTGAAGAGTGCTAGTACTAGGACCTCTGAAAGACAAATGAATGACACAGACTCGGATCTTGTGGCTGTCTGCACACTCACCTTTAAGATTACATAGCAAAACAATATTCTGTTGGATATTCATCATCTTCTTAACTGAGTCCTATAAAACCAGGCTGCTAAAAGAATGATGTCTATGAGGAAGGAACAATCCTGCAATAGAAGGACTAACAAATCTCTCTCATGGCAATTTTTATGATTCCATGCAAATCAGAGGACCTGAGTGCAAATATCTGCTCACATAACAGGAAGAGAGCAAAGGAAAGTCCATTTGGTATTTTTTTACCCATAATATAATGTTAGGTCAGACAGCTATTGAAAATAGCAAAAATAAACTGAAAATGCTATGGCAAGCCATTGGCTACCATAAAAACTTCTCTAAATCCTTCTCCTGAAGTCACTGCTCATCCTTGCAGAGCCAACAACATGGTGCCTGGCTTTAAATATGAAAAAACTACTGGCTGTGGTGAAAAGGAGCCCAGACTGGTGTGCTTGGTGCCCTGCAGACTGCTGCTCTTGGTATGTGCTGACTGACATTCCAAGAACAAAAGCTGCACCCAACCCTTCCAAGAAAAGGACAATCCCTCTTTGACCACTCTGCAACTGCCATGGGATCCACAGTGAAAATGATCAGGAGTTTCCAAAAAAACAGCCTTCAATCCACGTGAATGTTCTTTTCCTGAGGGCAAATAACAATATAGCATCACTGACCACATATTCAAGCTTTATTTTGATCGGGTCAATCTATCCTGCTTTCGCTCTCTCCAGTAAGCTCAGCATTTTCACCTACACTTACCCTGGAGAGCAAGGAGCTTCAGGGCAGTCACAGTACAGTTATTTTACTGCCCTCTTCTCTTCTCCAAAGCCTTGGCTGTGCTGAGACTGTTCTTAAATTCCTTGAAAATTGTTCTTCAAAATAAAACCAACAGCAAGGGAGAAAGGTGCCTGGCTCCAGCACAACCAGGCTCTGTTTAACAAACAAACTTGCCGACCTCAGTAAGGTCACCAGCAGCTGTTTTTCATTTCCCATTTCTAAAAGGGCAATGACTCTTGTGCTGCGTTCAAGGGAGAGCCTCATCTCACACACATTCTATTCCTCTCTCACACTTATTATGCTGCTTTTATTTAGGCATTATGATAAAAAAGCAGGCACTCCTGCAAACTAATAATCTTCAGTTTCTCCATCCGATCGATGCCGACGTGGTGGAGAACTTCCAAATGTCTTCAGATTAATTTCTCACACATCATCACGGACACTTGAGCAACAAATAGCCTGCTCTATTCCTGATAATAGCAGATTAGTAACACTAACAATGTACAGAACAGATGAAGGGAAAATGGTATAAATCTTTCAGGTAATATATTGCATCAAATCCCGAGGCAGGTTTCTTAGTGACAGGTGCAAGTTCTTGCAGCCGTTGTCATCTGCTGCAGGAGACACTCAGTTTGTGAGAAGTGAAGAAAGCTAAAATCAAAAACCATTGTCATTTGCCTCTCAAGTCCTCTTCACACTCGAACTGGAGTGAAATTTGCCTGCTTTTCTTTCCTAAGTAGGCCCCCACGCAAGCACCGCCAGTAAAGCAACATGTGACACTCAATGAGTAGTACTGTGGAAGTGTCACAGTCTGGCAGCTATTTGGCCACACTTGAAAACTACTCCCTTTTTTATTTAGTTGAGGATGCAAATGCCTCAAAAATGAATGCGAAACAAATCCCGGGTTTGTCCCCTTTCCTCCCAAAGGGAATAGTAGCTAATAGTGAGATCACTCTGACTGGCCTCTGTGGTTTCTTTGCTTAGCTCTTTCACTTCAAATACATGTAAGAACAAGTGGTCATAACAGAAGTATCCATCTTAACTACACAAGCTTTCCTGGACTCATCATGAATGCATCTGGAGTCTTTAGCATATATCACCCTTATATTGCAGCACTATTAAGAACTATTATTAAAGGCATGTTTTAAAATGCCAGGTGCGGTGACAGAGGGACAAACATCCTCCCATGTCAAGGAAGTTACCAGTAATATACCAAATGACAGAGGATAAAAGTCAAGAATCCACATGGTGGAAATCAAACTACCTCTGATTTGCCTAAATCTCTCTTCATTTGCCTAAATCATATGTGAAGCTTGCCTACAGCTAGAGGTAACACTAAGGCACTTGCCACCCTGTTCTCTCCCACAGCCACCCAGTTCCCTACTTCATCTGGTACATGGATGGCACTAACACAAAATGTCTTCCAGCTCAGGTGTTAGGGATGGCTCAAGATGCCCTGCCTAACACATAGCTCCGCTTTAGGGACAGACAGAAAGCCCTCACGTTACAACTGCCTTCAGGGTTGTGCCTAGATTCATGATATAGGAATGTTGCCAGCTCTTTCTAACTAGTTGGGGCATCTTCTGGGCATGCTCGCCACCCTGTGTAGCTTCAAGAGTGCTAGAAATCCATCAGAACAAAGGTGTGAAGAGGAGAGCAGGTGTGCAGCATTTTTTGTTTGCCTGAGCTGTTCCAGCCTTGGTGGTAAGCTACCATCTATCACAAACCATCTAAACCGCATCATAAACGGCGCAGATGCCATCCCGGGTGCTACACATGGAGCGGCTGTAAGGAGAACGGTGAGGAGAAGAGGAGATGTTTATCATTGGAGAGCCCCGCAGGTCCTCGGGCTTCAGCAAGAGGCAGAGCACAGGCAGGCTGCATGCCCAGGGCCATCGGAGCAGTTGTGTGCGGGCGCGGCGGTAAGCGGCTGTGGCGTCAGGAGCGGGCACGATGTGCGCGGCTGGCAGGTGCGGCGGCTGGCGGCAGGCAGCGCCCGCGTAAGCAACTTTGTCAGCTGCGCAGCGGCGGTGGCAGGGACCAGCGGCAGCAGGCAGCAGCCAAGGCAGAGAACTAACTGCTCACATCTGCTCTGTGCCGGCGGCAGGGGCGATGGAGGGCTGCAGGAACAGAGGGACTTCATCCGGGGGCTGCCCGAGCCCCTGGGACGCAGCAGCGGCAGTGCCAGCCTGGGGAAGGATACTGCCCAGGCGGAGTGACGTTCCTGCCCGAGAATGACAATTCAGGGACTCTCCTTTTGTTCTAATTTACTTGCGAATAATGGTTTGCTTCCATGCCTACAAACAATATTTACGCAGGACTGGATATATAGCTCTCATTAGAGCAAATGCTACTACCTAAATTGGGCTATTTGTGACTCTGCACCTCAAGTTTCACTCATCCCTGGTCTGAAGTGCACTAAAAGCACATTATTACCGCTTAAGATGTAAACTACTATGCTGAAAAATATCACTTTCTACCTCCAGTGAAAGAAGCTAAAAACTAATAGTTAGTTGAAACTAAGGTGAGCAGTAAACAGACCCTCCTCGTGACCATGTGCAGGCTATTCCCTATCTGTAACGAGGTTACACTTACTACTTAGATTAATTACTCTTTTTCTTCTATCTTAATTTATTTTACGCTTTAGGAATCCAGCATGTCCACTAACCACTCTGTATGTGATAAAGAAACATAATAAAAGCAATTTCTTCCTAACCCCCCCCAAAAAACCCCATTCTCAGTAATGCATTTTTGAATCCAGCATACCTTCTCCTAATGAGGTTTCAGCATGCCATAAATAACACTAATGAGACTTTGTCTTGCCTGTGTAATACATTTCCTTAATATAGCTTTAGATTTTCTTATGTTGCACAGAAAACTAACAGTCACAGAAAGAAATGTCCTCCACTAGCACATTAAAACCAAAATTACAATTAAATATAAATTAATTCAGTAATTTAATTGCAGTCTTGCGATTTTTAAAAATTCAGGAGAAAAGTAATGGTGTCATTTTTTCTACTGGTAAATAATAAAAGTGCTGAGGAAATCAGATAATATTTAAATAAACATTATTGTGACTATATATGATACAAAGATACCTTTTATTGTTAGGTAAATCCTGTGTTTGCTAATGAAGAGTTCACAGCATGCATCTTTGCAAGCTGAGGGACCAGTCCTGCAAGCAATACGTAAGCAGTCCCAGGTAAGGGATGTGAAATTTGACTCTGGCTTTACAGAGCTAATAGTCTAAGCCAATGCACATTTCCAGCCTCAGAATGCAGATACTTTAAATATCATCTGCAAAATGCAGCCATTTAAGCAGAGGTTTATAGTGAAACAATCTCTTATGCTGACAAGTGGTATATATTTATGCAATCTGCAGCTCCCATCATTCTACAAGCAAGCCAATATTGTCTGGGTGGAATATTTTTTNAATAAAAAAAACCCACCAAACAAAAAGGACAATATTTATTTTTGCAGAAAAATTAGATGGTTATATGGGACAGTATAAATTTGAAGCCTACTCTATTTTTGAAGATCAGTTGAAATGTTATGCCTGTCACCCCTGCCACTTTTTTTTTCCCCCCTCCCCTCAGAAAGCAGTGTAAGGGTTATGCAAAATTTCATGGGTGCACGTGGAGAACTTTACCACCAATTTTCAGCAAGATGGGTTAATGAGTAGCTCTTACTTAGGATTCCACCCTTTAATGGTAAAGTTCAGTGAACACCTTGGACTAGGCTGGGCAAGGCTGCAGTGACAACAGAGGGATATGAAAGAGCAGCAAACACCACCACAAGAATTAAATCACAATAAAGATGTGATGGTGCTGGTGGTGATATAGGCAAAAGTAGTTACATGTATAAAAATGGAAATAATTAAATCCAAAGTGGAAGCAAAACACCATTTCTGTAATTCCTTCGAGTCAGGAGAACAAGATGATCACAGCTTCCAACTTTGGAAAGAACCAGGACACCAAATTATAGGTTGGGCATCTGAACAAATGATTAATTCAGGGTGGAACTATGTATCTGAAGATTAGGAGATAAAATTACTTAAGTACTTCAGAAAGGGGAAAGTGATTAACGCAAGTATCAGGCTATTCATCTGATCTTACTAGCATGAAAGGCTTTAGAGCAACTCTTCCTTGAGGGAAATCTAACAGAGGTGGAGGCAATGGGAAAAAGGCATGAAAACTGACATGGATTTATCAACAGGAGACTCAGCCAAATAAACAGCTTCCCTCGTGTGCTTCAAGCCAACGCAGTGACCTCATCTCTCTGGATTCTGGCAAAGTATCATCTACAGGGGAAGCCTTCAGTTAAAATGAAGAAGATGAGTTCAGGAAAATAACTGTAAGCAAAGCAAGAGAATCAAAGGGAAGTGCAAGAAGGTTCATACATGGCCCTGGTGAGACCTCCTATGGAAGCCCAAGCACAAATCTAGTTGTTGGCTCCTAAAGTGTTTACACACCTCAGTGAGTGCAGGAGAGGATTGCTAGGCCAACACCAATATGGAGAAAATATCTATACTAGAAAATACTCAAATATTATTAAACCTCAAAATAAGGCTTGTAAGCTTCAGAATGCAGCACTCTAAAACTGACTTCCAACACCACCCCAGGTGAAAGACATACAGAGTTTTAACATGAACTTTGATCAGCATGGAAGGAAGAAACCATACAAAACCCTCTAGAATTAACAGTGTGTGCTAGACTCAGCACAGAGCATTGTCTATGTTCCTGTTTTCACATGAGCAAATTACTTCTCTACCATCTATATCCTTTTTCATACAAACTGTGCATTTTTCTTGAAGTAAAGGAATTTCCTAAGTTAGACAGAGACACACTTAATGTCTTCTGATTCTTCTTTATACCTCAGTTTTTAGATCAAAAGATTTAGGTAGAAAAAGTGTAGTAATCCTCCACATATGCTCAGTTTACTGGAAAAAAACATTTGAAAACCAATGAAAAAATAACTATTTGTGACACACCTGTATGGCCTAATTTGATGGGTATGCATTAAAAAACAAACCAAAAAAAAAACAACAAACCTTTACATTTTTGCATGTCTCCTCAAAATCCAGAAAGTTTTATGAAATCACCACAAAATGTGGAGAGCTCAAACCCTAAGGGTTTCATTCTAAACTTCTCTAGTGACCAAGCTCCAATTAAGTGGTTATGAACCAACAACCTTACCAGAAAGTGTGCAAGTCTAACACGTTATTTCTGAAGCAGGAAAATGACTCCTGACAGAACCAGAGCCTCACAAAGGGTTGCTCAACATCAGATTTTAATTCTGCAGGAACAAGCATGAGCCAGGCTATCAGAAAAAAAATCCCAGAGACTTGCTTAACATGGGTCAAAAAGAAGCCATGTTTTTCTTAAATTAACTTTTTACCCCCCTAAAAAAAAAAAAAGAAAAAAGAAAAAAGACCTTCATCAGCCCAAGTTATACAAGTGATATTAACTGCATTTTTTTCAAGATTCCATAGCCTGTGGGTGCTTCCAGCATAGCAAGGATGATTCTGTGATCATACAGTCATAGTGAAATGCTAAATTGGAAGAGGTAAGATCAAATAGCAACTTATGAAATCAAGTGAGGGAGAAGTAAACTCTAAGGGCAGCTAACAGAAATGACAAAGGGAGGAAGGATGATCAATATTAGGATTTCGATTCTAGCTCTAGATGGATAGAGAGATCATTCCCCAATGTCCCTTTCTGGCAGGCAATATTAGCAGAAGTGATGTCAAATATTGTCATTTCATATCCAGACAATTGGCATTACTATCTCATTCTCAGAGCATCATCTTGGAGAGGCATGCCTGGACATACATTGGGCCACATATCTGACAGGAACATCTCTGAACTCTCCTGCTAAGAGATGCAGCTGCACTTTGTCAAACTGTTTTGACTCACTTCCAGTTTGAATCTGATGCAGGATAATGGTTCTTATATTTCACTAAAGTCATTTATGATGCATCTCTCCCCCACCCCATAAGATATTGTCTTTCAGCTATTTTCTACTCTGGCATCACTGCTGTCTTTCAAAAATGCAGCAACTGCTGAAAAGAATGAGTTTTACCACTTGCTTTGCTGGGACTGGGTTGCTGCTGCTTAGCTATGGCCAGACACAGGGCACTCCAGTAACACCAGCAGCCTGGAAGAAATTAGCCTCCACATGGCAAACATCCATTTAATGAGAAGTCAATGACAGAGAGCAGAGGGTTTGATTTTCATTTTAAGTATACAGCTTTTCCGATGCAAAAGCTACAGTGTTATAAAGTGGGACCCCATTAGCCTGGGGCTCTACACAGCTGAAAATCTTGTACCAATACACAAGGTTCAGACTGGAGGGGCAGTGTGGATCACACAGAAGGCATGGTAAGTGCTGAGCTGCATTGGGTGATGCTTACAGTAGTCCAAGTGCTCTGAAGTTAAAGGTCTTTTTCAAGCTTTTAAGACTTTACTGCTCTCTGGTTGTGCCCACATCTCTGCCTTGCTAATTTCAAATCAACCTGTGCTGGCTTGAGGCTAAGGAATATTTTAATGGAGAAAATTAACACTATAGGCTGTGAAAAGAAAACAATGGTGTTGTCTGCTTCACTCATAGGCTTGCTGAGATGTGTAAGACTAAGAACATCAACATAAATAAGACACAGACACACAGGCTTGGAGAGTCTTGGGCTCTCTAGCTTCTTGCCTTTTCC
>VWZE01001778.1:397786-492758 GCA_013396675.1 Eubucco bourcierii | reverse complement strand
GGAGGATGTTCAGGGGGGGGGGGGGGGGGGGGGCAGCAGGGAACTCCCAAACCATCACACAACTCCAGCACCATGCTGCTCCAGTAGCACAGGCTGAACACCCCACAGCAGCCCAACACACCTGTTTTCTTACGTCCACTCTGCTGCAGGGTTTTCATGGCATTCCTGTAACCTTGCACCTCCCAGCAGCTTCTATTTTTCTTGGAAGTATCATCAGCAAGTCTCTTTCAAGGTATTCAGTAACCCAAGGCAAGGATGGAAATCCCGAGTAGGGAGCAGGAAGGGAAGTAGGGAGTAAGAAGGGAGGCAACAACAACAGTAGGGAGCAGGAATGGAGGCAACAACAGAAATAACAAGTAGAGAGCAGGAAGGGAACTAAACTGGTTATTACAAGCTTAGAGAGGTCCTAGCACCAAGTACTTTTGTAGAAGTATTCTTATATTTTCATTATGCAATTTCTTCCTCTCCACCAATAGTTCCTGGTAAGTCATTAGAAATTGAAGGCACCCACACAGTCCTTAGTTGCTCCTCAGGCCTCTCACATCATCACCACTTTAGAGATGAAAAATCAAAGTGCTGGTCTCTCTTTTCAGCAGTTCCATGCAAGTATAACATACACATAGCTCACTGAATGGGGAACAGGATTTTCAAGAATCAGTCCATCTGTTGAGCCACATCTGGTATCCACATCTAAGGAAATTTAAATCAATGCATCTCTAGTATTTCTGTTAGATGTGCTTGTGACACATGGCAAACATGCCTTTATCTGAATGTGAAATGCCTGTTATCTGGTAGGCAACATGTATTTTATCATGTTGGATCACAGCTTGCTCTCTGAAGTAGAACCTCCATTTTCCAAGAGCACATTTCTGCTTGCTGCGGATAACAGCACAGAAATCACAAATTCTATTTCACCCTGTGCTCCAGCAAGTAGCTCCATTGCCTCCTAATGGCTCTCCATACAGAAACCAACAGGCAAGGCTAATGCTTGGGAGTTTTTCTTACCAAAGGCAAAAGAAGATAGAAAAAAATGTAGAAAAGACCCAGGCTGAAGGGACAAGAAAGGCTTCTAACCAGAGGTCATTCATTCTGCACTTCCAAAAAGGAAATGAAAAGAAGCCAGGAGTCCAAGGCAAGGGCTGACTGGTGTCTTTACAGGGCCTTTTAACACTGAAATATGCCCAGCAAGGAACTTCTGGGTTAAATCTGTTTTCCCTTGCCTTTTGCTCTTGTGGTCCATGAAGAAGACCCTCACTCTGCAGCTGAAGCAGGCAGAGCTAGGAAGATGGGTGGTAGGCACCCAGCTTACAAGAGCTCTTTTGCATAAGAAGGGCGCCAGCAGTCTCAGTCTAGGATACACCCAAGAGACTTTGTGCTATACACCACAATGACAAAAAAAGCACTAGGCACTGCAAACTTATTAAAGCTTTCTCCTTACAATTACTTTATGTAAATTCTTTGTGTTCCTACCCTGGAAGGAAGAAATCCATCCCCTGGTTTTACCAAATCATTATCTTTTCCTTTGTACTCGATGACACCAAATTTCTTCAGTCCTTTGCGACAGCAGTTGTTAACTGGGAAGAGCTTCCAGATCTCTAAATACTTGTCTGTTTAGTGCCAATCAATCAAGTACACATCCACAGGGCTCTAAAACTAACATTCTACAAATTCTAGTTATTAGTATTTGCATTTAGCTTCAGTGTACTTAGAAATAATTAATCTTTTCCACGACACTTTGATTTAAGCATGTTCTATTATTCACCCTATTTTGCAGACTGGAAATGAAAATGCCACAGTCTCTGAGGATGCCACAGGCAAAGCTGAGGATGAAGCTTGAGCAGCTACTCCTCACCCACCCACCATCTCACTTTCACAAACCAGGAAAAAAAAATCTGACTGCCCACTCTCTTGAATCTTAAGCTTTGCACCCATCCTGCATGCGACCATACATTATGCAAAGCAGGCAAGAACTAAGCTCCAGACTTTTAATTTTCCTCCACCTAGGGACCAGTCCTGCTTTTCTGCAATCTCAATGCAAATCAGAAGTACATCCATTGGAGTCATTAGCATTGCATCACTCAAATCACCACCAGCAATATCAAAAATGCAAAGTTTTATTCTAATAATGAGGAAACACAAGCATTTTATAATGGGGCTATCAATTGTCTGTGGACAATCAGAGGATGATTTTTTAAGGATTACCAGTGAAACAATCTGATCAGCATCTACCAGTGCCACAGTCAGGCTTTTTTTCTTGGAAAAATGAAATAAAATTAAAAAATTAGAAGCCTCACAGAAGTGTAGAAATATAATCAATTCAAATTGAGTAGCAATTTCTGAATAATGGAGAATTAGGTTAGGGCCTATGACACAGCTGGCAAGGGACCTTTTAGGGTGTCACAGGACTAGGGGGAATGGATCCAAGCTAGGGGAGGGTAGATTTAGATTAGACATTAGGAGTCCAGGGAGGTGGTGGAAGCCTCATCCCTGCATGTTTTGAAGGCCAGGCTGGATGTGGCTCTGGGCAACCTGATCTAGTGTGAAGTGTTCGTGCCCATGGCAAGGGGCAGATGATCCTTGAGGTCCCTTCCAACTCTGACAATTCTGTGACTGATTTACAAACTGCAAATCCCTGTTGTTTAGTAAGAATCAACATCATACATTACAAAGCAACAGACAGAAATGTTGATAGGTAGGAGATGAAGAAATGTGACTCCAAAAAGCTGGGTATGGCACTCCAAATAAACACAAATCTATGTCCAACACCTCAAGTAAAAGAAGAAGAGAGGACAGCAAGGTCTAAGCCTAAACAGACTGCTTCTTACAGTCTTCACCAAGCAAAACTAGAAGTGTACCAACAACCACATATGAAACCCAGACAAACTCCCAAGAGGTCAGGGAAAGTACCCATGGATTTCGTCAGAGCCCACCCGGAGTCCTGTGTGCAGTTCTGGAGCCCTCAGCACAGGAAGGACATGGAAGTGTTGGAGCGGGTCCAGAGGAGGCCACGAAGATGCTCAGAGGGCTGCAGCAGCTCTCCTATGAGGACAGGTTGAGAGAGCTGGGGCTCTGCAGCCTGGAGAAGAGAAGGCTTCCAGGAGACCTTACAGTAGCCTTCCAGTATCTGAAGGGGGCTACAGGAAGGCTGGGGAGGGACTATTTACAAGGTCTTGCAATGACAGGACAAGGGGCAATGGGTCAGCCTTACCATTCTATGATTCTATGATTTAGATGAGCTTAACTGAGACCACAATATTGCATCATGCCTATGAGGCACTCTTACAGAAGTCCTAAGGGTGAGGTGGGCAACAATGTCTCATCAGCAAATGGTGGTGTAGAGGTGTAAATTGGTAAACTCCTGTAGTCAACAAGTAACTAGCTCTGAAAGATGTAACTTCAAGACAATGATGTCCCACATATGCAGAGGTGGCCTCTTACCATGCCTAATCCCAGAGGACTGCAATGCTTCTCTTTGTCAGAGCTCTGACATGCCTGTGTGTCTGCTTTCCAAGGCAGGTTTCACTGCTGAGAAATACCACTTACAGCCAGTGAAGTTTTGTGAAGTCACATCACGCTTTGCCCAAATACTGGAAGTGACTTAAGTGTTCCTCTTAGAACAATCCAACCAGCATATAAACCCCAAGATATTTCCAAAGTGTCTGCTTTTGTAGGAGAGGAATAATGAAATCAGCCTTTGGATCGAAACACACGACCAAGAACGGTGAGTTAGAGGCTCTCAGCAGTTTGCTAGGGCAGTACCAGGTCCTGTACTGCTCACAGCAAAAATACTCAGGCTAATGACTGTGGGAAATTCACATAAGACAAGGTCTCCAGAAGCATCCCAGGAATGTACTACCAGTTTCCAAAACACATCCAATTTTCAGCAAGAGTTGGTTTTCTTTCTCGCCTTTGGGCTAAAATACAGATAAAAACTTTTGCAATCACCTGCATGGCTTAGTGTCTCCTGCCTTAGTCTTCCTGTCCCTGCACAAAAGCAGGATAGCACCGTTGAGGTGTTTTAATTCATTCCTGCTTGCAAAGGACCTTGGATGGAGGATGCTGGAGAACTACAGAAAAGCCTCTCAAAGCAAGGGTTAGGTGAAGGAACAGAGCTGCTTATGCACTCTGCAACACGTGAAATTTCTGCCTGGTAAGTAACATCAAGGGAAAATAATCATGTCAGAGACACATCAGGAGTTGTTAGTCACTCACTGTGGGGACCAGCGTGTCCCAAATTCCAGCCCAACAGCAGTATCTGCAGTCCCAAACTGTGTCACAGATTCTTCCAACTTCATAAACTCATGTGGTGCATCCCTACGTGTGCACGCATATGAATTACACACACAGTCTCACGCTGGATTTATGGAAGTGAAAAACCAGCTGAGGACAGTTTGCAGGGGACACACCACCCTCTCCTTGCTGCCTCTCACACAGACTCTCAGGGAGCAGGTAAGCACCAGGAGAAACCAGCACAGAGCACGTTTTGCCTCTGAGCATTTGGCTACTCTCATCTCTTTCTGGAATTAGAGTTATGACCATCTCGAATATCCAGATGAGAGGCCAAGGAAAATGTTTTAAAGTAACATAAAGAGTTATCACTGCTTACACATTCCAGACTTCTGTTCAGCTGCAAATGCATTAATGCAAGCAAGAAAGAAGAGTGTGATGTGGGAAAGGAGGCTGTCTACAATTTATCACTGCTGTGCAGACATGCCCTGAGAAGAGAGCTGTGCTGAAAACCCAAATATAGGAACATCTATATTAGCAGCACTTATTTCTGATTTGGTCTGAGGGACTTTCCAACTCCAAGGGCTCACAATGAAGGACTGGCCAGCCATGAAGAGCCTGCAGTAAAGCTGAAAGGACATGTAAATTGCTCTGATATCCCAACAGACTTCTGCTGTTTCAGGGATGCTATTCTAATCCCAAGAAGAAAGGAGGAGCCCCATTTTCTGCTTCCCTCACTGATGCACCGTGTTCATACCCGAGCTTTATCAGGGCCTTTTTATCTGCCAAATATGGACATCTCTATCCCAAAATTACAGCTAAGCATTCCAGTTAGGAATGATTTCACAAAAGGCACAACTGCCTAAAAAAGCTGAGCCTGAACTGGGTCAGAACCTCATCTGGGGAAAACCAGTTCACTGATGTAAAATTCAAGAATGGAATGGGTTAAAATTCATATAAAGAGTATATTCTGTATTTTATTAGGGTGTTCATAGAGGCATACCAAAATTATAGTTTTCTAAAAGGTCAAAAGAGAGCTCTCTGCTCCTCAGAATATATTTTGCACAATATTCAAAAACGATGCCTAATTTGGGGAAATAACTCAGCCATACTTTTGCAGTGGCATCTCCTTTGATGCCTAAAAAAGAGTACCTTTGAGCTGGCTGTGAATTAAACATTGGACAGTAAGAAATGAAAAAAAGCCTGTCAATACTTTCTGAACCAGCTACACCAACAGCAGCTGCAGAAATTGGTCCCCTGAAATTGCTGTTTCCTCTCACTAGTGTTTCACTGTTTTCCTTGTGCATAATATTGACAAGGTCTTGCAATGATAGGACAAGGGGCAATGGGTTTAAACTGGCAGAGGGAAGATTTAGACTGGATGTTAGGAGGAAGTTCTTTCCAGTGAGGGTGGTGAGACATTGGCACAGGTTGCCCAGGGAGGGGTTCAAGGCCACGTTGGACAAGGCCTTGAGCAACCTGTACTAGTGGGAGGTGTCCCTGCCTATGATAGGGGGTTGGAACTAGATGATCCTTGAGGTCCCTTCCAACCTCACCATTCTATGATAAGTAATTAATTTAAAGCAGCTTTTTCAGTATTATTCTTTTGCAATATCCTCATTTCAAGTCCTTGCTCTTAAGATCTGTGTTATGAAGCAATGTTACACATGCACATAAAATGAGGGAACTTGTAGAGTTTTCAAACCAAGTCTTTCACTGTGTGTTCAGCTTTGGGTCTCTCCTATCTGCATTAAAGGACTCTTCCCCATCTCTAAACCCATTGTTTTCTCCTGTCTACTTTCAGAACTTTTTTCCAGCCACCGAATCATGAAATCATAGAATCACAGAATGGTAAGGTTGGAAGGGACCTCAAGGATCATCCAGTTCCAACCCCCTGCCATAGGCAGGGACACCTCCCACTGGTACAGGTCACTCAAGGTCTCATCCAACCTGACCTTGAACACCTCCAGGAAGGGAGCATCCACAACCTCCCTGAGCAATGTCTCTTCCTGACAGAGCAACTCCAACATTCAGCATCAGAAGTGGAAAGAAGACTGACACACACTTTACCAGCAGTGAAAAAAACTTCCAAAGGCAAACTCTAGTCTCCCTATCTCCAGTCGTTCCCAGTCTGTGGTTTAATTTACTGCTGGGTTAGCAGGGTGTTCCACAATGCCTCTCATAATTACTTTCTGGAGGCTCTAATTCAGCTGCAATTACCCACTGCAGAAGTCAGAGAATTGTATCCCAGCTCTTCTAAGATCCAGCTAAACCACCCAACCAAGGAGCTGGCCAGCCCCCAGAGCCCCTGCCCTCGCTGAGGTGAATCAGGACCTTGCAGAACCACGTAGTGAGACTATCTCCTAATGGCCTCTTCCACCTCCCCATCCCAAGCGCCATCCTTCTGTGCCTAAGGAATCATTTTTGCAGCAAAGGAAATATTTATGTTTAGTCTTTAATGAAGACTAAAGAGTTATACTAACAGAACAACCCCCTGGACCTCCCTTTCACACCCACAGCTGACCAGTTGGGTTCATGGCTCACAGCTGGCCAAATGATCTAGATAATTAATGAAGAAAAAAACTCTTTGTTGTTCAGGGATTTCAGCCTCTTTCATCAAGAACATTACGTCCTTGATCTATCTCTGCTCTTTTTTGGCTTCCCCCCCATAGCTGCCAGATTTAAAGGCCACTACAACTCTGTGGAAACTGCCTATCAGCCATCATGGACCATGCCTGCATAAAAGAAATGTCAAGACAGGAGACTCTCTAACGAATGCTCAGTAGAGTTCCCTTCACTCACAAAAGGCCATCTACCATATAGGGCATGTGTTTATGGGCAGCTCCAAAATGCCCACCATGGGACAGAGGAGTCACAAAGCAGCAAGTGCTCCCTGCATTCACAGACACCATTGCTCTGACACTCTCCCCTCTGGTTAACCTTAAGCACAGCGATCGTTCTATCCACAAAATATTTTATTGGGCTTCACATGCTGCATGGGGGGCCCTGGCCATGCAGTCAGACCCACCACGGTATCCAGGAATCCTCACGGAAGGCAGAAGTGCATCTGTGTCAATACTGGTGACTGCTGAGTCAGCTACTTGTAGGGAGTGACTGGAAAAGGCAGCGGTAGGAGTTAATTTATCTCTGCAATCTGCTTTGACTGTCACTTGGCTTAATACCCAGCACCCCACACAGCTTTCAAGACAGGCCCAGGCATACTGCATTTTGGGAGGACTCAAACTGACAACACAAAAATGTATTTACTCGATGACGTAGCAAAACCCTTTTTGCACATTTTAGCTAGCTGCAGAACCAACGTTCAACAACGTCCACTGCTGGTGGCAAACAAGAAGAAAACAACCTGTGCACACTAAAAAGAAAAAGATGGAATGGTGGGGAGGGAGGAAACCTATTTATGAATCTAAGCCTGCAAAATGGCTTGTAGCACAACGACTTTGCCAGGACAACATACCCTGTAGCATATCTCTGCAGTTAAGCAGCGCAGAATTGTCAAGTAATACAGCACTGCTAACAACTCTGTCACACAGATGCTGTTTAGTCAGCAACTGCACCTATGTGACACTCCACACTTGAGGAAGGCTTAGGTTCCCAAATGAAACGTGATACCTTGCCAATGCAAAAGACAGCCTGAACCACATTCCCCACCGCGCGCATCCTACTGACCTTAAATTCAGTGCCTTTCGCGATTAACCTTCTTGCAATTGAAAGATTTACCACAATCCCACTTAGCTATTTTCAAAGCACCCAAACTCTGTGCGTCGGCACTGCTCCTGCAGCTGACTGCACAATTCCTTCCAGTTTTCAGAAGGCAAACAATATGGTTTCAAACACACTTGGCTTCTATCTCGGCCACTTGACCTCCCTAATTTAGAGTGCGAGCCCCCAGTGTGGCAGCGATGCTGGCTTTGTTGAGCTGCTGCTCTGTGATAGCTAATACATGCATACATTATTGCTGACATTTAAAAGCATTCCTAACAGTTTGTGTGAGTACATGGCAAACAGATGCTATGGGATTTTTTTACCCATTATCAGTCATCTCTGAAGACTGCAGTAAAGTGACAGGTTGGTTGAGACTCTTCGGTCTAACACTGAGAGATTTATTTTTAATAGAATATTGATATTATGGCACAAAATGCCATTTGGTGTTTACATTTTTTTTCTTCCTTTCTAGAGCTGTGGTTTTGGGTTTGTTTTTTTTTTTAAAGCTTTTGCAACCCTCTGTTATATCTACTACTCTATTTTTTATGAAAAAAGTTAGAGACTTTTATGAACTCTCTGATTAAAGTACCTCCATCTGAATGCAGATTAAAAGTTCCAACACCTGAGAGCACTAAACCAATGAATATTTATATAGAAAAACAGCAGATGAATGCACTTTAAATCTTCAATGCAAGTCTAGTCATGGGGTTTATCTTATTTTAGGGCTTACTTTTTATTAAAATGAACTCTTGCATATTTACACTACAGAAATAAATGTTATTTGCAAGCACAATACAGTACGAATCTTACAAATGGATAGCCTTGGTGAAAAGTAAATTTAGTCCTCAAACTGATTTACTCTTCTATCAAGTATATATTTAAAGAGAATTTTCATTGTATTCTGCTGGCATAGTTTGTTGCAGATCAAGTGTGTGCATTGTAGCTGGTTCTGATTTCACACTTGTGTAAGTCAAGCAGTACCCATGGTGTTAAACTAACCACACCAGTGTGTAAGTCATAGGGAAATCAACAGATGCAAGCAGCATCACTGCCATGTGGCTTCCCAGGTCATATACAGTATCCTACACAGGATCCTTGAGGTCCTGATTTCACACTTGTGTAAGTCAAGCAGTACCCATGGTGTTAAACTAACCACACCAGTGTGTAAGTCATAGGGAAATCAACAGATGCAAGCAGCATCACTGCCATGTGGCTTCCCAGGTCATATACAGTATCCTGCACAGGATCCTTTGACTTCAATATTTGTCTGCGCTTGGTTACTACAACTGCAGCCAACTCACACTGTACCCCAAAGTTACCATCTGTCCCACCAGAAGAAAAAGTGAGCAAAACCCAGCCTCTGAGTCAATTAATCTCAAGAACAGCTCAGGACTGCCATGTCACCCAAAAACCTATGATCTCTCTCAGCCCTGACTCCAATCCTACCCCACTCAACACCTGCCCTGAAAGCCAACATTGTCATTGACCTGAGTTCTGCGGCAAGCCAATAACATCTACAGAAAGGGCAGAAGAGTGCAAGTGGAGGCAACAGGTGACTTCTGTTCTGCACAGGGTGGATCTCACATCTGTCTCTCAGCATCCTTCTAGTGGCAAAAGTCCTGCTGCTCCCTTACAGAAAGATGCTCCTTGTTTGAAGGGAAGAAATCTGTGGTTTCAGGGAGCTGCAGCACACCAAGGAAACCTCGATGCAACCCAAGTACCTTTCAGCCAGCAAACATCTCTCCACATCTCGGGTTTTGCAAAAAGATTTGTTACACTGTCTCCAAACCTATGCAGTTCTATTTTGGCTTTAAATGTAACCTTAGAAATAAATGTTTACAAATCAGCTCATTGTGTCTTTGTTTTGAAGCTTAAAGCCTCACTTTGATTGCTGCCTTTTTGACATTTTGCATAGGAAATATGTTTGTGTGTTCACAGTGCTATCGAAACAGCAATTAGATCACCATATTCCAGCTGTTACCAGGTTTTGTAATGCATTTCCCAATAAACATTTTCAAGAAAACAGAACTATTTTGGTATGTCAAGCAGCTACATTGAGAGCTTTTTTGTTCATCTCCTGTTTTCAGCCTTGTGCTTTTCTACGTGTTACCGTAACTTCTTTATGTTCCTCTGTTTTCACTTCTTTCAATGCCACCTAAAATAAGAAAAGGGTCAGGCCTGCAAAAGCAGCGAGTGAGTAATTTGAGGAGTTTTGGATTTGGGGACCTGGGGAGCTGAGATGAATCAATTCTGAGAAAACAGAACTTTTTCTCTTAGGTTACCAAGCACCACAACTGTGATGGCTTTTAAAACACTTGCTGTTACTTCTCTGATCTTCCTTAAACAGGAACACTTTTACCTTTTTCAGGTACTATCTCCCTAGCTAGCTTCCTCCCTCCCTTCCTCAGCAATTTTCCCACTTGAAACAACAATAAGTAGAGTTTTCTTCCCTTGCCTGCTAACATTAAACACCCAGCTCCCCTGACACTGCAATGATTTCCTGCGGTGCCATGGAAGCAGTGCATTACAAGCAAAGGCAAACACAGCACCCGGGTGCGAGGGGAAAGGCAGCAGCAGCTGCACCTGAACCTCAGCAGCCCAATAGATCAGAGAGAGCCTCAGCTGTGAAAAGCTTGGTTGTCTTCTCTGAAGTAACTCGGTTCACACCAGTCAATAACCAGGCTCATAATAGACACCAGGCAGCAGAAGTTGCCTTGGCTGAAGAGGAAGGAAATCTGCAACCTCCTGCTTTATGTTCAGCAGCAGATAAGGATTATTAAGGATTGCTTTTTCTTGTTTGGTTAATCATTCCTGGTATGTATGATCTAAAATTAATAATTTCTGTCTTTATTTTATTTTTGCTGCTTTTTTACCTCGTGTCAATTTTTTTTTGCTTTCTCACCCAAGAGAAGACTTTACCTGCTTGTTGCTTCATGCAGTAAAAGCAAAACCTCCTATTAGAAGACTGCAAAATACTTCACTCTGCCTAAAGCAAATGAACTGCAGCTTCCATGTTTTGACTCAGCACTTCGAACTTGGGATATGCTTCCTTTTTTGGGGGTGTTGTATGTCATTATCAGGCTGAAACTAGGTTCTTTTTCCAGATGGTAAAAATTCAGAGAGCTACTTCTTTAAACAAGAGGGGGTTGGCATAGATCATCTCTAGAGGCCCCTTCCAACCTCTGCTATTCTGTGAGAGGAGGAAAGAGGTTTTCCTGGGGATCAGGAGCTAGGATGGGAAGCAGTTCTCCCCACTTGATTACACTATTTCAGAGCTGGCTGTCAACTATTTCTTTAATGGTGACTGTAGATAACTGTTGTCAATGGACTTCTGATTTCTTAGAGTAATTTCAGTAATAAAAATAGTAACAGGACAATGATGACTTATGAACCTCTTGGGAGGCTTCCCCTTACCTCCAAGGTAGCTCCCAGACTTGCAGAGATACTTGTTGTGTTTCTGCCAAACAAGATGCAGATATACACCACCCAAGAAAGAGCAAAACCTAGGCACACATAGACCAGTTCAAAGAACCACAGAATTAACCAGGTCTGGAAAAGACCCTTGAGATAATAGAGTCCAACGTATCACCTAACACCTTCTAATTAACTTAACCATGGCACTAAGCACCTCATCCAGTCTCCTTTTAAACACCTTCAGAGATGGGAACTCCACCACTTCCCAGGGCAGCCCATTCCAATGCCAATCACTCTTGCTGTGAAGAACCTCTTCCCAATGTCCAGCCTAAACCTGCCCTGGCACAGCTTGAAGCTGTGTCCTCTTGTTCTGTCCCTGGGAAAAGAGACGAACCCCACCTGGCAGTTAGTGCCTGCTTGCTGCTCTGAGGGGCTGGCCATTGCTCCGTCCCCTTCAGTGGCTCTCAATTAGAAGTGCAAACATACAAGAGCTGCAGCAGAAGAGGTTATTTTAAGTTTCCTTCTCATCTTCTAGGAAAATGAGCCATTATAAATGCTGCAGCTGCCTGTCTGTCACTGACGGGACATCATCAAGTTGGGGCCATTTCAGCCTCCCTTGGGTTTCGAAATAATTATGCATGATTTTGTCACATCAAGATGAGTTTATTTGCAATTCCCAGGCGTCGTGCGTGTCCAACGCAACCTTGCACAGCACTCCAGCACTGATAACCTGAAAACACTCCTTGTGAGAAGGCTTTGCTCTTCACATATTTCACCCAGTCTGAAACCACTACCTTGGTTACCAGTTAAACAAAAGTATTGATTTTAAAATTGCTCTTTTAACCTACAAGGTACTACATGGCCTCTGTCCAGCATCCCTTAACTTTTTTTTATGTTCTTGGACGTACACTTGAATCTGCTGAGGGAAATCTGTCACTTGTGCTAGGTTTCACTGGGAAGTGTTAGGGAGCAACCGCTTTTCCTGGGGGGAATTCTGTCCTCCTGGAAAAGCAGGAGGTAACAGTAAAAAAATGAAGTTAAAGTAAGCCACAGGTACATCTTTTACAGTAGGTTTCATGACTTTCTTTTTATTGCTCTGTCTTACTGTCTAACAAACTCTGTGACAATTTCTACCTTCCAATATTGTTTTATTACCAATTAGTTTGTCATGTAAAACTCCCAGAGACACACTGCATGAATGACAATATAACCTACTGAATGCATGGCAATGGGGAGAGGCTTTGACTACTGCATCCTAATTCTCTGTAGGATAAAAAGAATCGAAAGGGTTTCTGTAGCTGGCGGGTGCTCCAGGTCGCTTTCTCAACATTCTGATTATCAGAGGAGTCAAGTGACACTCATCTGAGACAGTGTAGCTCAATTCCTTCCCTCCTACACCTGTACATACTCTTGTGATTTTACTTTTCTGAACCATAACATTTAAATAAAAACAACTGTAAAGGAGACACAGATCTATCAGGAAGATATCCATGGAGAAACTTAACATTCCTCAAAAAAAAACCCCAAACCCAAATACTTCAACTCTGGATGAAATTGCTGGGACCAGGCTCTAGCAAAAAGCTTCATGATAAGTCAGGACACTGTAGATCCAGCTGATTAATGACATGTTTTACCCATTTCATATTATGCCAATATCAAGAATGAAAATGTGACCCAGAGAATTTGCACATCCCTGGTCATTGATGCATTGATTTTTGGAACGACTGTGACAAGAAAGCATCACCTGGTGACTAATGCAATCTTCTGAAAAGAAAGCAAGCTGCTGCTGCTGCTTTACACTATTTTCCATAAGCTCTCTGGAGTAGGGCAGGCCATTGGGTTTCTCTTTGGCTGTGCCATTACAGACACTAGATGATGAGCCAAGAAGCTGTTAGACAGTTCGAGAGGGAAAAACATTAAAGGACCAGAGAAACGTGACAGAATTTTAGTTCCTCGTTCTTGGGAGTTGCCATATCAACATTACACCAGCAAGACAGCCTATAAAAGGTGACTATTTCCTTTAAGAACATAAAATGAATGCGAATCCTGTGTAGAGGGTTAAGTTCCATGGATGGCATCTAGGAAGGAGCAGGGAGAGGTGTGTTGTGTGAGCAGGATTGATAGAGGAGCAGATGGACTGATAGATCTGAACACTGAGCTCCTGTTTTGACAAAGCCAGCTGCAAGCAAACACAAAACCAAGGTATGTGAGCATCTCTAAAAACCTTAAAAGGGAGGAAGTGAATCACCCAGGCCTCGCAGCTGCCGTAACAAATTAGACTGTCCCCGAATCGAGGAGATCATTTGATAGCCAATTACCTGAAATAATGAAAAAGGGATAAGAAGTGAAGACACCTAGGGGAACAAGACAAGAACCATTTCTAATGTCCCTGACACTCCTCTCTTACTGAGATCTCCTCCCTTGTTTCCCTTCCACATTAAGTTCAAGCAATTCATCTTCACTTCGAAAGCAGTGCAGTTTTGACCCTGCCTGTGCACTGACATCCTGGTTGCTCTACATCTTCTTGCTGCCTTTCCTAGCCCACGTTCTCCATCAATGTCCTTCCACGTCTCCCTGATGAACCTTCCTCCCTTCCTTCATGAGAAGCACACCCTCCCTCCTCCTCAAAACTCTTCAATGAAACCTAGTGTGAAGGGTTTTTTAGAACACCTCTGAAAAAGCCAAAAACCCAGGGAAAGAAAAAAGCACCACCAAACCCCACCACCTTCAGACCAAATCTTTTATCAACTAACTCCTTCTGAAGATACAGCAGGACCTCCTGCTCCAGGGTATTGAGATCAGTGCCTGCCAGGATTAGGTCCTTTAACTGAAACTCATCATGTGCTAGGGGATGGGGAAAGGGAGTTTAGAGCTCAGAGGGGTTTAAGAATTCCGATATCTCGCTATTAATTAACCACCACACTATCTTCTGACTCAATATATAAAAAAGCAAATGCTACAG
Source organism: Eubucco bourcierii (assembly GCA_013396675.1). NCBI lineage: Eukaryota > Metazoa > Chordata > Aves > Piciformes > Ramphastidae > Eubucco > Eubucco bourcierii. The sequence continues at coordinate 478,432 of VWZE01001778.1, read as the reverse complement.
CCAGATTCAAAACACTTCAGAGAAGAAATAAATCATTCAGCTTTGCACTTTCTGAACCGACCAGTGCAGAGAATGAAAAACCCTTACAAGAAAGCATTTGTTAGCAGCACTTTTCACTCAATTCATTTAGAGAAAAATTTCTGTTATTGGGAGTTTTGAAGAGACACATGGAACTGAAGTCATATGAATGCAGAGGCTGGAACCTGGCATTAATTCCAGCTTGCTGGTTTACTGCACCCTGTAAGCATCTCCAAGAAAGCTGTATTTCTGCACTCACGATTAGAAAAAATCTATTAAAGAAAAGTCATTTAGGATGAACACCCCGCACTCCTAGCCATAGGTGTCTTCTTCATCTAAATTAAAAACCATAGTCTTGTCAGGCCATAAAAACTATCAGAATTTTAGTTACAAATTACACCACAGTCAGTGTCAGCATCTTTTCCACAGATTTAGCATTGTCTGAAGATAAACTGAAACAGATCGGTGCAACACTTAATTGAGCTCTCAATAGCCTCATTGATAAAAGAGCCTTAGTAGACTTTGGCAACAACTTCAACTATGGCTACTAAGATGCTGTACAGAAACCATTCTAAACAGAGTGGATCACATTTTCTCTGGTGCCCTAAGGGCTCTTCTGTTGCTCTTGTAGCATAAAGAGGCTTAAAGACAGCAGACTTCAACCTCGGGGATATTTCCTGCGTAACGAGATTTCTCAGGCAATAAATAGCTGCAACTACCTCTGTTCCCTCAGCACATTAAGTACGTGAAGGTAAGGATGATGCTGTACTCTATGCCTTTCCTACCAACAGCTCAAGCAAAATTCAGAGCATCTGAAGACCTCAGTCTCTGGGCAAGCACAGGAACCACCCAAATCACAAGATCAGAAACGACTTAGGGGCATCTTTGTTGCTGCCTCTCTCTGCGTACAAAGGGATGGATAAAGCAAGCAGTGAAGCTGCAGTCACAACCTATAGCACTTTTTCTCTGGACAGATTATCACACAGTATCACAGTATCACCAAGGTTGGAAGAGACCTGAAAGATCATCAAGTCCAACCTGTTACCACAGACCTCAAGACCAGACCATGGCACCAAGTGCCACGTCCAAACCCGCCTTGAACACCTCCAGGGACGGTGACTCCACCACCTCCCTGGGCAGCCCATTCCAGTAGCCAATGACTCTCTCAGTGAAGAACTTTCTCCTCACCTCCAGCCTAACCTTCCCCTGGCGTAGCTTGAGATTATGTTGCCAGATGCTGTTTTTATCCTAGGTCCTTTGAAACCAACTAGGCCATCAAGGGAGGTGCCCAGGCAGGTGGTGGAGCCACTGTCCCTGGAGGTGTTTAAGGAAAGGCTGGATGTGGCGCTCGGTGCCATGGTCTGCTTGATGTGGTGCTGCACTTGATGATCTCAGAGGTCTATTCCAGCCTCAATAATTCTGTGATTCTGTAAAGAACTCTTCAAGTTCCTAAAAGAGGGTGGAAATGCCCCCAGCAATGTCATTGCTCTCAAGACAACCAGGGCTATGAACACCTTATTCTCTTCCCATATGAGAATATCTATTATATAATAGGCACAAAAGAAGTTTATGTTTTCAATAGAAACTTACCTGCACCTAAATCTTTTTGTTCATGTTTCACAGAAAATCTGATGGCCCAGTATTAGTGCTCAGTAGTAATTCATTGATCCCTAGCAGAATGAATGAATACCTTTCAAGAAACCCCTTGGAAATGCTGATGAGTAGCGACTATTGGTAGAAACCAGTTTTACAGATCATAGAAAATCAGTTACTCATAGAAAGCATGACAGATACAGAATGTTCTTACTTTAGATGGGAAAAAAATGGTACATTATGATCCGTAAATCGATAAATATCCAACAAATCAGCAACACAAACAAGATGAGAGAACTTTATTTCATCTTCAATCAGAGAATAAGAAACACACTGGGCAAGGTAGTTTCAGCAGTAAAAATAGTTACCATGCTAATTTTCTGCTCATCTAGTAATGCCAATCCTTTGCATTTCAATATGTTTTCTTTCCTCCTTTGTGATCCTATTTGTGTCTGCAGCCCTTCCAAGCCCACCATGCAAGCTGTGAAGTATGTTAAGCTCGTTTTGGTTTTTAATAAAATAGAAAAATGACAATATAATGCTTTAAAAATCAATAGACTCTTTTGCATTTAAAATAACTCGGGAAAATATTTTAAAATCACAATGTCAGCAAAAAAACCCAAAAACCCAGGCTAGATGCAGGTGATGGAAGCAAATGTAGAGGTGTAGTAAAGACTTTAGCCATTGCACAGAACAAGGATAAAAATCTCCCACTTGCAAGGCAAGAGGAGGATGGATCTTGACACCCAATATTACTCAGGCAATTGCACAGCCTTCATTTTTTCAGTATCCTAAAGCATCTTTTAGAGACAAGAAATCCTTTTTACTGTCTAGATGCATTGGTGCAGGATGAGTGACTGTGGAGAAATCACATTGAATATTTTTGTCCCTAATATTTATATATCAGAACTCTATGAGCTCTGATTGCCTTTGACATTGCCAGGCTGTCAAAGCCAGTACAATCCCTGGCTTTTGTGTGCTATTCTTTGCAGTAAGGTCTCAGAAGTGTTACCTTTGTTTGCACAGAGCTCCTAGAAACCTACAGCAAGCCCAAGCTTTCTGTTCTGCATTCGCCACTGGTATTGGATACACAGGAACAAAGAGGCAAGGAAAGCAATTTGGAACAGTAAGGTCCTTCAGATGGCCTGGGTCACACTATTAGTCTATAATCACCATTCCCTCTCCCCACATAAATATTTCTCAAGGGAACACACAGAATTGTCATGTAAGACCCCAGAACCACACAGGACATTGAGCAAAAGGACACATATGTGTATCTTTTTTTTTTTTTCCTGGAGAACCTTTGATGTATGGGCTAAAGAAGGTATCACAGCAAAGTGCAGAACGGGTGTGAAGTTCCCATGTGTACCCCACCAACCATCACAGCCTCCAAAAAACCACACAGACAGATTTTCATGCAGGGGGGATTCAAGCAGCAGTTCTGCAAAGCAATTTTTTTTCATTCATACAATTTAAATCTTCATCTAGGGCTGACATATGCCCTAGTTTCCCCAGGCAAGACCTCTTTTTCCATCTGAAAGTTTATTTGCAGGTGAAGAAAGAGGAATTTGGCCAGATGTCTCAGAGGTACAAATCTCTACAGCCACAGCCACAGATTTCAAGAAGTTCCAAGCAAATGGCTTTGGAGCATGTGCAGGCCACCTGTGTAGCCCTTGTGCCTATATCTCTATCCAAGAAATGACAAACAAAACTAGGACAAAGCAAGTACCCTGTCCTTACCCCATGATTAAAAAAAAAACCAAACCCACACAAAAGGAAAGCCTACCTGTAGCTGAATCCACAGCAGTATAATTCATGGGCTTTGTGGTGTGGTATCAACATAAAAACAGTAGTTTGAAAAGAGATAGAAATTCATGCCTAGTTTGCAGATCAGAAGGGACAGTACAGGAATCCTTAGCAGGCAGACAGAGGACACCACATCTCACAGAATCACAGAACTAATCAGGTTGGAAAAGATTTCTAAGATCGAGTCCAGCCTATCACCTAACACCTCCTGATAAACTAACCCATGGCACTCAGTGCCCCATCCAGCCTTCTCTTAAACACCTCCAGGGATGGGCACTCCAACTCCTCCCCGGGCAGCCCATTCCAATGCCAATCACTCTTGCTGGGAAGAACTTCTGCCTAACATCCAGCCTGAACCTGCCCTGGTGCAGCCTGAGGCTGTGTCCTCTTGTTCTGTCCCTGGGTGCCTGGCAGAAGAGCCCAACCCCACCTGGCTACAACCTCCCTGCAGGGAGCTGTAGAGAGCAATGAGCTCTGCCCTGAGCCTCCTATTCTGCAGGCTGCACACCTCCAGCTCCCTCATTCTCTCCTCACAGGGCTGTGCTCCAGGCCCCTCACCAGCCTTGCTGCCCTTCTCTGGACACCTTCCAGCACCTCAACATTGAATTGAGTGGCCCAGAACTGGACACAGCACTCAAGGTTGTGGCCTAACCAGCACTGAGTACAGGGGCAGAAGGACTGCCCTGGTCCTGCTAGTCACACTATTCCTAATACAGGCCAGGATGCCATTGGCCTTCTTGGCCTCCTGGGCACACTGCTGGCTCACGTTCAGTTGCCTGTTGACTGGTTCTACTCTGCAACATCACACAGCATTGCTTTACTACACGTGGGAATCCCAGCTTCCTCCTGGAGCGTGCAATACACACGTTTGGACACTTAGAAGCCCCCAACCCAGCAAGAAAAGGTCTCCCAGCACTGGGATGGAGATGGAGCAGCTATTCCAGTAACAGAAACAATGACAATATTGATACTTTTAGCACTTATTTCCAAATGACTCTGTTAGCACACACAGGCTACAGTTCTGCAATGCGCACAGCACCCTGAGAGCAGTGAACAAATCCTAGCTCTTTAAATACTGTGGCAATGCAAAAAGATCGAGGTGCTTATCAAAAGAACCGAATCAAGATTTTACATTTGCTTTCTAGTTGCCAAAATATTTTTATCAGACACTAGTTAGAAGCCAGCATGTGTCTTGAGAGTCATTTTCCCCCTGTATGCGAGCCTGCATGCATTACGGTTTGTACTTTTCTTTAAAAAGAAATGAGAGACTGCTGAGATATTATTGTACTCCACATTACCCAATTACCCTTTTTTAACCAGACACATTTGTCATTCTGTTGGAAAAATAAGTGTTTGATACTTATCATATTCTCACAGACTTCAGCCACTATTACTTCTTAAAAATGCAGGGTAGCTGAAGAGCCCTTTCATTATTTATTTGCTGCATCTCCAAATGTCTACACTCACACTCTGCCTCTTGCTAAGGGAATAAGATCAGTGGCCATAAGGGCCAAACTCTACTCTGACAAATGTGATGTTCCCCAAGCGCTTATAGAGCTGGCTACTGGGCATACCTGCACCAGCACAGTGCCTGTGAACTGCTTCACGAGCTGCAGCAAGAGAGAAGGAAATTCCTGCTGGGACTCCCAGAGCAGACCCCTTTCTGATCTTCTGGTTCCTCCACGTGCTCATTCTACATGGTTAGGACCTACCCAGATGGTGGTGGTGAAGTCAGCTCATGTGGGAAAAGCCTGCCACTGGCATGACAGCCTGCAAGGAGCATTGCTTCACCTGACACAGCACAAACAAGTAGTGACTGTCTATAAAGAAATGTGGATGGACTCCACCAGGGCAACAGCAGAATCTCCTTTATTACAGGCAGAGCTACTTTTTTATAGTATAACATAGATAAGGTATTAACATAATACAGATGATGAACAACCTTGTTTTTCTAACAGACTCCTACTTTTCATCTCCTGTTTTCCTGGGCGACCTGGCCCATTATCTCTTCCTCTACTTCTCTCCCACAGAGAGGCATCTGTAACTCCTGGGAACCAAGGCCATTCACTCTACACAGCTCATTATTTTTCTTTCTTGCATTCCTCTTTCTTACATTCCCACAACTGTCTACAACAGACTCTGGATACCCTTCCTCCTAATGAGTCAGGCAGCAGGCAGGGGAGTGAGGAGGGGGCTACTTGAGGAACAAGGCACTTTTCAGTGGAAAGTTCTGCTTTGGTCTGTTCATTAGCATGTGCAGAACAACAAACTGCAAAGAAGGTTTATCTATGTCTGCATTTGATGCACTGGACTAGGGTTTTGGTTATAAATTTACATCAAAGGGAAGAAAATTGCCAGGAGGCTACGTGGAAAGATTTTGAAAGTATTAGACAGCAGATGGAACAGGCCTGCTCCAGGAGCAGCAGGAAGCATTGTCATGGATGCTTACAGGAGAAAGGCAGATCCATCGTGTGTCTGCATATGCTGCTCAACACAAGGCTGGACCAGAGCTGCCTGGTCTGTGACAGCCCTCTCAACACTTCCAGCCTGATTCAAGACCAAACCAGAATTACAGAGAACTATGTCATTTTAAACTGCTTCATTATTTTTCAGGTAAAAACATAGACGCTGGGGACCTATGTCTGGCAGAGGTGAAGGATCCCTGACTCCCTTGATTCTGGTTCTTCCAAATATCTTTTCGTCAAGAAGTGCTCCATGTCCAAGGCAAACCCTGGATTCCTTGTCCTCTGCTGTCCCTTCTCACCCTTACTCTCCTAGCAGTCCCAGCAATCAGGTAGGGCGACTCTACCTCTATCATAAGCCTGCTGGCATCCAGGAAGTGACTTCTCAGCACCATAACCACTGCCCAGCTGTGCAGGCACCACACCAGGCTAGGCTTGCACTTAAGGTGTTGGAAGCTTCTAGTCTGTGGCACTGATGGTGCTACCAAACTTTCATCTGCTACAGATATATGTAAAAAAAAATCCCCTGCTGAAGCATGTGCCCACAGAAACCCACTGTCACCTACAGAAGCCCACTGTGCCCTACAGCTCTAGGACAGGCAGCATGGCTGCTCCTATCCAGGCACTGCTGCATGCTGCCTGCATCCCTATCTCTCAACAAGGGCAGCCCAGCCAACTCGTGCTGCTCCCCGCTGGGAGCAAAGGAGGTCTTCCTCATCAGTCCTTGGTGGCACCAGCATGTGCCAGGTGCACTGGGCAGCCCAGTTCGCTCCCTCTCCCATGTGGCTTTACCTGGAGCACTCTAGGATGACCTTACTCTTAAGCAAAGGAACTTTCCCTACTCTTTGTTACTGCCCAGAGCCCTTCTGTCGCCTTCCAATTAGAGACCGATATCTCCTCGACCCGTTTTACCCCCCAGGGACAGGCTGCCGCCTTCTGCGCTTTCTTCCTGCGAGGGGCTGCCAGCAAGGAGGGGTCACAGAAGCACTGATTTCCTCAACCTGCCAGCTCCAAACTGAATAGCTTTGCAGGGGGCACTGCTAATGACCATCGCTGGTTTTATTGTGGCTGGCCTTGGATCTGCTCAGCTGAAAGGCCTCATGAAAAACAGTATCCATCACTCCTGAAAACTGCCTGGCACATTATTATAGTGTGGTAAGTTCAACTGCAGACCGCATGCATCTGTTGGCGTTAAATGAATGGCACGAGTCAATTCTCTATAAATTCTAAATGTATATTAGAACATGGAAACATATTTTAAGTGGGTTTCACACCCTGCCTCCCTTCCTCACCCTAACTGCTGGAGATTAGCCTGCCACTTAGCTATTTCAGTCTTCTGCCATATAACAAGACATGAAGAGAGTTCATTACCCTCTGTCACCCCCTGAGCCACCTGGATGAGAAAGGAGGAAACAACCTGTGCCTGAGCTGGGATGCTGAGGGGGAAGGGATGAAGGCTGAGGGAGGGCACATCAGGAAATAGCTTTTTAATTGTGCTTCCTGAAAACTGCTGCTGTAGAGAAAATGACTGACGGAGAAAGCACAACGGTCTGAAAGCATCCACCATGCTGCAACCCACTCGGGAAGCTAAAGAAATAAAGAGGCATTTTTGTACTCTGAGTGGCCTAAACAAATAAATTACAGTCTTGATAACCTTTTATTTCAGTGCTGTGCCATTTGTGCTACTCCAGTTGGATTGTGTCATTCCCAGGATAAATCCTCAATTGCAAGGGCTTTAAAATTGAGCTATAAAAATTTCCTCTGGGCAGAAATCTGGCAAAATGTAGCACAATGGAAAAAAAAAAAAGGCAAAGGGAATCAGTCTAAAAATAGAAGCAAGTAAAAGAACTTGGGAACCTTTGCGTGGACAACAATTTGTCAGACTTTTCTCCCTTGCACTCTGGTAGGCAAAAGGGTGGGGGCCAGGCTAGAGGGACAAGACTGCTCGCCTGCAGTTTCTGAGTGATGCACCTTCACTGCCAGGGTTTAGGGAAATGGGACAGTGGCCAGACTGTCACTGTAAGCGAGGGAGGTCTCAAAGGGGGAAGAATGAACCAGGGTGAGAGATGAGACTTGCTATTCAGCCCCAGGTGATTCCTCTAGCCAAAGGCCATCCCAGATGCTGAGTTATCCTCCTGAGATTAAACTCAATCTGCCTAAATCCCACCTACATTCCTGTTCCTACTGTTCCCTACTGGCTGCATCCATGTTTAAACCTTTCTGTGGTTCTCTGTCCCTGCTGAGATGCCTTCGAGACACCCTGCTTGGAAGCAGGAGGTTGAGTCTGGTGTTCTATTACCTGATAAAAGCTTTTTTTCTCTTCATAGTTCAGCTTTTACATGAAAATTATAACATTTTTTGATGAAGTTTGCAGCTACTAGGGCAACATAAGTAAGGCAAGGAGAGCAGACTATCAGATTATGAGAGAAGGAATTTTTTTCCCTGTGAGGGTGAGTCTGCAGTGTGCACATGCAGCCCAGACAGCCAACCGAGTCCTAGGCTGCATCAAGAGAAGCGTGGCCAGCAGAGCAAGGGAGGTGATTCTGCCCCTTTACTCTGCTCTCGTCAGACCCCACCTGGAGTACTGTGTGCAGTTCTGGAACCCTCAGCACAGGAAGGACATGGAAGTGTTGGAGCGGGTCCAGAGGAGGGCCACAAAGATGATCAGAGGGCTGGAGCAGCTCTCCTATGAGGACAGGCTGAGGGAGTTGGGGCTCTTCAGCCTGGAGAAGAGAAGGCTTCGAGGGGACCTGATAGTAGCCTTCCAGGATCTGAAGGGGGCCTACAGGAAGGCTGGGGAAGGATTATTTACAAGGTCCTGCAATGACAGGACAAGGGGCAATAGGCTTAAACTGGCAGAGGGGAGATTTAGACTGGATGTTAGGAGGAAGTTCTTTCCAGTGAGAGTGGTGAGACACTGGAACAGGTTGCCCAGGGAGGTTGTGGATGCTCCCTCCCTGGATGTGTTCAAGGCCAGATTGGATGAGGCCTTGAGTAACCTGTACTAGTGGGAGCTGTCCCTGCCTATGGCAGGGGGTTGGAACTAGATGATCCTTGAGGTCCCTTCCAACCTTACCATTCTATGATTCTATGATTCTATGACAGAACATTGGAACAGGCTGCCCAAGGGGGTTGTGGAGTCTCCCTCTCTGGAGATATTCACAACCTGCCTGAATGCCTTCCTGTGTGATCTGGTGTGGGTGACCCTGCTCTGGTAGGGGAGTTGGACTGGGTGAGCTTTTGGGGTCTCTTCCAGCCCCTGACATTCTATGATTCTGTGATTATGGGAAGTTAGGCAACATGACAGAACCCAACGCAATCCTTTCACTATCTGTATGTAAAAGAATAAATAATGTACCAAATACATCAGATTATGCTGCAGCATTAAAGAATGATGGAGATGACACTGGAGAGCCAAACCAAACAAAAGCCAACCCTGTAAAAACCTGTTCTCCCTGCAAAGATAGGTAGTCCTCAAAAAGGGGAAGGCTGCCTGGAAAACACAAGACAGCCCCACAGCGTTGCACGGTTGCTCAGGGGCTGAAGGTGACACTGTTAAGCCTTGCCGACATCCCTCCTGTTTTTAAAGCTGCCAACAGAGCTTCAGCTGGTTTCTGAGCCCTGATGCTCCCTGGGAACCAGCCATGCAGCAGGGACAGGCACACCAGCAGCACCAGCTCTGCCTGTGTGACAAGGCAGCAAGTCCCAGGCCAAACCCAGTGGCATAGCCATCTAGAAAGGTCGGCACAGTGCTAGGTTCAGAGTAATGCTCACGAGAGCGTCTCAGTGTGGCCATCGCCCAATGGTAACGCAGCTCCTGGGCAACAAGCGGAGCTGCAGCAGAATAGCTGGCCTGGCAGTACACTTCACCTTCTGTGCAGCCTCTCAGCTTCTTTTGTGGGATTGTTTGGAAAAAAATAAGGAGTTGACCAGCTGCCAGCGTTCAGAAATAAACAAAATTTCAAGGTCTGAGTTCCTGCAAGCTCAAGGTAATGCTTTTTGTACAGGGCAAAATGACATTCAGATTTAAAACACGTTTCAGCCTTAATAACTTAAGGTGTCATTATTAGCATATACAAAGAATAGCAAACAAATAAACATAGTTTCTTATCTTTCAAGCAGTCCTCTAATAATGCAACGTTTCATACATGTGAGGAGCAAGACATTTAGGCAGTGGCCGCCAGAGTTAATGACATCAGGTACTGATGAAACATCTCAGCATGCCCCAAAGTTATGCAAAATAAAGAACTACTGATTTGAATTGCATCCAACTCTGCAACACTCTATCTTCAGGGCAATCCAAGAGTAGATTTGTTTGAATGTTTTTCATTAAATGCCATCGTGCCATACTAGATAAGAGATTCTATTTGGACTAGCAGCCACTTCCAATTTTCGCCCCAAAATAAAAGAGGGTTTATCAATTCCAATCAGTCTTATCCAGAATTAGTTGTCAAGTTTCAATAGCTGGCATGGATCTGACAACATAAATTCAGCACCAGTGTCAAATGACTAATACAACCTTGTAGAAGAGGCCTGAATGTATAGTCCTGCTGGGATTGACCAACTGCATTTAAAATATCAGCACTTTTATGTTATAACGGCTTCTATTAACAACAGTTGGCTGACATTAGATATATTCAGGCTGAGCATCAATTAAAAAATTGCTTATCTGTTTGAAAATGTGAAAAGCAGGTATGGGTTCTCACACGGGCAGAGTAATACAAATGAAATAATTGCTGTGGTGTCCTGGGACTGCATCACTTTGACTAATAGATGCTGCTGCTTTTCTGTCTTCTTTAAGACAAGACCATACATATATATGTGTGTCCCTGTCGTGCTGTGCTGCATTTCTTAGCAATCATCTTTCAGTTTTTAAAATAGCACCATTTAGAGGCCCTGTGGAGAGCCAGGTGTTTGTTACACCAGGTATTACTCAAACAAAATGTAATAAAATAATTGCCCCGTGCAGTTCACGGCGCAAACAGCCACAAAAGGTATTGTGCATCGTTCTCCCCGTGGGAAACTGAGGCACCACTCCGTTTGAGGCACTGCCCAAGGTCACAAAACCAGCCACTCATATCTCCTGAATCCAGGGCCATAAAGTTACGCTAGTAGTAAATGCTGACATCCAAGAGAACTCATTAAACTCATTAAGGACTCATAAACGAGCTGAAATAAGTGCCAACTGGTTTAAATGTTAAATAGGTCATTGCTAACTCTGATCAAAATGCTTTATTCTTCATTGTATCTGAGAGTGATTTAAACCAGGGACAGACATATTCCTGGGAGCCAGAACAGGCCGTTCCCTGCCCACCTGCTCCAGTCGCTCCCCATCTTTATGCCCCGCTGGCTGCCTGCCCAGCTTTGGCAAAGTTTGGGGCAGCACTTCAGCTTGGTGGCATTGAGAAGGGTGTGGAAGATCTGCTATCCCCAAGGCTGCTCCCTGAGGCTGACCTGCAGCCTATTACCACAGCCACACTGCCCAGGCTGAGTAGACTGAGAGGAAATCCCACAATAAAAACAAGACAACTCAAACATCTCCCCATGGTCAAAGGCTTTTAACCACTCAGCTACCCTGCAGAAAGGGGATTTTTTTTCAGCTGTCCTCTAAAGGGAAAGAATCATAGAATCAGTCAGAGTTGGAAGGGACCACTGCCATGGGCAGGGACACCTCACACTAGATCAGCCTGTCCAGAGCCTCATTCAGCCTGGCCTTCAACATATCCAGGGATGACACTTCCACCATCTCCTTGGGCCACCCCTTCCAGGCTCTCACCACCCTCATCCTGAAGAACTTCTCCCTAACATCCAGTCTGAATCTACCCACTTCTAACTTTGCCCCATTCCCCCCAGTCCTATCCCTACCTGACATCCTAAAAAGTCTCTCCCCAGCTTAGTTGTAGCCCACTTCAGATACTGAAAGCTCACAATAACGTCACCTGGGAGACTTCTCCTTTCCAAACTGAACAGCCCCAACTCCCTCAGTCTCTCCTCACAGCAGAACAGCTCCAGCCCTCTGATCATCCTCGTTGCCCTTCTCTGGACACCTTCCAGCACATCCATATCCCTCTCGCAATAGGGGCTCCAGAACTGGATGCAGTACTCCAGATGGGGTCTCACAAGTGCAGAGTAGAGGGAGAGGATCACTTCCCTCCACCTGCTGACCCAGTGGTCCAGGTCAATTTGCCAAAGGAAAGGTGCCTTGTGGAAAGAGTCAAGGGCCTGATCTTGAATGGATTGAGACTCTTCCTTGCAATTATCAGTAAAGAGCCTGAAAGGCAAAATTAAGGAAAAAATTAATTTCCCCTACAGTTCCTATCTCAGTAAGCAGTTGAGAATGCAGACATGTTTCTTCTCAGGAGGCAGTCAGGTTTTGGTTCCCACTGTCAACTCTCCACAAGGAAGCCTGGATGCCTAACAGACATCTCTGGGTTCAACTCCAGAGGCCTCAGAGATGTCCACACTGCTTTCTTATCCATCATCAACTCCAGAGCAGTCAATGGAGTTAATAGCATTAAGGACCTGACACCTCCACCACTTACCAAGGTCTCTGGCAATTCTTCAGGCCAGTTAACTGCAAATAAAATCCTATCTGAGCAAGCCAGGACAGACTGTCCAAAAATAGCAGACAAGCACTAGCCTCAGTTGCACCACTGCCTGTGTGAGGAGCTTAGTTTCTGGTTGTCTGGTTAGATCTCTCGTTGCTCCCTTCATCATACATATCTCTCATTCATTAATATAACAACAAGCTCCCAGTAATAGGATCTTGCCACTAGAAGATGATTTCTTGCTCTCAAAAATAAACATCTCAGTTTCACCTTCACATTGTTTTTATAATACAGTAGGAGATCTTCATCCTGTCAGGTTTTATTTTCATCCCACTGACATTATTTCTTAATTAAAAAAAAAAAAATTAAAAAAAAAAAAAAATAAATAGAGGGACTCAGCCAGATGCTATGGCTGGTATGAGGCACAGCTCCTCGGGAACAGAGGCAAGCCAGAGAAGAAGGGAGAGTGCCTGGCAGTTAGTTTGTGTAGCCAGCCTCCAGCAGTGGTAGGTGGCCTTAGCTGGCTCTCCCATTTCTTTGTTCTGCAGCCTCTTCCAGCTGTCATTTCTTTTTCTTTATTGTTGTATTTATTTTTTAATGATTCTCCACTGAGGAGCTTCAGCTAAGAGAACAGAGAACCAGCGGCAGCCAAGCGTCATCTCTCCCCGCCCCACGCACAGGGCAGGTGAGGATATTGCACTTCGTACATCATTTACAGCTTGTGGATGTGAGGCTGCTGCTTGAGCACACCTCAGCTCAGGCACCATCCCACCACCAGAAACTGTGCTTGGCAGCCAGGATTCAGAATTTCACTGGAAAAAAAAAACAAAACAAAAAAACCCACCAAAACTGTAGGGAGAAGTATTTCCTAAAGAACCACCACTTTGGGGAAGTCTCAAGCCACCGCAGAAATGAAATATTTTTTTCAGTGTGAATCTTCTCTTTCAAACCAAACAGCCCAGCATATGCTAGCATGTGTTAAAAGAGATGTAAAATGCAAAATGTTTTGCTCCCCAAGAAATAGTTTATTTTCTGAATGTCTATTTGAACCACACCTCTTCACCCCAGGGACCAATATGAGCACTGTAGAGTAAAGCATCCTCCTTTCACAAAGAAAGTGCTGCCTAGTTGGAGAGATGGAGACCAGGGACAAAACCAGCCAAAGAAAAATAAAGGGCAAAAGCAAAAAAAAAGTTCTATACTTACAGAGTTTGCTCTTAAAATGGGGAATTAATGAGCAGCTGAAGAGGATGAATAGCACAGAGTGACATTAACTGGGTTTTTAACTTGACTAAAAGAAAGAGGTTCTCTGGTTTCTGGGAGACAGGGTTTGGGGCATAGATGCCTGGCTGCTCATGACAGGAGGCAGAGGAACATTCAACTGCAACTCTCATTTTCTTTTGAGTTGGCTGAGATGCTTCACTAGGGAACCAGATCGAAGATCCACTCCAGGAAGAGAAAAATGTGCCCAATGAAAAAAAGTTTAGGAAAAAGAATCTGCTCAGGGACAAGAAGGTAAGGAAAGAAAAAAGCCTGTCCAGGAAACAACAAAGTTTTTTGGAGCTGATGATTATTTTGCATTAATTCAGGCCACAGAAATGTTTGATCCTCTACATAATCTCAAAGCCTTGAAACAATCTGTCCTGCAAGGCAAATCTACTAAATAATGCAACATTCCCAATGGAAAAGAAACTGCCTTCCATCTACAGAGGGACTTTTAAAGCACCACACCAGAGATCTCAGCTTTTAATTGCATCTTGCATTTAAACTTAACAACAGGCCTATTGTTTTCCTTCAATAGGTTAAGCAAAAAGCCACAATGATTTCAGAGCATTGAAAGTGAATGCAGGATAACAAGACAAGATTAGACACAACAGTGTTTTCCGATTGCATAACCCTAGCGTCCTGCGTCTCACCCTTGGATACTGGGTCACACAGGATCTTACAATAAGCAGGACTGCTTAGTTTTATAGCTGGAAATCAAGATCAGTGACTGTGGGAAACACAAAGCTGGCTTAGGAAGAGCTGTGTCCTCAGCCTCTGCACTGAAGAGGAAGGTGCCCAGCCCTCCAGTCTGAGCATTACAGCAGAAACTACTCTGGGATGGCCACCACAGTTTCAGCCAGTCCCTCAGGACCATGAGTTACATCAGAGTATTTTTGACTCCCAGGATCCAGAGGGCCCAAGAGATGATTCAGTGCAACCTTCCTCCCTAAACTGCATACAAGAGATGGAGCACAGACAGAACATTTTTTAATGAGCCAGTAATAAACTGGCTGCAATCACAAGAGCAGCAAAGGCAGCTTCATTGGAGATTATATATACATATATCTGCAGAGAAACCCTTAATAAGATCAATACCCCTTACTGAGCACATTTCCCTCAGCATGTGCTTAACCTTTCCAATAAAATGATTCATATAAAGCATATTGAGTCAAGCACTGACTGTCCACTCAGTATGTATCTTGGATATTCAGTACCCCTTCAGACATCTTCCTCCTACCTGACCTGCTGGCTCATGCTACAGCATCTCTCTTCATTCCCACACCCAAGTCACCCAACAAGAATCGTCACCTCATCTGTGAGGAAATGTACATTCACATTTTGTCACCCTTCAGCTTACATGAAACAGCACCATAGAAGTAGCTGGCACAAGGCAAGCTGTCATGAAACATTCAAATTTTTGCCTTGTTCCATTTTATCTGTACAGGTGATCAAATGCAAACTAAACTTCTTCCAGTAAATCTCCTCCCTCCCTAGGAACAGTGCTCCCTTTTCTTCCTAGATTTGACCTAGGAAGTATCTGAGGTGTTTGTTTGTATAATTTGGCTCTTGTCAGGAGAGGCCAGCCTGCCTCTGATGCCAGAGCTGCTGTCTGCCTGCCAGTCTCACTTCTCTTCTGCAGACACTTCATCCCATTGGAATCAATAGGTAAGAATCAATAAAATGCAAACACTGCACTTTACCCTGGCTGCTTGAAGCCTGCCTTACTGAAGACGTGGAAATGCTGCAGCTCTCCCTTCACAGCTGACCTAAAGCAGTACAAGGGATGAGGAAAGAAAGGTCCTGTGTGAGCAACGAGCAGGAAAAGCAGAAAGCCTTTGCCTAGCTCCCAGCCAACAGCAACAGCCACACAGGTGGTTTTCGGTGGTACTCCACTGCTTAAGGAACCAGCAGTGCCCTGCCATAGCCTCCCAAGGAACAGCCTTTGCAAAACGCCTCCAGGGCAGTCTTGGAAACTGCTTCTCTGAGCTGGGCAGACTTCAACTGCTGTCCAGGCCAGATGGTTTTAACCAGTCATCCTTTCACTACTGCCACGAGGCCACAAGCCATACTCGTTCATCACTACATTTTTAACCCCAGCTCCTTCCTCAGTCTCTTTCTGACAGACTGCTGCTATAAACAGCTTCACCTTCTGCAATTTCCAGACCCTACAAATCACTACTGGCAGAGCAGGAGCTCAGTAAAACAACCCAGTTGTACAATTCCCTCCCTAAACTGGCCATCATCCGTACAGACATCTAAATAAGCCAATCTTCCTGTTTGGGATTTCCAGAGAAGCTGTCACCCACACACTGCCCCAGGCACACAGAGGGTGAAGGACCACGGCAGTGAGCCAGTCCAGGGCTGCGGGGAGCATTTCTTGCCACAAGGCTTATCAATTTGAATGCTCCTATTATTCCAGCACTTGTTTTGCTTTAACTTATTCTGGTTTATTTCAAACAATACTATAATTTGTATGGGCATGATGCATTTCACTTCACTGAGAAGTTAGGGTCTCCAGAGACTCACACTAAAATCATACTGATATTGTCAGCAATGTAATTGCCACACGGCCTCCAGAGACTTGTATTGAAATTGCTTTCCTCTCCTAATCTCAAGTAGTAGGAACAACATCCCAGCAGAGACTCCAAAGACTTGCAATGGAGTCATGTTCCCATCATAAATGGTCTCATAATGATCCTCTTTAGACATTCTTTGAAACTGCCAGGAGATTGGTGCTGCACAGTATTTATTTTCCACGACGTTCTGAAGAGGACATTAATGTTCTCTCCCTTGAATCCTGAAGCTCACATCCTATTAAAAAATTTTATGAGAAGTAACTACTGCTTCACTGCAGTCCCCCACAGAGCCTTCAGTATATATATTATTATTTCACAAGCTTCACTACTGAGTTGCAACAAAATTAGGAAACACACTCTTTACCCAATAGACCAGAGCCAATCCCAAGGATCTGTTTTGCTCTGAAGTCATCACGAGCAGAGGGGAGAAGAGAAATGTGTTCTTTCACCCAGAAAACAAGACTGCCTCCTTGGGAGCTGTGTTGGCCCATGCACGACAACCCCAACAAAAGGGTTAGCACAGTCACTGATAAAAGGTGTTGGGTTTGTACAGGAAGCTGTAAAGATGATTTTCCTCTTTGTTTTCCTTGGTTATATAACACTCGGAAGTGTTGGAGAGGGTCCAGAGGAGTGCCACAAAGATGATCATAGGGCTGGAGCAGCTCTCCTATGTGGACAGGCTGAGAGAGTTGGGGCTCTGCAGCCTGGAGAAGAGAAGGCTTCAAGGGGACCTGATAGTAGCCTTCCAGTATCTGAAGGGGGCCTACAGGAAGGCTGGGGAAGGATTATTGACAAGGTCCTGCAACGACAGGACAAGGGGTAATGGGTTTAAACTGGCAGAGGGGAGATTTAGACTGGATGTTAGGAGGAAGTTCTTTGCAGTGAGGGTGGTGAGGCACTGGAACAGGTTGCCCAGGGAGGTTGTGGATGCTCCCTCCCTGGAGGTGTCCAAGGCCAGATTGGATGAGGCCTTGAGTGACCTGTACTAGTGGGAGCTGTCCCTGCCTATGGCAGGAGGTTGGAACTAGATGATACTTGAGGTCCCTTCCAACCTTACCATTCTATGATTCTATGATATATTAAGAGCCAGCAAGCCAAGTTCACTTTAAGCAGTGACATGCTGAGAATGGAGATTTAAAACCACCTGCATGTAGGAGGAAGTTTAAACTGCAGGATGGAGGACAGATCCTAAATTGAGTCCACCTCTTTATCTGTGACATCTTTTCAGCTGAGATAATCAAAGTAATCAAAGCTTCTGGATTTCTGGAGAAAGTTCCTTCCCAACAGGCAAGCTGAACATATGCTCAAGCTGCAGCACAAATCAGATTTTGCAAGAAGCTTTTGAAGTCCTCGGTCTCAACGGGTTTTGAGTGGGAGCATCGGCAAAGTTTTCAGTCCTCTGCTGGGGCATTCTGTACTTTAGTGAGAGTAAGAAAGAAGCAGTTTATGGAGCAAGAAGCACCAGATGTGAGCAGAGGCTTAAAGGCCAGAACTCCTAGATTCCTCTCTTGACTCTCCTGGTCCTAAGATTCGCATGGTGCTAGCACTTGATGGCTTTCAGAAAGAAATCTTAGGTGCCCCAGACTCCCCACTGGCAAAAGGAAGATAATACTACTTACCAGTTTCAAGGATAACCAACTGCCACATACGACACAGAAGATTAAGCTTTAATTGCATAAAGAAGGAAACTAAGAATACAGAACAAATTATTCTACCTCCTGGGATATCCAACTACTCCTGTGCAGCAGGAAGTGGAAGAAATCCCTTCAGTCAGTTTATACTTACCCCAGCTATTTTACTCTGGCAGTCATGTGTTGGAAATCTCATATAAATGTCATCTCTAGCCTTTGGCTGCATTTGCCATGATATTAGATGGCACAGAGGCATTGCAGACTGAGTCAAAGATTTCTAAAATAAAGGTTGATCAGCAACTTGTGGGAAAAAAAAAAAAAACCCACCAGCATAAAAATCTGCTACACAGATGCCACGGACAAAGAGCCTGTTTGGAGAGTAGCAAGGACAGGAGTTTTTCTTTTGCTTGCTATGCCATGTAGGAAACTTATGAATATGTAGCTGCATGTAAATGTAACATATAATTACTATTAATAACAATTATTCAAGCACTGGGGAGAACTGAATCGACTGTCTCATCTTGGTACCCATCAGTACCTGATCTGTACCATGAAACTCATGAGCCAACCTACAAGGTGAATTAAATGAGTTCCAGTGTATACACATATTCACTAAAGAAAGAGATCTGCTGCCATTTCACAGCACAGAGCTTAAAATCAGCAAACATTTTGCTTCTATGGCTGAGTAAGACCTACTGTTCAGCACTATAGGCCTGTATAATACTGAATATTGCAAAATACACCCTGGCTTACATTCACCCACTTTAGGGAAAAGTAGCTACATCTGAAATAAAACAATCTGAAGAGTTTGGCACAAGCTAATCTGAAATACTGCATTATCTTTGTGTCATGAAATAGTTCATTGTTTTCTTTTTCATTCCTAGTCAAAACTGCATCTTTTCTACCCGTTAATGAACCCTGCCTAAAATAGACATTTACATTCAGACTGTTTACCTGATGCATAATGCTTGATGGGGGGAAAAAAAAAAAAAGAATAAAATAAAGTCAACTCTAAATGATATTGCCAGAATTTTATTACAGACTTTTGGTGCAAATAATAAAAATCTTTCTACAGCTAATGAACTGCCCAACAAAGCAAGTTTGTTAGTTAATAAAAATAAATCCTTTTAAAGGCAATCAAGAGATTAGACAAATATGGTTTTCACTGAAGACCTGTTTGTACATTTTCTGTTTAATTGACATACACTGCTTTCAGATTCTCTGCAATTCTAATACTGTGGAAATAAGCATCAGGAATATTGGCTTTCAGGATAAGTAATTTAGATTAGAATTTTTATGTGTAAGAGAATAAACAAAGACTTCACTATTTCATGCAGCAAGACAGACAGAACACCCCTCAGCAACACAAAAAATAGTTGTCTAGTGACCAAGCTACCCAGGTAGCAAACACTCAGCTCTCAGACTTTAAGGTTTGACCTTAATTTTAGAACATTTCAAAGACAACATTAAAAAGATAGTGGGAGGGCTCTAAAGAAAGCAATATTTGCTTCCACGGGGAAAGGTTCTCCACGGATCATTCACACTTGTAAATAACATGCAGCATCAGCAGGTCCTGCCAGTTTCTTCTCCTGTAATTCACTACACTCACTGGAGGACCTCTCTGGTTGGACACTGGAATGGACTGTCCAGGGAGGTGATTAAGGAAAGATTGGATGTGGCACTCAGTGCTATGGTCTGGACAATGTGGTGGTGTTGGTCACAGGTTGCACTTGATTACAGAATCACAGCATTAACCAGGTTGGAAAAGACCTTTGAGATCACTGAGTCCAACCTGTCACCTAACCCTTCTAATTAACTAAACCATGATACTAAGTGCTTC
This sequence comes from Eubucco bourcierii, assembly GCA_013396675.1. Classification (NCBI taxonomy): domain Eukaryota; kingdom Metazoa; phylum Chordata; class Aves; order Piciformes; family Ramphastidae; genus Eubucco; species Eubucco bourcierii. Next base: position 458,692 of record VWZE01001778.1, on the reverse strand, counting down.
ATCCAGCCTCCAGGGATGGTGACCCCACCAACTCCCCGGGCAGCCCATTCCAATGCAAATCATTCTTGCTGGGAAGAACTTCTTCCTAACATCCAGCCTAAACCCGCCCTAGCACAGCTTGAGGCTGTGTCCTCTTGTTCTGTCACTGTATGCCTGGCAAAAGAGACCAAGCTCCATCTGGCCACAATCTCTCTTCAGGTAGATGTAGACAGCAATGAGGTCTGCCCTGAGCCTCCTCTCCTGCAGGCTGCACACCCCCAGTTCCCTCAGCCTCTCCTCACAAGGCTGTGCTCCAGGCCCCTCACCAGCCTTGCTGCTCTTCTCTGGACACCTTCAAGCACCTCAACATCTTTCTTAAACTGAGGGGCACAGAACTGGACACAGTAGTCAGAGACCTATTCCTATCCCAGCCCAACTGATTCTGTGATTCTGGTGTTTCCACTTACTCCTCTGTTAAGAATGCCCATGCCAAAGCAGTGTGCTCACCTGCACACATCTACGTATGTATGATGTACAAAGGGAGCTTTTTGGGGTCATGGCCTCTCAGCAAGTACTTTAGGAGATTCTTATGCCTTCAGATCAGGTAACAACACACATACTTACTGCCCAAAGAGCACAAAGACGTAACTTTTGGTCTAATTATCTGTATGAGGTTAGACTGAAATCTGTTCAACAAAATATCTTGACAACAGAAGTGAAGGGCTATAAGTTTCCACAGTTTCCAGAAAGGACAGACAGTAAGATCATGCCATGTAATCTCCAGCACCCCACAGACTAACATATCCACACAGATGCTCTACACTCAGTCCAAAATTTCAGTTAAATTACAATAGCTCAAGTCTCAGATGACCAAGAGTTAAACACTCAATAAACAGAAACTAAAGCTCCAAATGGCAAACAAAGACTCTGCAAATAAGAGGAAACTAGGTAAGATCCTGGCAGCAGATCTTACAAGCCAGGAAAGGTGACCACACTTTCTCATCTGCCTGACCTGACATCTCCACATGATGATAAACAAGACTATGCCCATGTCATTCAAACACTGATAGGTTTCAGAGCCCCCAAGTACGGAGTGAGTAGATCTGGCTTTAGAGGCAAGCAGTTCTTAAACAAAAAATGAATCCATTTAATTGTGGGAGGGGAAAAAAAATAAACCTTGCTCCTTGTAGGTGACTTGCTGCGGTCCTGACACACCAGACTGTCTTATAATCACTTTCCTAAGGTGGGTTTTTAAGAGTGATGAATGTGCTAAAAGCAGCAAGAGCAGCCCAGTTCTGTCCACAGAACATGAAAGCAAAAGGGTATCCCGAGCACAGAGCCAAAAGAAAACAAATACTCATGTACCTCACCATGGCTCCAGGGGCCACAGAAACTCTGTGACAGGTGGAAGTAACTTTTACCAAAAGGACATTCAGTATGGTCTCAAAAAGCAGAAGCCATCCCAAGTCTCACCATGCACCTCACAGCAAACACAGCTTTTACTTGCCTTCATTGCTCTCCTTAAATGCCTGCCATTTCAAGGCTGAATTTGTCAAATTCTGGCTACTGGATTTCTTCATGCTTTTGCCAGACAGAACAAAGAGTTGCCACCCTTGATTTCTACCTACCATTACTTTCCAGTGCATGTTTCCTTGTCCTTCTTCCAGCTGCTCCTCATCCTTACTTGGGCATAATTACATGCACATACCTCAAATTTATACACACCTCACCCTGAAGACACCAGCAGCTTTGCAAAGTCAAGGACTGCAAGGCCAGACATAACTGAAATGAGGCTGAAGGTGATTCTCAGGCCAAAATCCAGGGGACAATTGCCACTGCTTCTAAAAGGTCAGGGTTTATCCAGGCTAGTAGCTTTAATAGAAAACTCTCATGAGTGGGGATTTCAGCCTGTGTCTTGGCAAATCTGCAGCTCAGGTAATTATGTTCTACTCTCTTAGAATTCCTTTGAAGATTCACTTGAAGAAGTTAACCTCACAGCCCTGCCTGATAGACCTGCAAAGCCATAATGCTACCAAGGGACTATCCCATAGCAGCAGCACCTCAGTGATGCACAAAGGATCTCTCCCTGGGCAGGTGATGGGCCACTCTGTCTCCAAGGCAACACTTCCTCCCTCTGAGACCAGAGGAAGCTGCAGCAAAGCTCTTGGAAAGGAAATGGCAATAAAGTTAACAACAGATCTGTGAACATTACAACCAAATATGGAAAAGGAAAAGCTCTTTCCTTGGAAACACCAGTCTTAACACGTTTCCCTTGCCATTACCAAAGCAAAAGCCTACAGGTTGTCTGTATTAACCTTCAGAAATCATCCCAAAGAAGAGGAGATTAGCAGCACTCACACACAGGCTGCTCAGCTGCACCACAGCAGCACCTTATGTACTCATCTATGAAATTACAACACTCGCTATGTACACAATCAATGCTTAAGTGCAGTTCTTTTTCAAGGGCAGTAAAACCTGAGGGCTGCACGACCAGTAAAGTAACAAATGCAGCAGAGTAAAAACATCCAGAGGATTCACGTTGCTTTTTAAGAATTAGTGGTTTATAGTATAAATTTATTGATGCTTAGAACTGTTGTGAACTGATAAAGTATTTCTTTAAGTGCGACATATATTCATTTTAAACATATGTTCTCAGGGTAGTTAAAAGTATCCTGTGAGGAAAGATACTTTCCAGTGTAGAATCAATCACCTCATTTAATCCTATCATCAAGGAATGTCTCTATTAATTATTACTAATCATCCAGAGCAGATTATATTTTAATTTTCATAAATGCTACACTCCTTCAGTAGCAGTCCAGCAAAAAGTTCAAGTAGGAAATGGGATGGTGTTAAAAGGGTCAGGATTTTTCTTTTTAATTTAAATATCACATATTTTTGTTTTATTTTGGGTGTTAAACTTATGTGTAACAATATAAAGAAATCACTTCTGACTGTGTTATGTTGGTACCATCCCCAAACTGCACATTTATTCTTGCAGTACAGCAAAATCTCCTGGATTCTTCTGCTGATTTTCTCTCATATATCATTTGTCATATCCTCAGTCTGGCATCAAAGACTAGTGGCAGATATGTCCTGGAGATGCCACTCTCGCCCTCTCCCCAATGACATAGTGACTAAACAGTTGGCTTATCCTAAATACCTGTCTCATAGATGGTTAAAGGCATATGAAGTTAATGCTGTCCTGAAGAAAAAATGAAAACCTTCTTGCCATGCCATGGTTCTGCAGAAATAAAAACATTTTACTCTTTAAATGTTTGTCACCTGGAAAAATCCACCATAGTTTGTTTAAATTAAAAAAAAAAATAAATAAAATAAAAAGGCAAAACAAACAACACACCAAACAAACCAGAAAAACCAAACCACACACTAAGCCAAATGCAAATTTCCTCCATTTCAACAACTTTGGTTTCCATAGCTCGTGAAAGCTGGTTTACTCACAAAGGAGGAAATCATGCCCTGTGACAGAACAGTCCACTACTTATTTGAGGAGAGTTCAGGCATGTTTGAAGCTACAGCAAAATCAGACCCAAGTTAAAAGCTACCTTGGGCAGAGCCCTCATATGTGTTTCTGAGCTGCAGCTCTGCCAGAGTGTTCTGGTCTGAGAGCAGGAACCTCAAATTCAGAGGGAGAGGCAGGAATGACTTGCCATTTCTTTCCCCTTTCCTCACCCCATTTGCAGGAAGGAAAACACACAAAAGGCAAGTTGCTATGAGAGTGAATTCTTTTCGTAGCCAGGATTCATATTTCTCTCTGGAGCTTGATTCAATGGGAAGTATCTTGAAGCGAGAAGCCTCTAGTGTACAAGCCTTTTAAAAGATGTGCTCACTGCCTTTATATTTATTTTTTTTATTGCTGCCTTAGAAGAAACTCCTGCCAAGACATCAGACTTTTTAAGAAAAGGCCGTAGCTTCCCTTAGTAACTCTCACTTCAGTGACATCTTCTGTTCTCACAATCAACTTTATCCTCCCAAAGCAAAAAAGAGAAAGAGAGCATGTAAGGCATTCCTTAAATAACAATGTTCATGAGGAACTCACAGGGCAAAACCCAGGTGGCACAAACACGGGCATAAGTCACACATTTTGGGCATCACATCCATCGTGGGGCCAGGAAGAAAAGCAATTCACCTGAGGGACGGGCAAGTGTGCAGAATGCACATCTACTATGTAACATGCTCCATCCTACTCCTGCTGTACCTTCAGACACAGCTCTCAGGAGATGATCTAGAGAAATATCAGCACCATTCCTGATTCACATGCCTCAGACCCAATCCATTACAACTCAATTCTTCCCACATCTCCATCACTGTTCACCTTCCCCTGCTGCATTACAGCTGTCTTCTTTATGCGGCAAGGAGCAGAATCCTATCTCCTCACCCTGCAGTAAGTCCCATCCTTCACCCTTGCTGCTGTGTAAGTAATGGTCAATATTAATAATAAATCCACCAAAGGTGAGGACGCCACTGCTAATGAGCCATGCCTACAACCAGAACCCTGGGAAAACACACTTACAATCCACCTCATGTCATTCATACACCTTCCTGGATAGCAAATAAAGATCAAAACCATTCAGTTCTGTAGGGGTATGCACCAGGAGAAATAAATATGTTGCCACTGGAGAAACTCTGCTCCTTATTGAATACTGGACCACTATTAGGCACATTCCTAGCACCCATGATAAATATAGTGCTCCTAAATTTAAAAGACCCATCTAAAATATTCCTAGACACAGTGACCATTTAACAAGTTTATACTGAATAGCGTAAAAGAAAACAGAACAATTTGGTTTTCAAACAGCCAACACTGATACTATTGACATTTAGCTCCCCCCCAGCCTTAACCTTATCTTCTTTGTCCTTGTCTCTCCCATTATTCTTCCTCTCTTTGTTTACTTGCTCTTACTTTTCTCGTCCTGTCATTTACACAGTAACATTATTTTAACAAGTACATTTGAACAAGAACTACACCAATTACTACATCATCCTTTCCCCCCCCCTCCTCCTTAGCCTTTATAAAGAAAGGCTGAGGAAGGCAAGGCAAAGATTAAACTCAATGCAATAGTTTGGAGTTCTTTGCAAAGTGCCACTGCACCTCAAGTTAAGCCTCGCTCTGCAGTGAACGTGCAAAATAGATTCAGTGCCGTATAAGTAATGACATATCAATTAACTGTGTCACAAGGTCTAAAAATATGCAAATTACTGTACTTCAATTAGAAAAATCTACATCCTTGGAGAATATTGTAAATCAGGAAATTTGGGAGACATTAAGAGTAATCAGTGAAGGAAAGCATGCACTTTTCCCCGTATCCTATTTTTATACATACATAATGAAATAATTATAGCCAGCCTGTATTGATGCCTCTGCAAAAATATTAAAATCTTAAGATCTTTACAATGATAAATTTAATGCACGTTACGTTTGCAGACAACATTAATTATATGAAAAAGAAATCTATTATCATTCCATATAACTAAGTTGAAACTAATTTGGACATGTAAATTAGACATATGACTTTTTCAGAGTGCCAGTATATGAGAAAACAGAAATTCAGGAAAGATACAGAGATTAATTAAAGAGGTTAGAATCATAGAATGGTAAGGTTGGAAGGGACCTCAAGGATCATCTAGTTTCAACCCCCTGCCATAGGCAGGGACATGGTTGCACATGCAGGGTCACAGGTTGCACATGTGGGGGGAAAAAAAAAAATTTCATTTGGTTCTATAACCAAAAATGTATTTTGACCCAAAAAAAAAAAAAAAATCAGTAATAGTATAGACACATTTTGAGAAAAATATTTTTAGGCTTTAATAGCAGCTCTTCAATGATCTTTTTTTTTTTTTTTCTGCTAGGAAGCCTACATCATACCCAAAGCCTATCAGTGTAGGATGTACACCTGCAGCCACGTATGGCAGTGTCACTTCTCAAAGACTAGGTCATTCGCCACTGTAGCAGCCGTGGTGATAGCTTTTGTTTGAAATTCAATTTGCATCTGCTTCAGAGATGCCATAAGAATGCATATAAGGAGGAGGCACATGACTTGGATCTGCAGTGCCTCCATTCCCTACAAACTTCAAAGGACTGTACAGTCCAACAGGAGACATTTCCTAGTACTGCTCCAGAAGAGAAGCAAGGGGCTGACCCTTGCCTACTTGAGCTTTTTATCTGCTGGAGAACCTATCACAGAAACACCCAGGTTGGCAAAGCCCCTCAGAATCACCAAGCCCAACCTAGAACTCTAATCTACAACTCAGAATCACCAAGCCCAACCTAGAACTCTAATCTACAACATTCACCTTCAACCATATCCCCAAGCACCACATCCAAAACACCCTTAAACACATCCAGGCTCAGTGACTCTACCACCTCCCTGGGCAGCTCATTCCAGTCCCTGACCATCCTCTCCATGAAAAACTTCTTCCTAATGTCCAATCTAAACCTCCCCAGTCTCAGCTTGAGACCATTCCCCCTTGTTCTGTCTCTAATTACCTGTGAGAAGAGCCCAGCAGCAGCCTCTCCACAATGTCCCTTCAGGTAGTTGTAGACAGCAACGAGGTCTCCCCTTATCCTCCTCTTCCTCAAACTAACCATCCCCAGCTCCCTCAGTTGGCCCTCATTGGTTTTATTCTCCAGGCCCTTCCCCATTTCGTTGCCCTCCTCTGGACCCACTCCAGCACCTCCACACCTCCCTTCTATTGCAGTGCCCAAAACTGAACACAACACTTGAGGTGCAGCCTCACCAAAGCAGAGTATAAGGGGACAATCAGAACCCCTCTTGTTTCCTGTTCACCAGAGAGTTTCTCCATCTCCTGAAAGTGCTGGTTATGACTATCATGTGATCAGGACCCTCTGAAACACTCAGTGTCTTTTGGGACAACGTTCAACTCTACCATGTCTGGGTCATCTCCTCAAGATGATGTCATGGTTTCCTCACCAGATGGTGGGTGTTGAAAGAGCAGGTTGAGGTCCACAGAGGAGATGACTGGGACATGCATGGAAGGTGCCATTACCCAATCTCACAGGCTTCCTTGAAGCCAAAAACGCACAGGGAACACACAAAGGCAGCCAAATTCACATGAGTATGAACTGTGGAGGTCCAATCATTAAAAGTGCAATTTTTTGAGTACCAAAATATGGCCTTGCACTTGCACCTGTCTGAGGAATCAGGGGCACTCGGTGGCCACTGCAATTGATCACCAGAACTAGGAAGGATCAGCAGTATGAAAGACACAAAACCAGGACTGAATCCTCTAAGTGCCTTTGACTTGGGAATTGAGGCTACCAAACCCTGACAAAAGGTGCTCAGAGTTCTGCAGGAGAGGCTTTCCCAAGCAATCATCAGAGCACTAGAAACATCAGAGGCTTTCCCTAGCAGTCATCAGAGGACTAGAAAGCTCCAGAAGGCTCAAGGCTGTGTGAGCTTTTTCCTGTGGTTCTCCACAAGTAGCTTAGGACTCAGTCCTGTTCTTAACAAAGATGAAGTTTTCCAGCTGACTTGAGGGAAAGCAGGAACCAGCCCACCTTAAGCAGGTGCTGTTGACCTATGCACACTGCCACTATTAAACCACCATAAACAGTTATCTACACAGATGCACCTAACTGAATTGGACTGCTCCGTTTAACAAAATCAGAGCTATACAGGCACTTAAAAAATGCATGTAGGCCACTTTTACTTAAGCAAAGGAGATTTCTGATAAACATGCAAATAGGAATTTAAACAGCAATTTCAAAACCACGAATTCAATCCTCATTACTTATGCAAACTATCACGGTCCTGTCATGCTTTATTTCTCTGCCTTATCATGTTATCTGTGGTATTTCCCCTCTGTCGCTCTATTTGCTGGTTGTTTTTTTTTTTTCCCCGTCATCTACATTTTCTGGACATGTTTTTAATGTCCTCACCTCCATATTTTAGCCTTTCAGGTAACACAGGATTTACAGCAGCAGGCAAAGAACTGCCATCCACATGCAACTAAAGGCACCTCCTGTAATTTCTGGCACATAATTGCAGGGAACAGAAAACTCACAGATATTTATCGGCCAAGCAGTTTATCATAGGAACCTGAGGGCATTTATAGGCTACAAGCAGAAAACAGATAGACAGATTTACAGTTGCATTTATACATCTTCAAACTTTAAAAAGCTTGTAGTTACTCTTTATAAGGAATAGCTACGTTTCCTTTTTAAGACAACTTCTTTTATTTCCCTCAATCGGTCTTAGATTTATTTGCCATATTTCTGTTTGTCGTTCTAGTTGAGGAAAATACCAGAAGATCCATCCTTCCTGAACTGTAGGGCAGCCAGCAGATAAGGATCAGAACAAATTCTAAAAAAAAAAAAAAAAGAAAAGAAAAAAAAAAAAAATAAAAAAAAAAAAAAAAAGAAAAGAAAAAAAAAGGAAGAAAAAAAAAAGCCATCACGAGTTATGATTAACTCTAAGTAAAAAGAGGACAGACAAGGGGAAAAAATATGAGGAAGAGAAAAATCATAATCACCCATCTACCATTCCTGAGGTGGGGAGGGAAGGGAAAAAAAAAAATTAAGGGGAGGGAAAAAAAAAAAAACCAAACTAAAAAGAAAGAAAACCAAAAGATACAAAAGACAGAGACAGAAGTATGTGCTGTAAATACAGCACGCATTTTATTACCACCTATACAATGCCACATCCCAAGACCCTGCAATTTAGTTGCCTATTATTTGCCTTTAAACATTAGGGAAAAAAGAGATCTACCACTTTTGAAAGGTAATTTTGCTGTAACGCAGGTGGCAGTAAAACAATTACATAAGATAAGCCCTTGCAACGATCTTTACAAAGCAAACCAAAAGTACTACCGAATCATAAAAGCCCCAACGTGGAGAAGGCTGCATTGCAGCACTGCCACTCTGCTGCCTGTTCCCCTGCAAAAGTGGCAGAGCAATATTGCAAGCAGCAGAAGAAGCAGACACAGTGAAGGTTAAGCACTTCATAAGTTTAAAGGATTCTTAATCCCAGACTAATCCTTTACAGTCTCTATTCGGTGTAGATCCCAAAATACTCCAAGTGCTACAGAAACGCTTGTTTGGTGGGGTTTTTTTTTCTCCTCCCAAATAAGAGTTTAACTTTTACACCCTCCTCCTGCTATCCACAAGCTCCGTTGGCACACTGTCTTTTTAACAGGATTTTTCCTGCCTCCTTACAGTTGTTCAGACACAGTGAATGCAACTGCTGAGGAATCATTAATTACTATTAATAGACAGCTTTGGAGATTAAATGAACTATAACCAGTAGTTTGTTTGACTGTCACATCAATGCACTTGGTATTTTTATGACTTGAGTGACTTCAGATGGCCAAAGGTGCCTCATCAACCCACGCTGATTGAGACTGCCACTTCCAAACAGATCGTTCTTGTTTTAAACCTTGACCAGCCATCCAACAAATCAGGGCACTCAACAGTGATACATTACAGAGAGAGACTAGCATCAGACATGCAAGGAAAAGAGGGAGCACGGGAGATAGGATCTGATCTTTGCTGTTTTCCAGTGCATAAAATAACAGCCTGTCATCTACCTTTTGCAGGTCATTTTTATCACGTTGCAGGCCAGAATGAAATTTGACCTCCATTTTCCAGCTAGCCCAGAGATGATAAATTTAATGCAGGCAGTGTAAATGAATGGGACGCTACTAGGGAAAAGTGAGAATTATTAGTGGTGAAGTTTTTGCCCCCAGATTTTTCATTCCACTTTTCCCCTACAGTTTTTTGTTACCTTTTCCCTTTTTTTTTTTTTACTCTCTCACCACGATCTGACCCTTTTTTCCACCTGGAAGGATAACATTTATTGCAGCCATGCCCTGGTCACTGCAAGCACTTTTCTCCTTCTGGATAATTAAGAGTACAGGGCAGCAGGGGCCCAAGTCTGCAAAGTCACCCAAAGGAGTCAGAAGGACTGCTTTTATAGAGCAACAGAGGGGCAGCCAGGGTGAAGCCAGTAGGTACTTATGCAGGGCTTTAAAGCACCACACTCACATTATTTCTGCATTCCTCCAGGAAAAAAAACATAGAATAGAATTACAGAATGGTTTAGGTTGGAAGGGACCTCAAAGACAATCTAGTTCCAACCCCCTGCCATAGGCAGGGACACCTCCCACTAGAACAGGTTGCTCAAAGCCTCATTCAACCTAGCCTTAAACACCTTCAGGAAGGGAGCATCCACGACCTCCCTGGGCAACCTGTTTCAGTGTTTCACCACCACACAAAAAGAAAAGGTATACAAAGTTATGCCCACTGATGACCATCTCATAAGCCCACACCTATCTTTCTTCACAGGCAGTATCAGGGCTTGGACTACAACCTCTTCAGAGCAATATGCTTTCCATTACAGGTTATTAGAGGAAAGGTTCTTGGCCAGAACCTTTGGCTACAATCAAGGCTGGAAAGCAAAAATTTCATCAGTTTGCAGTCGATGGTTTTAAACCTTGAGCAGACATCCAACAACAGCATCTCTTCTTTGGCAGCAGAGAGCAAGCCTCTAGCCTGACAATCCTCTTCCATTAATTGCTCTGATGAAATAAATAAATGAAGACTAATGGTGGACCTAGTGGACCATTCCACCTGGCTGCAGTCATGCTGTCCTAGAGCATCTTAGAGTTATCTTGGATATCTCTCTGGGTGGTATTTGAAAGTAGTGACTTATTGCCAATGTAAATCTGATACTCCCTTGTTTAAGAAAATGTGGTTTTATTATTAAAGCAAGATGCCTCACTGGAGAAAATTTAGTACCACAGAGAACAGCAATGGATATATTTCATTACTATTATTGTATACAGGGTGCACTGGTTGTAAGAGGAACATCTGTGCTCCTAATTTTATTATAACATCCAGTATTTACGATATCCAGCGAGGCAAGCAGCATGCTCCATGTCTGCATCTGAAAGACAGGGACGAGAATGGACACCTGACAAACTCCAGAAAGCTAATTGAAGCTCTGCACAGATCCACCTATTTCTCTGCACCAGAAGAGGAGCAGCTACACAGAGTGAGGACAACCCAGTGGAAGCCACAGCTGAACCTACCAGGCCAGAAACATTGCATTTCCAATGGTCTCCCCCTCCGGAATTCACTCTCGGTGAGAAGATGAGGTTGAGCACAAATACTAAAACTATCAGACTGCAATTCAAAGCTGGCAGTGGATCTTCTACATTACTAAGTGCTGAACAGTGGAATGGCCCCAGGAGTGTAATCCTGAATTAAACTACACGAATTCAAGTACCCATAAGCAAAAGATGTATAACTGAAGCAGAGGGAATTAGAACTAGTTCCTTCTCTTGAAGGAACCAGATGCTTTACAGACATATTGTAGTACCTCTCTACCACAGTGACAGATGCCTTAGTGATTCCTATAATTGGTGATGATGATGGTGATAAAGGTATGCTACTTATATCCCACTGGACTGACAAACATCATCTTTGAATCTCAGAATCTGAAAAAAAAGAAAAAAAAAAAAAAAAAAAAAAGAGAGAGAGAGTTGGATACCACTTCTGTGACAAGCAAACACATCAAGGGAAAAGTCTGACCTGCCATCCATGGAAAAAGAATAACATTTTTTAAAATCCTTTCTTGCTGCTGCAGAGAAATGAGAAGTTATTCCAGGAGGGAGGAAAAAAACCCTGTAAATACTGTTTTAACAAGTCCTTGTGGTTGGCCTATTCCTCCAAGTGCTGCCGCAGCAATGTATCCTACAGCTGTTTACACACCTACTGATCTGGAGTAATTCCTCTCCTCTTATGCCCCAAAGGAGGAAAGGTAGGTCAGAAATTTTTATGCTTTAGACAGCAGATAGGAAACTTTCCCCCATGAGTGCACCTACTGCCCTCCATTTATTTGCCAATGAATCCTGCAGCCTGTGTTCTTCCCAGGCATGCTCCTGGCTCCCATCAAAGCTCCTCATCCAAAGGATGCCCAAGAGCTGGAGCTGACAGGGATGAGGGCAACGGTCAGCCAGGCTCCTATCCAAATCCTTGCAGCACCTCCTTTGGCTGCTGTCAGAGGCAGACTACCAGCCTGGGCAGCACACAAACCTGACATTGTAGAGCATTTTTTATGCTCCTAGGTGGAATGCACAGCTCCCCAGAGAAACTGCCATTCGGTCTTCTAACCCAACACAACACTCAGTAATACAATGCAGTCACATATTCCAGCCTGCCACCTGATTTTCAAAATATAATTGTCTGCTAGAGAGGTCCTGCACTGCAATCATTCAGATAAACTACCAGACAAAGAAAAAATAGAGCCATATTAAAATGGAAGATAAACTAAGCAAGTGGAGTAAACTCTGCCTAAGTAAACACAACAGGACTGCTGGAAAGAGAGAGGAGAACATCCAGGCAAGAACCAGGGCCAAGCCCTTGTCTGCTGTTGTGCTGACACCTCTGTGATGACGTCTGCTGGGTTAGGAGGGTGATTCTGACAGTGAATGCTCATTCCTTTGGAAATAAAAAGGGAAAGGACACTGTATGCTGGAAGAGAAAGGGGGAAACGAAGAAATTAAAAGGCAGTACAGGAAAGGAGACAACTGAATCAATAGCAAAGCTGCATGGCTCCAGCTGTGCTGTGAGTGTGCCTTTGCTGTCAGCAAAGGTCCCATGGTGCTGAGGGAGAAAGCAGGACAAGGTCCCCCTGAGGCACAGGAGGTCTCACCCTGCGCCTACAAGGCGAACGATCCCTGACCAGCTCTTGCTGGTGCTGCTTCCTCTGCAGGGGAAGGGCAGGGCTGTAATAAGCTATCTTGTCAAAAAGCTGGGTTTTGCCAGGACAAGCTATTTCCAGCAGTCCACCCAGGACTGCTTTGCTGTTGCAGTGTATGGGTATAGCTGCATCAGCAGCCTGCTCCTAATGGAGACAAAGCTCCAAGGCTGCTTTCCACATGGAAAAGGGCGGAACAGAGGGCAGCCAGCTTGCCGCTTCACCTCCTCCTACTCCCAGACTCAGTAAGGCAAAGAAGGCAGCTTCCCAGCCAGCTTCTGATGGGCCTGGCAGAGGGAGGTCACACGAGAGAGGCCATATGGCTGTGCAGACACAGAGATCAGGATTTCAGGCACTGTCTGACACACGGAGAGAGAGCAAAAAGGGTCTGTACAACACTGAATTAATCTGTGGAACTGGATGGTGCAGGATACTGCTCAGGCAAAAGAAAACGAGTAGCATGGAGGAACTGATGTGTTTCAGTACAGAATCACAGAGGGCACAGCAAAACTGAAGAGTTCTTTTGTAGCTGAAAGGAAGACAGAAAAATTACAAAGCAACTGGCCTTGACCATCAACCAGTTAAAATCTATCACTGCAGAAAGCAAGAGTCTGCTCCACTCTTCAGTTTGCCTATATGTTGAGATTTATTTTTTTTTAATGCACTCTAGGTATGTGCTGTACCATAAACTTTAGTACCAGTAGCTCCACAGACCTAAAAAACTGCCTTGGGCAGGTGGAAGTACAGTATGTCCAACACTCTTCCTCCACGGAGCCTCACCCCCATCATCTGCCTCACACAGCCCTATAGCCCAACAGCAACAAGTCACATGAAGATGAGATTAGCCATGATCTCCATACTGTATGACCCATCAGAAGTCTGCTATCACCACAGAACAGCTGGAACAATTTGTGGCTAAGTACTTCAGAAACACACTACAACCTTGCTTGTATCAAGGTCTTCCAAATAGAGACTGAATCAAAACCTCCTAAGCCAGATATTAAAAAAAAACAAAAAACCAAAGAATAATTCTGAACAAAGAGCTTGCAAATTTAGCTTCCTGCACCCAAGTAAAGAAGTAAACAGATATTTTATTCTATGTCCTTTAAATTCTGTTGTCTTTATGGAGAATTTTTCTCATCAAGTGAGATACTCTCTTCTACAGAAAAGTGAATATTTGGGGATAAAATTGGAATGATGGACAGGCTAGCACCTCCCTTCTAATTTTTAGGTATCTTTCTGAAATTTCAGACAAAGCCAGCAGCACCCACGCAGATAGTAACACCACACTTACAAATTTCAAGTGTTTCTATTGTAACAAAAAAAAAATTGCCTTTTTTTTTCACTTGACAGTATTTTGCAGCTAACAAAAGGCAGCAGCTGAACCATCGCAAAACACTCCCCCAGCAGCAAGGAGCTGCTCCCTTTCTGGGTCCAAATGGAATCACCCCAGAGCAGCTGTGGCACAAGGGCTTCTGCACTGCCTTCCAGACAGACCCCCACTGATGTTTGCTGTCTGGAACTGGTAAGTGTTAAAATAAGACTCACCAGGGTGAGGAAAAATCCCTGAGAAATCATGAGGTTGGCTCCTAGCATGGAGCTAGGAAACCTTTACAAGTGTACAATCGAGTAAGATCAAGCCTCAGATAGACAGAGCAGGAAGTAAGAGCTTGGTCCCGCTGAGGGCTAAGTGCCCTCTAAACTTAACAACTTCCAGAGGATCAGCACCTTGCAAGGAGGGTGTCACTTCAGAGCATCAACCTCCTCGGCAGGATTTGTGGGTGCTACTATTCTTGGCTCTCTCGTAGCTTCACGTTATCATTTTGTGCTAGTACATTAACCTCACCGTGGCTGAATTCGCTCTCTGTGCCATTCCCTCCCTCCTCCACAAAATGCTCTCTGATCTTTGGAAAAGTCAATATGGGTTGTTAAGATATATCCTTATAACTGCAGGAAAAATGAAGGGAGTCAGGAATGGTTAGTTTGAAAAAGAGGAGGTTGAGGGGAGACCTCATTGCTGTCTACAACTACCTGAAGGGACATGGTGGAGAGGCTGCTGCTGGGCTCTTCTCACAGGTAATTAGAGACAGAACAAGGGGGAATGGTCTCAAGCTAAGACTGGGGAGGTTTAGATTGGACATTAGGAAGAAGTTTTTCATGGAGAGGATGGTCAGGGACTGGAATGAGCTGCCCAGGGAGGTGGTGGAGTCACTGAGCCTGGATGTGTTTAAGGGTGGTTTGGATATGTTGCTTGGGGATACGGTTTAAGGTGAACCCTGTAGATTAGAGTTCTAGGTTGGGCTTGGTGATTCTGAGGGGCTTTGCCAACCTGGGTGTTTCTGTGATTCTGCCCTCCTCCCTCATTCCCAGTGATTTTGGTTGTGTTAGTAAATTCTACCGAGCTGTGAATAAATGCTACAAGGCAGGACCTTTAGCAGAGGTGAGGGGTGGGGGAAGGATACTAAATGTCAGTGCTAGAAATTCTTCACATCTTAAAGCAGTGAGAAATATTTTTAAACTGAATTATGTATTGAGTAAAACAATTCTTAAAAATCTCCAAAAGTCACATTTCCATTAAAATACTGCATCATACACACACACACCAAACCCACTCTCTACTAAAAAGAATGTTCTTCGGGCTATAAAAATCAAGCCTCCAACATTAGGCAATGAAAGAATTATGGTTGCTGAGGCAAACTTAATTTGGTATCCTTTGCATATACATTATCATACACTCTGATTTTTTTTTCAACATTTTTTTAAGTGCAGTTCTCCTTCACAGCACAGGATGGATGGTGTGGAATTAATAAAGAAGCTATTCAATATTTTGTCTTATCATTGTTAAGGGTACGGCCTTACGGCTTGTTTCCTGCTAACTATTCAAACAGTGCTCTGAAGACAAAATTATTAATTTCCTTATGGGCTTTTCTACAGCACTCATCACTAAAATAAGTGAGGGCTTCACAGGCACTTCACTAATCTTTGCCAAATCCCTGCAAATTGAGGGAGCTACTATTCTGTTTCATACAGAGGGAGCTTAGGAACAGATAAATTAAAGCCAAAAGTACCCACTCATTTAGGAAACCCTGCCTTAAGATGTCCAGGACATGATTTTTCAGAGTCTTTAACATTGTGCAGTGCTTTGTATCTTCAAAGCTGAGCCTCACTGGTTTCAGTTACAGCTGTGCTCTTCTGCAAAACAAGCCCAAGGGCTGAGGTTGGGTTTCCAGACAAATGTGAAACATGCAATTAGCTATCACGTTTTAAAAGCCTGATTTAAGGGGCTCAGTATCATGGAGCAATCTGTGAAAGAACAAAAGACAGAACCCAGTTTCAGAGGCCTGGTAGCTAACCAGAAGGCTGGCCAGATCCTGCCATTGCTGCTGTTCACCACCATCTTCTTCAACCTCCTCCAAGGGACAGCACAGTTCCACTGACAACAATTCTACCTGCAATCAACTGGCTTGCACAGTTGGTGAGGCTTAAATCCCAGCAGAACACCATGGCATGACAGTTGCAAGGCTATTATAACATGTAAGGGGTAAAGCAGTACTGCAGGAATAACCTCAACTTCCCTAGTTCTCAACTGTTTTAAAGTTTACTGTTGAATGGCAGATTTTTCATGTGCTTTCCTTTATTTCTCCCCCAAAAGCAGAACACACCAGAACTGTAACATGGTGTGGCTATCCTCCATAAGAGTTTTAACTGTTAAGTTATACCACGCAGACTTCTGCATCTTGTAGAGTGACTGACAGCAATAAGGTATTATCCTCACCCATGTGGACTAATAGAATCATAGAATCATAGAATGGTAAGGTTGGAAGGGACCTCAAGGATCATCTAGTTCCAACCCCCTGCCATAGGCAGGGACACCTCCCACTAGTACAGGTTACTCAAGGCCTCATCCAATCTGGCCTTGAACACATCCAGGGAGGGAGCATCCACAACCTCCCTGGGCAACCTGTTCCAGTGCCTCACCACCCTTACTGTAAAGAACTTCCTCCTAACATCCAGTCTAAATCTCCCCTCTGCCAGTTTAAGCCCATTGCCCCTTGTCCTGTCATTGCAGGACCTTGTAAATAATCCTTCCCCAGCCTTCCTGTAGGCCCCCTTCAGATCCTGGAAGGCTACTATCAGGTCCCCTCGAAGCCTTCTCTTCTCCAGGCTGAAGAGCCCCAACTCCCTCAGCCTGTCCTCATAGGAGAGCTGCTCCAGCCCTCTGATCATCTTTGTGGCCCTCCTCTGGACCCGCTCCAACACCTCCATGTCCTTCCTGTGCTGAGGGTTCCAGAACTTGAAAATAAACCCAAAAAATACTCTTAACAGGAAAATGTTGAGGCATTTGGGAATAGATGAGTGTGACCTTCCCAGTTTATGTTGCTTATGATCCTCAAAGTGATCCCACTCTTCTTGCTAGGACTAACCACCCTCTTTGTCCTTGCTTTCCAACCTCCAATTTTTTTAATTCAGTTATCAGTCTCTTCCCATTTCCCAATTTCCAAACTCATCTGTTTCACCTGACCAGACCCTGTTATATCACTGTGTGATCTTTCTTCTTGCTCCCTTTTAGCACTTACCCCAGCCCCAGAATCCCTCTGTACCAGCCTCTCACATGTTCCCTCCAGTGCTTACTACGTTCACAGGACATCCCCCCTTGCACTCATCCCTTGTCCAGATGATCTCTTCCCCTTCTCCTTTTCCAGCCAATTCCAGTGTTAGCAATCCACTGTGTTTCTCTTAGAGAAAAGGCAGTTTATTTCTCCATTAATCTGCACAACCCTGCTGGGCTCTCAATTTCAGTTTCACATCTAATCCTATCTTTGCATACAGGATTCCCCTTTCTCAGCCAACATTTCCAACTATTAGTCTGACCTCTCCAACTTTTTTAGCATTTTTGGGAGGCAGTGGAGTCACCATCCTTGGAGGTGTTCAAAATGTGTCTAGATGTGGCGCTTCAGGATGTAGTTTAGTGGCAATGGTAGCTGTGTTACAGTTGGACTAAATGATCTTAAAGATCTTTTCCAACCTTAAGGATTCTATGATCATCCTGCAGCTCCCCATTTATGTTTGTCTCTTTTTCATTCCAGCCTCATTCTGCCAAAGTCCCTGGCCAAATACCCACCTTCCCATTTCATTCTCCAGCCATTTACTGAGGTCTAGCTTCTCCCTCTTTTGCCCTTCCATCAATTGTATTTTCTGCACTACCCCACGAAGCGAAGTTGTCTCTTCTGAGCTCTGAAACCCAGGCCAGCCAGGCTTGGTGGAACTCAAATAGATAAGGTACAGCTGAGATTCACTTGCCCCCCACCAATTACTTACTTGCAACTCTGCATGCAGGCACTACGGCTTCTACCAGGCCCACACATCGGCAGAGATATTAAAAGATAAATATAGACCTAATAAAATCTTTAGAGGTCACATCTCAGTCGTTTTCTTCTTTAAGATTCATAATCTGCTCCAAAATGGGGCTTGTTTTCGTAAGGACAGAAAGAGCATCCTTGACAAAGGAGACTACCTCTTTGCCAGTTATCAAACCACTGCTCCAAAGCACAAGCTGTTCAAGAAGGCTGAAGTGTTTCTTAAAAAGAGCAGAACAGCATGTTTTTCAGCACTTCATTTTCAGGAAGTTGCTAACTTTATACAGTATTTGCAAGGAAAAGCTACTGTAAAGGTGGTTTGGGGTTTTTTTTTTGTTTTTTTCTTTTGCTTAAATGGTTGCACTTTAAAGCAGCAGAAAATAGGACCCTTTAGAAGGACATGCTACAGGGCCTTGAGAACAAGCCATGGTGTCACCCCCTCACCCTACTTACAATAAATCAAATAACTTCTCATTTCAACCAAGAGAAGCAAAGCTGGGAAAAAAGCCAGAGATATACTTTGATGCATATTGAGGGAAGTGTATTCCAGGGTCAGGAGAATCCAATTGGCCAAAGTCCTCTTTCTCACATTTTCCTGAAGATGCCCCGAAAGTCAGCAATGCTAATTCTGCTCATTTTACCTACAGGTGCAGGGTAGCAGGCAGCAACATTTGCTGGTTTGACTGAAGCAATTAACTAATATTCCGGATGCTGCTGCAATTTCCATTCAAAACTCTACTGCTTAGGGAATCAGGTACAGCTTGAAGGCAATCCTGTTTTATCAAGGGTAGTGTACAAGATCCTCCCTAATAACAACGAACACGAGCAAAACATTTTCCTACTTCTGTAGCCTGAGACCTTCCTTTGGGCTTTTGATCACACTAAAGAGTGTTTTGTTTCTGTGGGCTGGAGATTTTTAAGCTTTCCCTTGGAACCTCATCTGAAATGCTGCTCCAGCTGCCCTGCCTTTCTGCCACTGTCTTTCACTGTGCCTGAACTGTTTCTGCTCATGTCAAATCATGACTTGTGAGACCACACTCGTGCATGCTTCTGTCATGCTGGACCAGCAAGACAACAGGCAGCCACTTCAGCTTGCACATGCCTGCAAAACAAGATGGATTTGTAAGGAGGTTCCAACTTGGACTACACGAAAAGGAGCTTCTGAAAAATTTCCTTTCTGCCAGTTCCCCCCAGGTTTCCTCACAAGCCTTGGCTAAATTAACACCAGTCTAAGCCCTGTTCATCCATACAGAAGCCAGGTATTTCTGACCAGGAAATGTGCACTGAGCCTTACCCAAAATGTTTTTCATCTGATCCTCTAACTGGGAAGGTGCCCATGGTCTACATACATAGCAGATGCAATGCTCTGTGCATGCTTTAGAAACAGTTACACCAAGGAAATGCACTCCAAGGGTGAAAAAAACTGAACAAAATCTCCGTAGTAAGTATTTCCAGTGTCCTTAAATAGTCCTTAAAAAAAAATGTGAGGGGAAGGAAAGAGAGACGAGAGGGGAAGGAAAGAGAGACGAGAGGGGAAGGAAAGAGAGACGAGAGGGGAAGGAAAGAGAGACGAGAGGAAAAAGGGGAAAGGAAGAAACCTTGGCTCTCTTTAAACATGTAGATGACAACTACAATAAACAAAGAAATACAACTGTGTCCTGAAGAGGCTCCTTGCCATTTGGCTGCAACGAACTGTCTCTGGACACTGGCGCTGCTCAACTGGCCTTGGGCAGGAATCTCAACTTTGCTGCAACCTCCAGCCCTTGGTGCGTGTTGCTGCTACTTACATCACTCCAGCCTGCTTAAAACAAAAGCCATCAAGGGGTAGAGGTGCAGAAGGAACTGCAGTGACACTGTGGCCTTTTTCTTGATTGCCAGGAGCATAAAGAGGGCCACATTCTATCAAGCAGGGGGATGAGGTAGGGAGGTTAAGGAAAGAAGCAGGGGAGCACAAGACAGCAGGTGTGGGTGAGCGCACGAAATGCCACTGGTTTGCTCCCAGCTCCCAGAATTTAGCACCTCACAGGGAATTTGGATTTGAAGAACCCAGTGAATTAAAGAGTCTTTGTACGGAGTTAACCTGTGCTTTGGAGCATCTAGCGGGAGGGCGGAGAAAACACTGACACAGAGCCTAGAAACTTCTTTTTTAGTGGGTTTAAATACCAAGAAAACAGGAAATACGGATGTGGAGAGTTATGTGACTGAACATAAAAAGGAGCAGCTCACTAAGCACTGTAGCTCTCTAGAAAACACACATAAAAATTCAGAGAAGAACCGAATGTGAAGCAATAGCACAATTTACTTACAATCTGGAATATCAGCAGGATTTTAGTTTGTTGTTTGTGGGTTGCTGGGGTATATGGTACATTACAGTAGAGCATCAGCACTAATTCTACATGGCAGCTCCTCAGAATACCATCTGCTTCCCCGGTAACTGTTAATATAGTTGTAATTATCTACTTCTAAGCACTTTATTGGGAATATCATTTGCAAATTAATCAACTACAGACCGGTAAAACAAATGACATGCTTGTCTGAAAACAACAGCATTATTTCAAATTATTTTCCTAGGGGTTGGGAAATAACAGCCACAGCCAAAGCTAGGAACAGGGCAAGGAAAGGTCTATGTTCAGCTTTAAAAAAAAAAAAAAAAAAAAAAAAAGTGACTCTAGCTACATTCACCGTGAATTTCTGAGTGCAGGAACTTGTCTTCAACAGCAGAAAACCTGAAATGTAAGATGTGAGTTCCCTTCTCATTGCTCCGTACAATCCAAGTTCCTCCAGGACTCTGCTCTCTCTGCCTTGGCATCTTGTTTTGCTCCAAGCTACTCTGGGGTCTCTGCCCTTCATCTCTTCCTTTCTACAGTACTTTTGCCACTTTTGCACAGCTCATAATCCTTACTACCGCCTTCAATTTCATTGTTTGCTTTCTTCAGTGAGGGATTCTTAGCCCTGGGTACCCCAATGTAAGTTTGCATAATCCAGGAACGGACATCTGATCTCAGAGTGGACCCTGTGATGTCCACCCTGAGATCTGCAGAGAATTTGCTGAAGTTAGCACAGAATCTACTCATCCAAATCCCAATTACATATTCATCATGTTACAAATCTGAAGGCTGCCTAATTACTGTAAAATACTGGGTTGAGCTGCACCTTCTGATAGAAAGAAGTAGCTTTAATCATTTGAAAGACAATTCATGAGGCATGATGAGACACCACACAGGAGCACCGTCCCCACCCAAGTTTCCAATAAGCTATCAGAAAAATGAATTTGGAGGTCCAGAAATAAGCAATCAGGTTGCTATCAGTTTACTCGTGCAGATACCATAAATAGGCCTTCCATGATAATGCCATTCAGCAAGAGATTTTTAAAATCACTTAACTTATAATTCTTGAAATATTAGAAGCCTTGCAAAGTGAATACAATCTCCTAGCCGAGTGAGCAAGCAATAGGTAAGGCACGTTTGCGGCGGCATCTGTTTGCAGTGTCCTTTGTTTGGCAGTAGGTCTAAGTGAAGCACTTTCTAATGGCAGACAGTGGGGTAAGCTGATCGATAATTGTGGAGTGCCATTTCTCCATTCATGGTTGAAAGCTCACAAATAAAAGCAAACAGGTTATCTGCTCTGTGATATAAGTGTCCTCAGATCGCTGTATTTCAGCATCTCAGCACTTTTCTTATGCTTTTCCCATCAGTGCCTCTATCATCTATTAATGCAACGATCAAGGTTAAAAGCAACAAGGAAGTAGGTTGTTTGGGGAGAAAAATTAAATTAATTTCTGAGGAGTGATAACTTCCCTGTATTGCTTCAGTATGCATGGAACCAGCTCCTCGAGCAAAAGTCCTGCTTTCCGGCTTTAAAAATATGGATCTATTTAATGTTCCTTTGGCTGTACACTATTCAAGGACCCAGACATAGCTTTATTAAGTAACAGTTCATCGTAATAAGAGTTTATGTTCTTTAAAAAATTGAAGTCCTTGAACAGAAACCCACTCAAGAATCCAAGTGGCAGGCAAACAACTCAGCTGGTAAGACTGAGTGACTAAAATAGTTTCTTCCCCTTTTCAGTGCCGTTCAAGTGAGCAACAGAATTGTCACCTAGCATCAAGGCTGAACAGCTGCTACTAACTGCTGCTTTTGTGCATGATGAACCTTTTCTTAAGGGTTACAGATACTTAAATCCAACAGCAGACACTTCACAGGGACTATAATAAAGTGGCATTCTACCTGTGCCAGCCCTGTTCATAACGAACTGCGACTTTGCATATGATTCATCACCTCTTCTTTTAATATTTCATTAAACTTTATAAAGCAGCCTGGAAAATTGGCAGGAATCTCCATCCAAGCCTTTCACAGTTTTACATTATCTTCATTATTTTAGAGATATGCTTACAAAATACAAGCATTTGCTTGTCTTTTTAAAAGGTTGTGTTCTTCTAATAGTATGATAAACACTATCTCTTATATATAACAATATCTAGTATGATAAAATCTATCTCTCAACAAACCCTGTAGCCCCTCTGTAAACAACAGTTTTTTGTAAATATCAGCTAAAGCTAAGTTTTGGGCCATGAATGGCTCAGAAGTTGCCATCTGCAATGAACATGCAGACAAGGCTTTTATTTCAGCAGCAAAAGAAAGGTGTTTAGAGTAGGAATTCATTATAGCATATAACATTTGGCTTTTAGAGGGAGGACCACATTGCACTCTATAGGCTAAAAGAGACAGGCATTAGGTCTTCATTGTTTTCAAGGGCTTCTATCAGTAGACATCAATTAGTATCTGGCCCATGAACTGTTTCTCACACCTTGCTGAGACTGAGGCTGTAAGCTTTGAGCATGGACTCCTGGACAGTAACATGTGGAAGACAAAGACCTCTCTGCAGAAGTCTAAGTCATAGCTTATATCCCACATATATGAGATCTTCAGCTCATTACTTGAGAACCAGCAGCTTCAGTGGGTATCTCTGTTTCTTGCATCAGATATGCTTTCCCAACTGTTGTGCATCACAGCCTTCTACTCTTTCATCCTAAATGAACTTTATTGCTTATTATATCCTCACTTATTCTCTACTTAGTGCTGCACTGAGGCATTAAACAGCACTGCATGCCAAGGACCAGTGCCTGACCTTCTTTCTCCTACAGAGAGTAGCACAATTTAGGAAAACACCTCCCTTGGGGAGGGGGCTTGGGGTGTGTGTCAAAATTTCCCATAAAATTGGTGATTCTTTTTCAGATGTATTTATTCACAGGAAGCAACCCAACCTTCTAAATTCCAGTTACAATTTTCAACCTAAATGGGCAATGAGGAGAAAGGAAAATGGTGGCCTCTTTTTCTTATTATTTCTAAAGCATCACTGAAAAGAAACAAGAACAAGAAATGGGAAGAAATGTGAGAACAACACTGGACATCTGACACCAGCCCAGCAGAGGACTTCAGAGCTAAGATAAACGCTCTAACCTTAATGCACCTTCACGGTGCCTAGTCATCTGCAGGGATCTTTGAACAATGAGTGCTTCTGCATATCAAGTGAACAGAAATACCTTCAGTGGACACAATAGAGCAAATTAAAGCTGCAAGGGCAGCTTGAGCTCAGAGTGCTTGGGCGTTTGTCCACTGAACATCGAGATCTTCTCCTTGTACAGGGTTAATTTTGCATGGGACTGTAACAGTCCCTTGAAAGGAGCTGAGAGGATGGCAGATTGTCCAGTCTGCCTTGGCTGATCCATTTTGCGGCTGTTTCCACACCTTTTGCTCACAAGAAGCACTGTTGTGCTTTGTGATATGCCACAGCGAGCTCACAGGAGTGCAGGTGTCAGGAAGAGGCATATCATTTCCAAGTTTAACTGGAATTTAGTCCTGAAAATTCCTCCTACTAGTTTTCTCTAATATTTCTTTGCTAGTAGCAGGGCTTTTCTGCTGCATAGGACATCTCTGTTCTCTAGAGCTCCTGCTCACTTTATAGCAATCCCTTGAAGGCCCCCTGAGGTTGCTCTTTGTGAAGCAAGACATATTCTGAGTGGGCACAGACATCTTTGCTAGCTTTCAGACTGCAGCTTACTCATTTCCTTGCTCCACTGTGGTTCTAACCTTCTTTCAGATTAAGAGCAATTTACATCTCTTTAACTAGACATATTGGTGTTATTACCATTGCAGTCCTATTGATTGCAATGCTGCACTTAGCATCACTGTTCCAATTTTATCATCCTTAGTCATTCTTGCATGAC
Source organism: Eubucco bourcierii (assembly GCA_013396675.1). Classification (NCBI taxonomy): domain Eukaryota; kingdom Metazoa; phylum Chordata; class Aves; order Piciformes; family Ramphastidae; genus Eubucco; species Eubucco bourcierii. The sequence goes on along the minus strand of VWZE01001778.1, from coordinate 434,392 downwards.
TGTGTATTTATGTACGAGTTCTATTATTTAAATTAGTATATAACATTAGAAAGGAAGCATGACAGAATTAAAACAAACTGAAAAGCACAAAAGAGTGATGCCAAAATGCTGCAAACAAAGCCCTCCTCTTCTTGGATATATTAGCGCTCAGTTATTTGAATTTCTTTTAAAGGGAATGCTGCTATTGGTTATTTTGAGACATTATAGCCATAAAACAATGTAATCAACCTTGAAACCAGGGGAGTGATTATTTTAAAGTTCCATATTCCGCTCCACAGCACAACACAAAAAGGCAGAGAAAATATTCCAAGAAGGTGTATGTGTGAAGCACTACAAAGACTTGCGACAGCCGGTGCCTGCTACTAAAAGACAGAACAAGACAAACACTGCTGCAAGTGAAAAAAACAGTTGTTTCTACCAAATTATTGCATTAACTAAGAAATCATGAATGCATGGTCTGGAAAAACAGTCCAGAACTTCTGTGAATGCTGCAAGGGAAGTAATAATCTATCAGAACATCAGCCAGACTTGATCACTCCATTAGGGCATCTCAGGAACAACATGGGAGAGCAAAGACAATAATAGGGACCAAGAGGCCAGAAGTTTCAGGCAGTACCTGAAATACAACAAAACATATTTGTCTACATTTCTGAAGTGCCAGCTAAAGCCTGCTTTCCAACTCTTGCTGTCTCTTATTCAAACAGCATTCACATCATGAAGAGCACTGAGCACAACTTTCCAAGGCTTGCAGCTCTGCTACGTTTTAAGTGGCCTGCAAAACTGAAGAACAAAGCCTGCAATGATCCCAAGCACTCACAAGTTTATAGACCAGCTGGGACTGCAGTACCTGTGCTCCTCCATATGCCACAATTATCTCAGCAGAGCTCATGATGAACCAAGCAGAGACTGCTACCATTCCTGTAACCCAGTACACCTGTAATTCCAAGACCTCATTAAAAATGCATCCCTGGCATTCCCCTTAGGCCTTCGGTGACTTATCTTAAAACAGTGTCAGTCAGTCTAATGAGAGAGAGAAATACTTTGCCTTTTGAAAAAAGAAACACACAAAAATTGATCAAATGTTCTTTGAATATTTGATAACCCAAGGAAGAAGATGCAGATGCAGCACATCAAAATTCAGTCCTGGCTGTGATCAATAAGCAGGCCATTCCACAAATCCACTTTCATTAATTAAGAGAAGGAAGTGCTACTTCTTAAGACAGATGTAAAACGATAGTCATGTGTTATGGCTTCATGTTAACATCTTGATCCAGTCTGGATAAAAATAGTATGTCTCACTTCTTTTAAACAAACAAAACCCCTGCTTACTACAGCTGATAGTCTGACAGCATTCTAGGTTTGATGGAAAATCTGCTTTCATGGCCAGCCAGCCCAACCAAAGGCAGTTTGTGCATGGTACCAAGTCCAGCTTTACCTTTAAAGCCCCACTGCTCCTCTCAGCGTGGATGGCAGCAAACAAAGCTTAAATACACTATTGCTTAATGCTTGGAGCAGGGATGGAGGCTGCAGAAAACCTCGGCCTTTTCATCTACAGCCAGAAGGAGGACAACAGATCAGTCTCCTTAAGTTGTAATATGGGATCTTGTGAGCCACCAAGATATGAGAAATGGAAAGAGAAACCAAGGAAACATGCTGATTAATGCTTGACTCTCTGTGTACTTAACCAAGTTACCCACTAATATCTGACAGCCCCCATATAAACCACAGAGAGATGAAGTAATGGATAGTGCGAAAGTGTAAGAGAAGAGACTTTCCACCTCATGCTGTCTGTCACTCTACTCATTTTTCCTGTTCCAAAGCATAGGTTTTTCACAGAACCACAAGGATCCACCATTTCATAGCCATCTTCCTCAACCTACAATGAAAAGCCTGATCAATCATCCACTGATTTACTCAGCCTCTCCTAGTATCTACCACATCTTTGTGATGTTCTTGCCCTAAATGGGGATTAGCAGCGGCTCAAGGCCTTTGGCATCAAGTTCTTCCCAGACCAGGTGCACATTTCCGTGGAGGATGTTTGCATCTGCCTCTTGGCATGAAGAGTCATGAGCTGCCCACACCCACAAATGTCCCATCACCCTTGCCCAAGCTTGCCAGGGTCATGTGTAGGATTGTGGGGAGCGAAGTGTGCCAGGTGCAGCTAATGGAAAAGACACTGGGACACCTTATTGCACTGCTGTCAGCTTTGGAGGGAAAGACCTGCTCTGACAAAAAAGACAAAATGTCTCCAGAGTAAAAATGTCTTGGTCCCTCCTCATATCTGTAAACTTACCTTTTCCATTCCCTCCAGGCAAAACAAGAACTAAATAACCCCTAACTCCCCCCAAAAGAAAGGGAGTCATAATACATTTTTTTACTTTTCCAATTTTCCTTTCCTAATCAAACAGTTCAACAGGTAGAGTGTTTCAAAACTGAAAGGATACATTCAGGAGATGAATTCAAACAGATCTAACCTAGATGCTTATGACAGACCAAAATCTGTCCTGACATGGGAATGATGGAGGTTCACAGTTTAATAGTTTGGTAATTCAGAAAGACAGGAAAGAGCTGATCCATATAATCCAATGAATGTCAGGATAAGGATTTAAAACTCAGTCCAGCACATAACTAAAAGGAAATGTAATGGCAGAAGAAGCAGAGGAGTGTGTTCTGCACAATGCTTGTACAGGTTAGTACCTCAGCTGTGTAATTCCCCACTAAGCTGTGCATACTCTAAGGGATTCATCAAAAATAAAGCAGAGGAGAAGGACAGAGGGCGTTCAATAGTTTACGACATAAGCAGGGCAAACATCTGCAGGCACAATGCAGGACAAGCTATTCAGAGCTTGTCTTGATTTTTAAAAGACATTCATGTCTGTGCAACAGACAGCAAGGTTAGTTAATAAAAATACATCTCATCATCCAGCAGGTCAAAATGACTGATGTACGACAAAACAGATCTGATGAATCGAGTTAATAATCTTCACAAAGTTATTTGGCATTCAGAACAACTCAGAATTTATATTCACACTACCTGATGGGGGGCAGCTTGCATTATTATTAACAAAACACCAACAACTGATTCAGCCTCTAAGTCAATTCTATTTACAGCTCATCGTTCCATTATATCAAAGCAGCACTGGCAGAGACACAAGAAAAAGACTTCATCTTCATAAACATCATTTTTTACACGCAAGCACAGACAGGCAAAAAACAAACACATTGCTTTTAATAAAGAAAGGAGGTGCTACAAATTAAAGATCAGGCACCTAAAATGAAAAATTGTGTAATTTTACACTAATCCAAACTGGTCATCAAAGCATGCAGCATGGAAATACAGTCCAGACACTGAAGAAAACGGACTCCTCTCCATGCCACTGCATTCTCATGTAACCTAGAAGAAGGTCCCCAGAAAGTCATTCTCTAGCAGAGTGAGAGATGAATTACTTGGCTGTAAAGGTAAGTCACTGGGTTTTCCAGCCACAACCTTTTAACATGTTAATAAGACAGCAGGCATTAAAGCAGGAGGAAATGCACAGTGGTATCCAACTCCATAACCTTTCTCTAGTTAGTCATACTGCAAGCCATCCAAAAATTTCTCAGGGGAAGGCTAACGCTCTACGAGTCAAATCAGGTACGGAAATACGCTTCGGTTGTGAGCTGCCACCGGGACAGCTACGCACACTGCACGGACAGCAGCTACGAGGGACTGGTACACGCACCCGTGAAGACTCGGTGAAGCACTCAAGTTTGGATTTTTCCCTCTTACAAGAATGACAAAATAAAATCCACTAATAAAAGAGCAGCATTTAAAATTTGATATTAATCTTATTCATAACTAGAACTTGGGTACGCTTTAACAACTCCTCTTCAGCAGGGAATCAATTCGCGATTTACGCAAGCGATCGTCTTGGCAACCCCTCCCAGAGTACAGCCTACTGAAGGTACTCTTCACAGACTATCAGGAGATCATGATGCCCTTGGAAGTCTCTCTAATTAACAATAAACTGCTTTTACAATTGAAAATGCACCCTCAAAGCCTGGTGACACTATGGATACGTCAATTCCTGATCCACGTGCTCCATTGTGTGCAATGTCTTTGGAAATCAAGGGCAACAACAACAACCTGGAAAATATTTTTCAACATTTGGACAGTTGCCACCAAATCAATAATGGTGGAACAAAATGAATTACAAGATTCCACAGCTTCAATCACAGAAGAAGTAGAGAGTAAGCCAAAAAAGAGAAACCACAACTTACACTGAGAGACTAGCTGGACTGAACTGTATGTAGACTTGTATCTAATTAAATGAGACTAAGGGCAAAAGTGAGGCAAAATCATTTGATAGTTGGCATGGAATTGGTCAACACAAAAGGGTACTCAGCTCATGAAACACACAAGTAATTCCTCTTGATCAGGCCAGAGGATTGACATGACCTCTGCACCTGAAGGACAAGCAATGTCACAAGGAAAGGAGAAGGTTGAGCTCTTAAGATAATTATTAATTTCCTGAAAAGCTTTTCTACAGAACTCAAGTTTTTCAACACTTCAGGAACATGGGTTCAAAATTGTTTAGGGAAGATTCAAATTAGAGAAGGCTGTGAAACACTGATCTGTGAAACAGTAGTTTCCTCAAAAAGAAATGATGTGCATTGCTTTGATATATCTGCACCAAACATCTCTTCTTGTCAAGCCTCAGTTCCATCAGCAGGCAGCTCCTTTTACTTGCTCTCCACTAGCTTCCCTTTGGCAACAACAGACATGGAATAAGCAAGAGCCTTATTTTGGACAGCAGCATGCTCAGGTCAGGGGAGAGCAGCCCACTGCTGGAGATCCTCTGGGCTGGAGCATTATTTTGGACAGTGGCATGCTCAGCTCAGGTCAGGGGAGAGCAGCCCACTGCTGGAGATCCTCTGGGCTGGAGCATTATTTTGGACCGCGGCATGCTCAGCTCAGGTCAGGGGAGAGCAGCCCACTGCTGGAGATCCTCTGGGCTTGAACAGATCACAGTGCTGTCTAGCACAGAACTAGATACTTCCTCTTATCACAAGTACAGCCTTAAGTAAGGCCAAACCAGCAAAATACATTTCCAAAGTGGCTGAATTTGTTCTCCAAGTATCTTTCACCCCATCCCCAGAATCACGTAATTGTGACTTGCACTGCACAGCCACCTTTAGCAGCAGATTTAGCTTTAAAATACTGCATTTTTCCAGTGCTCTCTAAAATTGTTTCAGTGGTGTTGATAAGGATATAGTGCTCTTTATTTTACCCTTGATGCTGCTTCTGTAAGCCAAACCCATGCCTGGAATAAGGAAGTCCAGCATCAGTGCTGAACAGGATCCTTGTGGGAACAACAATGCGTGCTTACACCTGTACCACTGCTGGGTACACTACAGAACATTGCATTAAACTTTCATGTCTGATTCCTAGGTCAAAGAAACCACAGCAAGCTCCTTTATCATAAATATAGTGAGCCAGGCAAGCACACATTTACATTTACAAACACAGCCTCAAAAACCCATACAAGTGATACCAAGGCATTCGAAACACCCTTCCAACAGCAACGGACAGGGACAATGATTTTTCACCTTGCATTATTGAGTATTTATTTCCAAACACAATTTGCCATCCTTTGCTTTCATTTTCTCCCCATCAAAAAGGATAAACTGCCCAAATAAGGTTGATAGCTTTAAAATCAAAAGTAACAAGCAAAATGGGACCTAGTAGACCAAGTACTAAATACATGAATCTCTAAACATCCTTTTACTCTTCTTTCCAGCTGCATTCATTAGAGGACAAAGCTAGCTCTAATACAGGAAATTAGAGACCTTCTGTGAGAAATGTACGTCAGGTGCCAAAAGCATTTAAATTCTATCTTTTTCCAATTCATGAAGCTCATTGTAGCATTGTATTGTTGCATTATTAGATTTATGCATTTAGCAAGCAAGCATATTATAAGAATGGCTGTAAGTAATTACTCTTTCCTAACAGCAGGAACCACAGCATTGTCCGTGCAGTGTTGTTTTTATGAGCAAAATAGGCTGTTTGCTAAAAGAGACTTCAGTGTTTAAACACCCAAATATCTCATTTATTAATAAACCACAGCCCTAACTTGTGCGAGGAGCAACTCACAGAGACTGAGGATAAGTGACAGAACTCATCCATTGCTGTGTACTGACTGTGAGACCTCATCCAGAAAAGGTTGGTTATATACTGACATCACATTACTTTGGGGATTAGGTCTTTGCAGAACACATTTTTTAAAGTGATGTTGAAAACTAGGAGATTCAAAGGTACTTTGTTGTTCTTTGTTAACTTCTTGATCTGTCCTCCTGAAAAAGTCACTGTGTGTATGGAATGTTCTGCCAGGAAATTATGGTGGTGGGACACCTGATCACCTAAGGCCAAGTGTAAGGTCCTGCACCTGGGTAGGCACAATCCCAAGCACAAATACAGGCTGGGTGGTGAATGGCTGGAGAGCAGCCCTGAGGAAAAGGACCTTGGAGTCTGGGTTGATGAAAAGCTCAACATGAGCCTGCAGTGTGCACATGCAGCCCAGACAGCCAACCGAGTCCTAGGCTGCATCAAGAGAAGCGTGGCCAGCAGGGCAAGGGAGGGGATTCTGCCCCTTTACTCTGCTCTTGTCAGACCCCACCTGGAGTACTGTGTGCAGTTCTGGAACCCTCAGCACAGGAAGGACATGGAAGTGTTGGAGCGGGTCCAGAGGAGGGCCACAAAGATGATCAGAGGGCTGGAGCAGCTCTCCTATGAGGACAGGCTGAGGGAGTTGGGGCTCTTCAGCCTGGAGAAGAGAAGGCTTCGAGGGGACCTGATAGTAGCCTTCCAGTATCTGAAGGGGGCCTACAGGAAGGCTGGGGAAGGATTATTTACAAGGTCCTGCAATGACAGGACAAGGGGCAATGGGCTTAAACTGGCAGAGGGGAGATTTAGACTAGATGTTAGGAGGAAGTTCTTTACAGTAAGGGTGGTGAGGCACTGGAACAGGTTGCCCAGGGAGGTTGTGGATGCTCCCTCCCTGGATGTGTTCAAGGCCAGATTGGATGAGGCCTTGAGTAACCTGTACTAGTGGGAGGTGTCCCTGCCTATGGCAGGGGGTTGGAACTAGATGATCCTTGAGGTCCCTTCCAACCTTACCATTCTATGATTCTATGATTCTAAGTTCTTTATAGTGAGGGTGGTGAGGCACTGGAACAGGTTGCCCAGGGAGGTTGTGGATGCTCCCTCCCTGGATGTGTTCAAGGCCAGATTGGATGAGGTCTTGAGTAACCTGTACTAGTGGGAGGTGTCCCTGCCTATGGCAGGGGGTTGGAACTGGATGATCCTTGAGGTCCCTTCCAACCTTACCATTCTATGATTCTATGATCAGTCTGACTCCTTAACGGTTTGCAAAACTTTCCACAGGGAGTCTTTACAGAGAGCATTCTCAAACCCAAAATCTTAGTTTGCAGACATCTAGCAAGAGTTCCTGTTGGAAATGTCTTTCTGCACCAGGAATGCTGGCATTCGTTAGGCAGCGCATGGAGCTTTCTGGGTGGGTCTCTTTCCCGAAGATCCCCACCACATTTATCTAGTCTTTCCCTTACTTCCATACAGATCAGCAATAGCTTTGCATAAGCAAGATGCTGGAATACAGTCTTACATGTACCGTATGAGCATGAGGTCCTAATCCATCTGCTCCTCCCTTTCACAACTCTCTGCAAGCACGTAAAAGGTAGTCCATGTACAATGTCTGCTCACTGTACAATTAGAACTACAGAATGTTCTTGTGCATGGCATCACCAGAGCCCTGGGAAGTTTTTCATAGTTTCCTAGTGTAATTACAAAGTTTAAACCCAGTTACTCATACAATGGCACTTCTGGTATTTCAAACACAGGAAGGGTCTTTGTTCAATTATAGATAATGCCTGTGTCAGTCCAAATACTCACACCCCTGCTCACATTTCTCATGTGAGGATCTCACTGGAAGTATGCGAGTTATGCAAGTGTCTAAGGGCTGAGTTCAGGTAGGCTTGAGTCTGTAAGCATTACACATTATCAGCTCAACACAAAATGGTCCAGAGCTGCAGCCATGTGGCATTTATCACTCACTGCTACAAATAATGAAGTCTACAGAAACTCTGCCATGATTTCTATCAGCAGATGAAAAACTCCAATGAGCAGAATCACAGAATGTCAAGAGCTGGAAGGGGCCTCCAGAGATCATCAAGTCCAACCCTTCCTGCCTAGCAGGATCACCTAGGGCAGGTCACACAGAAACACATCCAGGCAGGTCTTGAAAGTCTCCAGAGGAGATTCCACAAGCTCTCTGGGCAGTCTGCTCCAGGTGCTTCATCGCCCTTATCATAAAGAAGTTTCTCCTTGTGTTGAGGTGCAACAACTTTTCCAGCCTGTGCCTATTGTTGCCTGTCCTATCACGAAAAAGAGAGCATATGAACAGACCCCAAAGTCTCTAAAGGCTACAGTGGTCTGAAACGTATGGCATGACCAGCAGCATTTTACACAGAAGCATTCCTCTAAGAAGACAACTCAGTAAATGTTTTTTGTTTTTTTTTTTTCCATTTAATTATCTGATCCTCACCTTGTTTCACTCTGCTCTCACCAGTGAAGAGAAGCATGAAAAGAAGACAGCCCACTCAGTAACTATCCTGTTGGCAAGGCCAAAGAAGAGCAGAAAAAAAAAAAAAAAAAAAAAAAAAAAAAGTTGTGTTTTAGGAGACACCTTTCTTCCACAGATCCTGCTGAAATGTTATTGCTAAGTACCTGGGCAGTTTATAAATAAACCTTTCCAAAAGTGTATTTTTATTTTTTTTCTTTTTACACAATCACAAAATAAATTAAACTATCCAAAATTCATGCTGCTAATTAAAATAGCCCCCGTAGGAGGGCAAAGTAGCTACAAGGCTGTTGTAAACACGAGGCTTTTTTATTGAACTGCAGCTGATTAATTTTATACCCTATTTACATATATTTGTTAGTATCATCAAAACCTGGTTAAAAAAAAACAAAACAAAACAAAACCAAAAAACCAACACCACCCACAATTTTGTGCTGATCAGCTACAGGCTCCAAACTGATAGTGGCCCATCAGTTTTAGGAAAGCAGAGAGCTCTCTTGCTTTCATAGGAAGCCAGCATCAAGGACACCTCCATTTTAAAAAACCTGCCAGTACAGGAAACTAGGAGCAAGAAATATGGAGTCCTTCAGGTACCTGGATCAAAATATTTTATGCCAGCCATAATATTGCAATTATGAGAGTTCTGAGACACCAGGACAGGTTTACAAAGGGTTAAAACTGCACATTATGTTACATGGTCTCCTAATAGAAAAGCGCCGTTCATGAGAAAAATAAAACTGATCGCTTACTACTTGCCAGGAGCAAGCTTAAAAGTCACTCTTATTCAGAAATGATCATTTTAATTTTAATGGATGATACAGTTTCATTTTCACCAGCTGTTCAAGATAAATTTTTCTCCTGACAATACAACTCAGGAAAAACTCAATACTTAACATCCAAGTCGCCTAAAAAGTCAATCTAAATACACCTCAAGACAAGTGATAATCTTGTCATGGTTGATTACACAACTTGTACCACAACCTTATGAGTTTATGGAAGCTCATGGAACTGATTAAGCTTACTTGGCCTAAAAAAAATGAGCTACAGATACATAGAGCTCTCCTTTCAGTGCCTTTATAAGAAGAATCAAAGTGACAAATGAAAATCTGGATAATGCAGACCTCCCCACCTCACACTGGCAGGCAGCAAGCAAGGCAGTGGTGCATTTCAAGGTCTTGCAAGTACAAGGTCTCATCAGAGACAGTCTCTTTAATAACCTAGCAGCAAGCCACTCTCAAGATTGTCTATCACCCTATATTCCATGCAGCAATTGAGAGCAGTCGGGGTGCCCTTGTCTTCTCTTGGATGAGCAAAATGAAATGGGCCCAAGGAAGGTTTCTTGACTGCAGACCCTTGACCATGAAATTTTCTTACTGATTCAGTCAGTAACCTACGGCTCAGCCTCTCCACAGTTACTTAATTATTTCAATTTCCTTTCTTCTCTGGACAGAAGCATTTCTCTATCAGACTGAAATTTGGCAGAGAGGTTGTAGTCTGCTCATGGATCCTTAGTTTCTTTAAGAGTTGAATGAAGTGCACCAGTGCTCAGAGCAGTGGTGGCTGCTTAGTAAGTTACAGAACCACTGCACAGGAGAATCACTATTACCTCTGTGCCTTAGACCACAACAGGTTGCAGGCACTACACCATTCCACTTTCTTTTTTCCTCACTTTCTGGATTATTTGCAAAAGTTGATGGTTTGGTCTTGTTCCCTCCAGGCTGCCCCCATGCTTGTGGCTCCACCGACTGCTCCAGTTCTTTGCAGTGAGGGTGGTGAGGCACTGGAACAGGTTGCCCAGGGAGGTTGTGGCTGCTCCCTGCCTGGAGATGTTCAAGGCCAGGTTGGAGGAGGCCTTGAGTGAGCTGTACTAGTGGGAGGTGTCCCTGCCTATGGCAGGGGGTTGGAACTAGATGATCCTTGAGGTCCCTTCCAACCTTACCATTCTATGATTTTATGATTCTATGATTCTATGACTGGCAGAGCCAGCAGGGTCGACCAGCAGTGGGAGGCAGTTGTAACATGACTGCCTCTGCACAGGGTCAGCAGCCCAAACAGACCAGACCCAAAGAACAGACCCCAGTGTTTGCTTTTGGAGAGCCCCAGGTGTAGGGCCCAGGCAACACGTTCCTGCTTTGAACAAGTTGTGTGGCAGGTAAGAGGTTTGACACCGAGCTATAGGGCTGTAGTCTGCATCTTCTGTTGTTTCTGGCTGCTCCAATACAATTTTTACTCTTTACACCAAGAACAGTATTGGATTTTTGATTTAGCTCTAATGCAAACCTAGAAAACTGTCTTCTTTTTCCGCTGAAATGAAATTCACTTTTCCTTCATAAGAACGAATAAATGGTAATTGAGAAATACTGTTTCTGACCCTTTAATAAAATGCACATTTAGTCAGTTTAACTTAAAGCTGAAGGTATTTGCACACATGCCAACAGGACTGTATTCCAAGATGTCTCTTTCAACAGCTGAAGACAGACCCAAGCCAGCAATCTGTAGAGGTGATGTAAGACAAAATTTGAAGTTTGTGCAGAGGCAACAGAAAATTTTAAGGTTTTTGTTTCCTGGGCTTTAACCAAGCTCATCTCCACCCACATCCTGGCCATCCACACTGTTCTCCTCCCTCCCAATACACATAGCACACAGTATGGCTTTGTCCAGAAGTGAATCTGCAGCTGGGATGCAAAGATTACCTTTGCAAGTAAAGTAAAAGGAAGATGTAACGGCAGGAGGTTGAAGCTACACAAAGCCAGACTAGATTTTGTGGGCAATTAGCTGCTGGAGCAATCATCCTGGGCTGCAGTACACTGCCTGTAATGAGTAGCTTCAGATTCAGACCTTTTCCCCCCACAGAAAGGCTCCAGTGCAACAAGAAACTGATTCTGGTGAGCCCAAGTAGCGAGTGAGTTCACACTACGTACCAAAGCAGATGGCATTGCCACCATGGAGCTACATGCAAACCTTCCACAGCTCCTGAATGCTTGCTCACTTTAAGGAGAGCGAGAACCAGATCCTCCACAAAGAGATGGCAGCGGCAGAAGCCTGTAGCATTTTGCCAAACATGGGTTTTGCCCTAATGCTGAATTCCTCTAAGCAGTAGACATTTGCATGGAGGTGAAATGCCTGCCTGCTGACAGCCTCCTGCACCAAGACACACAGCACCAGGAACACTAACTGCTCCTGCAATGCCGTGTCTCTGCCAGTCATTGTCACCTCTAACTCTCCAGAGCCAGACTCAGACTGTGCCTCACTTCCTGATAGTTACATCCTGTTGCCTCTGCAGAGAGCCCAAAGTTCTCCTAAAGAATGAAAACCAGTTAAAGTTAGAAATAGAAACATTATCAAGTTCAGCAGCTGGATCACCTTACCGGCTAAAGCCAGCACAAGAGGCTGCTCTAAGTCTCCTCATGGTCAGCTCAGTCAGGCAGAAGTTTTTGCTCTGCTGAGAAGCAGGCAGTGCCTGCACACCAAGGTGATCAAATGATGTTCCACTCTATGCCACAATGGCAGCACAATCCTCATAAATAAAGCAACCCACTTACTTACTTCAAGACAGATCACATAAACAGCACTTGCACCATGTGAACAGAGATTGTAGCATGGTGTGACATGGAGACTATTAATTTCAGGACCTTCTGGAATGTGACATTTCACTACAGTACACTGAGTCCATCTCCTCCCGACAGCACATGAGCCAACAACTCTTAGCTTTACATCTCCATGGTTCAGCTGCAGCAGCAGAAGCATGTAGCAGGGTTGGATTTCACATTATGGAGAGGCAGCCTCCCATCTAAGTAAAATTTTCAGAAACTCTGTTTTACATTCAAGTTTTAACTGTGACCTTCCTGTTCTGCTGCTGCTAACAGCAGCTGGTCATGGTGCAGCAGGAGAGGAAAGTGCACTGCTGCCCACACTGCTGTCACTACTCAGCTCATGGATGCAAGTCTAACCTGGAGAAACCTATCCCACCAATATAATAAATCACAGAAAGAGGCATTTTAGGAGCCGTGCTTGTCAATCTGAACAGATTGCTCAGCTGGCCCCAGGTAGTCAGGAGCTCACCACAGGGACCCACATGCTATAAACCAGACACCAGAACTGCCCTCAAATCAAAACACATGGTTAAAGGAGATCCAGAAAGAACACGAGCCGGAGCTCCCCATCAATGCCATCACAGATGTTGCCTAAAACAGTGCCATCCAAATCTTCTGAGCCTTTTCTCAACCACAGCCCCTGCAAAGCTTTGGGTTCAGAGTGCTCAGTGAAGGTGTGCTGAGTGACAGAGGAGCTCTGGGACAGAGTGGGTACACTCAGGAGACACACATTGTTCACCATGCATTTCAGAATATACACTGCACTGCCAGAGAAACACTTTAAAGGGGGTGTAACTTCACTCTAATCTATGGGATGGTGACTGCCCCAATTAATCTCCCTGACTCCAGCACATACTAACTTTTAAAATCAGTTCTCAATAGAGGCAATTACAGTTCACCAATTAGGCAGCATCACACAACAATGCTTTTCTGAGCAGCTCCAGCACAGACCAGCATTACAAAGCACAGATCTTCAGGACAACCCATTTCAACTGAACTATAAGCACAATTCTCTTTTGGCTGCTACTCATTATTGCTCCTATTAAACAGAATTTGTAAATACAGATAAAGAAACCAGCTAAATCTGTACCTTGACCAGACTCTGTGCCTCACTCTGACTAACTTATACACAGGAAAACCTTATCATACCCTTATCCATAGCTGCAATATTGCTAAGATTAGTATTTCAGAATCAGAAGTCTTCCTGAAAAAGGACTATAAGAAGCAGCATATTATTGGTAGACTTACTCTATCATTGACAGCCAAAAGGAAAGGCAGAGGAGGGAACCAAAGTAGAGGAGGGGAGATTTAGATTAGACATTAGGAAGAGATTCTTCACCATGGGAGCAGTGAGACACTGGAACAGGTTGCCCAGGCAAGTGTCGGAAGCCTCATCCCTGTAAGTTTTCAAGGCCAGGCTGGATGTGGCTCTGGGCAACCTGATCTAGGCGGAATTGTCCCTGCCCATGGCAGGGAGGTTGGAACTGGATGATCCTTGGGGTCCCTTCCAACCCTGATAATTCTGTGATTCAAGCAAATTTTGTACAATTCTTTTTCTTTTGTTAACCTTTTTTGGTATCAATTTTATATCTACTTCATAAAAACATCAAAAAGAGGCAACTCGTTCTCCCATTTATCTGAAACACATCTAAGTCTTACCTCAATAGATTAAGTATCACAGCTGTACTTCTAAGACCTGATGCAAACTCTACCTCCCAAAATAAATCCCAGTAGTGACCAGTAGGATTTAAGTGGCCTTTGGAGAATATAAGAGGATAGGACAACAGCTAGGTTGCTCACTCTTCAGATCCGACAAGCAACAATCAGACATTGACTCACTCCCCATCCCCAGCAGGTCACAGCCAAGCCGCCACACATTTTTCCATGCTAGAGTTTAGCATATCTGATATTGGACTTTGGAATGCTGAAGCTCAAAAAACATTTCTGAAATTTGGAAGAATCTTCCCAGTAGGAATCTGACAAAAAGAACCACGTACATCAATGCCAAAAGGATTGTCTTTTGCTGTTCTGTCTCTTTTTTTTTCTCCTGCAGCTGCTACAGGAGGCTGCATCACCAGGAGCCAGTGTAACGTGGTGCTCCAGCAGCATGATTATCATTCCAAAAAACTTCTCTCCTCTTTAGCATTGCATCCTCATATTAAAAATAACATTCCTGTGCTTAGCCTTCTTTTTTTTTAGTGTACTAGAAACATAATCTGTGAGCTGTATGTATATTCAATAGCACCGTCAAATAAATTATTATTATGGCATGTGTGTTTTTTTCCCCTCCTTTTCTGATTTATAATGGATTTTAGCATTGTTAAAACCGCAGTTAGTCTGTCTACAGTCTCATAATTCTCCTCTCAGTCAAATGAAACTACAGTCTTGCAATTTTTAAACCAAATTACTACTAAAATGTGTAGAAACAGGAATTTTAATAAGATTTCTACGTTACAAACATCTTAGGTCAGAAACGTTTGGAGTCAGTCTCAGAACAGGATTAGCCTCTGCATATTTTCCTTTAATTTTACATATAAATGAAATACAGGAGCTCTCATCATAATTAAATTTGAACTATTCAAGATTATGACTGTGGAAGCACTCTACACGCACATCCACACAGATTACTCAAATGTCAGTAGATGCCGCAGCCTACAAACAGAAGATGCCAACCCCAAGGACTTTACAGTTCTTCAAACCCACACTTCCAGAGGAGCTAAAAGACAAGCAAGGCAACTGCTTGGCTGAGGAGAAGCTCATCACACAAGCTTCTGCATGGAAGACTCAGCATTATGCACTTCTGTGTGGGGAAGGACTATTTACAAGGTCCTGCAATGCCAGGACAAGGGGCAATGGGCTTAAAGTGGCAGAGGGGAGATTTAGACTGGATGTAAGGAGGAAGTTCTTTACAGTAGGGGTGGTGAGGCACTGGAACAGGTTGCCCAGGGAGGTTGTGGACGCTCCCTCCCTGGATGTGTTCAAGGTCAGATTGGATGAGGCTTTGAGTAACCTGTACTAGTGGGAGGTGTCCCTGCCTCTGGCAGGGGGTTGGAACTAGATGATCCTTGAGGTCCCTTCCAACCTTACCATTCTATGATTCTATGATTCTATGATTCTATAATAGGCAAACTGAAAGCATGCTGCGTTTTGATGGATTTTAAGGTATGTTAGATTAATGATAGTGGTCTGACTGATTAGGATAAGCAAGGAATTGTAGGCCTGGGATTTTTCCTGCATCACTAAGGTCAGTAATAGCTTTGCCATTGATTTAATGAGATGAAGACCAGGCCACTGATGAACTGCAATAAATGAAGACAAGCTGAGCCGAGTGGAAGGAGGGCAAGGGCAGAAGCCTGGATGCAGCAAAGGGATTGGAAGAGAAACCGAGAAGAAAATCAGAAGCAAGCATTACTTATCACCAATGGCTGCCCTGCAGATAACCAAAACCATTCTTCTATCCTGACTTAGCACTTCTCATGTGCCTCGATGTCAATCTGGTTGAACACAAAAAGTCCCAGTCTTTCACCATCATAAGTACCTGATTATTTAGACATTATTACATTATTACATTTCTTTCATTCCAAAATCCAGTTCCCAGTCTCTTTCTTTTCCCTTATGTATATGTCTTGTACTGAAAACTACAACATCCTAAAGACCAGGTAACTCCTCCAGTCTGACTTCAGATACAGAAACATCAAAAATGCTTCACCCATTATAGTTCTAGAAGCTTCAAGGACTGCACCTGCACGATTACCCTTCCTGTTAACATTGCTCAGCACCGGATCCAGATGCTTTTCTTCTGTTTCTGCAAGCTACAAATCAGTCTCCTGTACTGCAGAATGTCACAGAAATGACTGTCAAAATGGAAACACATCAATAAAACCAGGATTAATGTTTCTGCGTCACAATGGACAGAGACTGTACCGTGGCTAAGTTGAAGTGTCTGTTTCTGCAGTTCTCATTATTCAAGTTTCCACCGGCATCAGCAATGAGGAATCAGGTTCTAAGAAAATGTCTACCCCAGCAAGTCACTCATTTGCTTGAATTTAAGCTTCCAGCAAGTCCTGGGCTTTGCCACAGTTAGATCGTCTCAAGGAATGGGAGACCATTATCAAAGCACATGGTTCATGAGATACTCTTCATCCAAAAGGTGCCTCTTAGGCAACTCCTATAAAGTTTGCCTATGGCAAACAATTTTCACCCAAATTGGGAAGTGCCCCTGTAGGAGAATCCTGCCTAATATGTGATCCATTAGTATCTAATAATAGTTACAGTGCTGAACTATGATCTTCAGCCACAGCAACTTGCACATTGTGACAAGGAAATAAAGTTCCCTATTATGGAAATCCTATATTGTATTTAATTATGTAATTATAGTTTATTGTATTAGTGAGTGGTTGGGCACAGTAGCAACTGCTGGGAATTCTGCAAATTAGGAGCCCAAAATTCATTCTTTCCAACAGCTGATTACTTTTTATGATTCCACAGGATTTTTTTCTGAGCAATGGAAATTATTCTATTTTTGGCCTGCTTCTCATAGACTCTCTGCAGCAACAGTGATCCCCTCTCTTGACACCATAATCCACAAGCACACAAAGAATTTCATTTTAGCAGAGTCACTGGGCCAAATTAATCCCTAGCATAAACTCTTATAATTTTATGCAAATGATGTTTACATCTAAGATGAATTTGACCCACACTGAACTGGTGCGCCTGGGGTTTTGTTTCACTTTGGGAGCAGAGTCAAATGCTCACAGCACTGCAGAGTGCCTGCACTCGACAAAGTACAACATCTCTAAGCATCAAACTCCTACTGAACAAGCTGCTACCACATACCTCCATAGCCTAATGGCAGTCAAGGAGCACGCACTTCACTGAATCACAGAAAACAGTCCATTGGAAAACACCTCCAAGTTCATCCATTCCAATTCTCAACCAAGCACTGAAGGGTCAAGACTGAACCATCCAAGGTTGGTTCAGAGCTAAGCTCGAGGTCTGCATGTTGCTTAAACATCCATATGGATGGGGACTCCACCACTGCCCTGTGCAAGTCACTCCAATGTCTGAGAACCCTTTCAATGAAGGGTGTCTCCTGGCACAGCTTGTAGCCATTTCCTCTAGTCTTGTTGCTTGCCACCACAGAAAAGAGGTTGCCCCCTCCTCGCTCCAATCTCCCTTTAGGGAGCTGTAGTGAGTGATGAAGTCTCCCCTCAGCCTCCTCTTCTCCAGAATGAACACCCCCTACCTCCCTCAGACTGTGCTCCAGGCCCTTCACCAGCCTTGCTGTCCTCTCATTCAGCCTGGGTCAGGTTTTCACTAACACCTACCAGCAGAGGTGACAAGGGAATGAAGGCAGAGAGGGGCAGAAACTCCTTGGGGAGGGGCAGAAACTCCTTGGGACCTTACCTGCTCCAAACACAGAGATGCACCACTTGATCCTTCAGCCAGCAGAGCCGTGGCAGAAATGGGAAACTCGTTTCAGTGAGAAACGTTTCAGTATCAGGGTGCAAGGAAACAGAAAGACATTAGAGCTGTCTGAATCCAGAAGGGGAAATGGGAACTAAAACTGTGCTGCAAAACCTACAAAAAAAAATATGCAGCCCCATTTTATGCTACTGACAGAAATAAAATTCCTCTGACTCAGGGACAAGCACCTGCTTCACATCTACAGGACAACTACAGAAATATGATTTAATAATAAACATGAATACATCTATACATACACAAAGCAAAATACTAAATTGGGAAAACTAAGTAAACAGTAAATAATCTTTTATTCATTCTCTTTCTTCGTGCCTTGGCATACAGCCTGTGGTGTTAGCAGGGACTCTAAAAGTGAAAAATGAAATGCAAAATTGCTTATAAAGTATAACCTGCAGAGTCCTCCTCACTGCTGAAATGAAGGTGAACAGAAGTAGAGGAATGCAGTGGGAAAGGCAAGAGAAGTCTTTCTTCACAGTAAGAGACACTGCCCAAGTGGAGAAGATCACAACCAACATTTTCAGCATGGAAATGAATAGGATGCTCTTGATGCTCAGAAGCTGTGAAATTCTGGCAGCTACTTATGTGCTCCAGTGTGGCTAAAGAAGCTTATTTTGATCACCTACCATCTCTGCTTTAGAGACCTCCCAAACACACACACACATTTTCTGTATGTGTTCTTCTACATCTGGTGAAAATATCTACAAGGTTCAAATGCTCTCACAAGTACTTTAATATTAAACACTACTTATAGAATCACAGAATGGTAAGGTTGGCAGAGTCCTCAAAGATCATCTAGTTCCAAGCCCCTGCCATAGGCAGGGACACCTCCCACTAGTACAGGTACTTGCCTAGCAAACTCATTTCCAAAAAATGCTATTAATTGTTCTGCTTATCTTCCTTGTTCTTCCTTCTGCTTTGCTTCCTCTGGAGTAAATCTCTCAATAAAAGTCTTGGTTTCTGCTGACATTTTCACCACCAGCACCATCACTGAATCACTTGTAGACTGCTTAATAACCCCATGTTAATCTGGACACACTCTGCCTATCAGATCAATGCAATTCAAGTTAAGATGGAGCACACTTTTGGTTACATCAATCTAACAAGCATTTAAAATAACCAAAAAATAGCAACTTCAAGTGCACTAAACCAGATTTTATACAGCCAAAACACACGTTCAGCTCACGTCTGCCTTCAGCCTAGCATTCAGCAAGCAATTCACCTGCTGACATTTATTTTTGTTAAGCAATCTAGCAGTGGGTGCCTGGAGTTGCTTTTCTTTATCTACATGACATGATGGTATAGACAGACATTACTGGATTAGGAAATATTTTATTCCTGAAATGAAGTTAGAGGGTCAGTGTCTAAAATGAATCATTACAGATCTCTACTAGGAGATTAAATATTATCTACCAACTGAAAACCACTGATATAAAATATGTAATTATTCTGCAGGATGTGATTACAGTATATTCTTCACATCACTTATTTCAGCTCTGTAAGTGCTACCAACGTTTTTTCCAAACTAAAAACTCCTAAAAGATGTATCTAAACCGGAAAATATACTACAAGAAGCAAACTCAAAATGTGATTTCACTGGGGAGTTTCCATCTAGAGAGTTCTGGTGTGGAAAATAGGGAAGCAAGTAGGGTTTTGTTTAAAACTCTGTAATTAAAACAAACAGGGGAAAAAAAAAAAGCAGGCAAAAAAAAAAATCTCAGTATTCCTTTAAAGCAAAGCAAAAGAGCTTCTCTACATAAAAATCATAAATAATCATTAACAGGAAGAAGAAAAAATATTAAATTACATGTGACAAGCCTGGCTATAACCGTATTTTGACATCATCATTTCAATTAAATGGTCCCACTAACTCTAAAAGGCATCTTAAATGGTAATAAGGGGCATAATTTATGTCAAGCAGACAAGAATCCCAATGGGAAGGATATAGAGTCTGACTACTTCTTGAAGTGCACTGACTGTGGACAGGCACTACTGATACCATTTAGATGCTCAAAGTCAGCATGGTTTACTCTGCTATCTCATTACTAACATGTGATAGACATGCAAAGAAAGATGGGAGATCAGCTGTTTGTATCTCGTGCCTCAGCCACTTCACTCAAACCTCTGAACAGATTTATTATTTACTTGCCTGTTAATAAAACCAGCAGCTTTACCAGCCTCTACTTTTTCCCCCAGCTTTTGAACTCCGCTGAGATTTGGAGGCAATTAACATTCACCAGTAACAGAGCAATCAGCACGGGGATATCTAATGGGACTGGACAGAATCCAAAAACAGGTATTAGGATAATAGTGAGTCACTGACATAAGGTTATGATGTTAATTTTGGAGGGGAGAGCAAGAGTGAGCTTTCAATAGCAGTGTCTGTGATTGCTGTCACATTAAGGTAACGTTCTTTTCTATACGGCTGTCTCCTGAATCCGAAACGTGTTCAAAACCCAAAGCAGCTGACGAGACTCACAATTAACTCTCTAGTGCCTGTTGCTAAAAAGCCTGCCCAACCAAACCAAGTTTTCAAATGCTTTTCTTCAACAAACAAATAAAAATCATCATTTTTAAATGCCAAGAATTGTCAGCTTTTCTGCGTGGTACACTCCAGAGATCTACTTAATCCAAGTAGCTTTAGATTAAAAAGCAAAAGGAAGCAGCAGTCATATGATGCAGTTTGTATCTCATAAAGGGCTTAGGGACCCCCAGTTAGGGATTGCAAGGCACACGTTTTTAGAAAGCTGGTCCCAAAAGGGAATCTGAAACACAGAGGTAGACACATGGGCCCCAAGGGCATACAGAAGCCAAACTGAGGAGCGCACTGGAGTGTGAGAAACCTCAGAAGGCTCATACTGAGTCACACAGCCAAAGAGGAAAGATTACTGCTGAGCATATTCAAAGTCTTGCCCCCTTCCAAAATTCCCTGAGACAGGGCATCAGGTGGTTGCCTCAGTCCACAGCCCCGAACACTCTTCTGAGCTTCAGTGCCTACTTCTGTTTTCTAAAAGCAGCAGCAGATCCATATAGGATTATCTAGCAGAGATGCTGTCAGCAGCTGTTACACCATTCACCAGTGGTTATGGCAACAGAAAGGTGGGACACCTGGATGGAAATCACTTCCCAGACTGAGAGCACAGATTCAAGCACATGTCTTCTATGAGAGCATCACTGCCAACAGGCCACAGGTGACACTTGGTGATGGATGAGTACTTTTCTTTGGAAGCTATGTCACTGGGGAGCCAGGCACTCAGGATTTGGAATGCCAGGAACAGTAATATAAAAGACAGACTAATTTTGCAGCACCATGATTAGAGTAAGGGGCATTTCAGGTCTTCCAGGTGGACAGTGTGAGGATTAAGTTATCTTGCAGAGGCATGCAGACCTACGCATCCAGGTCCATTCCAACCAATACATTTCACAGATCTTAAAAGACAAAACCAAAGAAGCTACAAACAGCAGTATTAAACAGAACTGTTATTTTTCACAGATTAGTAGGTCTCAGAAAAAGGCACTGTACAAATGTAGCCTCTTCTGCAAACATATGGCATTTGCTATCAGCACCATATGCAGCTTCTGTACTTAGTGAAAGAGCATCCACTCCCGTAACATGTATGCTGTATTTATTAAGTTATGTTGTGCCTTCCATAAACATCCACCAGTTTTACAATGTTATGTTCTCTAAACAAAAGCCACTAGAATTTGCCAAGTAAAAGCTAATAAAAGCACGGAGAGGATCTCAGTGTTTGGCTTATAGGGTTCATTTCACTTCATCCTGCATCCAAATGCAGACATCAGGGGTGGAACACACCAGACATTTCATGTTGCCAGCAAAGCAAGAACAGCATATATAAACTAACTAAAATGACAAAAATATTTAGCTTCTCACCACCAAAGGCTGGCACAATAGCATATGAAACATAAGGATTACACAGCTTTACCCTCCTAGTCTGAAGGATTACTTAAAAAATTAAAGGCATCTACATGGCATTAGACACGCTTCCAACTGAAGTTGTCCATATTGTGACAAAGGCTGAACATGCAGCCAGAGCACTGAAAGGACCAGACTCCTGATGCTAAGGGAGAGTAGGAATTAAGACTTGGTTTGAGGAGTTGTGTTTTTCTGGTGATCTACACTGCAGTGTAGCTAACAGAAGCATGACTTCCCTGCCTGTCTGAGGACAGCCCGTTTCTGCCTTACAGACAGGTTCCCATTTCCCAGCATGGATGAATCCCTCTGCTTCCTCTCCAGCTGTGCCACCTCTTCTGTTCTTCTTGAAACTCAAGAAACTGCCAGCCAGAATGGTTCTTTCTTTACATGGAGACATTTACTGATTAATAAATGCCCAATCTTACTTACTGTCAGGTTTTGGAGACTTCATCAGTTTTGCAGCATCCCCCAGCATTTTGCTTGCAGAAACACTGAAACAGCTTAGGCAGATGCAGGAAGCTGAAGTTGTGCTGGGGACCCTTATGTAAGCGAGAAGGCATCTTTTAGTTCCCACAGCATCCTGCATCCTACTGGTTAGACAGTGTGCTCTAGGTCAGACCCAGAATGGACATTTCACACCTCTCAAGACAATTCTCATCACCCCATCTATATCTTGCTTTCTTTACTACCTGTGTCCTTTCTTAACTGAGACTTGAGCAAGAGAAACTGCTCAGTTCCTCATTTATTTTCCACTGTTATTCCTATCTCTTTATACTGACCTGCATATCATCCAAAGTTGGGGTTTAGTATTTCATGAGTCTGTGTTCTTTCCATCTCCAAAAGGGCATTTCTATACTTGGAATCATTCTTGAATAGCTCTGTTTGCAGCCACTCTTATGCACAAAACATGGCATTTAAACATAAATTATTCAAGAAGTGTCCAGAAAATACTGACTATTGTCAGCCTTGGGGGAAAAATAGTCACTTTAAATATATGCTGCCTTAATGCCCTTCCACTGGCATCTGCTGCTGGTCTGAGACATGGTACTAGGTTATAGACACCTCTGATTTGCAGCACTGGCTTTATGTGCTTACATTAATCTCAGCTGCTAGCTTACCCAATACCGTGTCCTGAGCAGGGGCTCAGGCTGCTCTTAGCAGGGCTATCGCACAGGCTGCTTCCACAGCTCTGGAGGGGAAAAATGCCATTTGTATTTTCTTTGCACGGTAAAAGGTAAAATAACTACTCACTACCTATTTCTCTCTCTGTTGCAACAGTTAAATATTTTTCTCCTACAGCCACAGGACTAGAAGATTAAAGAGCTAAGTGCAGTCATCCGTTTCTTCAGCACGGTCCCGCCACACGTCTCAATCGCTGGCTTCCCCCAAAGCCACAGTGGTAGAGATTAAAGTGCTTCTGGCCCATGGTAATCCAATCAGAGCTAGAAGGGCTTTAATATCTGCCATTCTATAGACAAACATTTTGGCAAAATGCCTCCCTTACGCTATTCTGAACTCCACCTGGGCTGCGCTCTCACTTTGACAAGGGCTGGGGTCGTGTAGGATTATCAGCCCACCCAGAAGGGGGACAATTCCTGCCTTTCCCCTGGGATTAGAAAAGAAAACACCTACTGCATATTCTGCCACACAGACAATGAACTGTTCCCAAGCTGTATACTGGGAAGCAATGCCTATTCTCTGGACAAAAGAAGATGGAGAGAGTGCACTTTCTGCTATAACTTGGGGAAAAGGGGGTTTTATTGTTCCCCGTCTCAAAGGATTCAGTGTTTAGATCAATCATCCCCTCCCAAAGCAAGCAAGGAAACCTCCATAACCCAGCCATGGAGAGGGAGCCCATTTTTTAAAAAGGAGGTGACAGCCAATTGAAATTCTGGAGCAAAGGCAAGTCTCTCCAGCCCAGGGAATTTGCATTGTGCCCACAGGCTAGCACAAGACTGTTCAAATTCTGCCCTGTCATATAGATAGGATATGGCATGATCTTCCTTGAAATGTTAGATTTATGTACATCTGTTTGTGTCAACCACATTACTTATAAGCACTGAAGGAAATTTTAACCAGAAAGGCTGACACAGTCATCCTGAAAAAGAAATGGTTTTAAATAAAAAGAGTTGTGGGGTTTTTTTCCTGGGAGCAGGTTCTGCAGCATGGGCTGTTCCAGACTTTTTTGGGGGGGAAAGATGGGCATCGCTGATGGATTTTCACTATCGCCTTAATAATCAGGTATTATCACCATCATCACTCCCTTGGACTTAGGCCAGCTAGGTGAATAGGAAGGGATCATCATCCCTGCCCCTCTCTACAAAGAGAATGACTGAGCTGGCCTGTGCTTTTCATTAAGGAGTAGAAGTGAAAACCTGGGGAGGGAATCAATAGGGGAAAAGGGGGAAAAAAACCAACTAAAAAGAAATAAGAGATGAAGGAATATTATTCTAAAGTCAGTGTGTAAATCTTTAGCTGTACAACTCCCACTTGCATTAAAGGGATTTGCACAGCTAAAACCTCATGCATCAAGTTGACAATACAGCCATAAAGATGTGAAATCTGAAGGGGGGTTTTGTTATGGTTTGGGATTTCTTAAATTTATTTATTCGGAAAAGAGGTTTTTAAGTTTTTATAACAAAAGGTGAAAGTATGAACAGCAAGATGATGCCATTAAGCCCACACAGCCAGGGCCAGGGCACCTAGAAAGATGTTTCCATTTGGCAGCCAGGCTCATGTCCCACCTGCTCTCTGATAATGGGCCCTTTGTAACACTTGGGCTAAACCTACAGGACTAATCAGGTGTGAATACGCTGCCATATCTTAGCAACATCTAGAAGCATCTGATGGGTCAGTATCAAGATGAAGGTTCCAGCCCCTTTCCCATGGTGCCCAGTGGTAGGACAAGGAACAACAGCTAGAACACAGGAAGTTCCACCTCAACAGGAGGAGGAACTTCATGGTGAGGGTGATGGAACACTGGAATAG
Source organism: Eubucco bourcierii (assembly GCA_013396675.1). NCBI lineage: Eukaryota > Metazoa > Chordata > Aves > Piciformes > Ramphastidae > Eubucco > Eubucco bourcierii. The sequence goes on along the minus strand of VWZE01001778.1, from coordinate 409,760 downwards.
GCTTCCCAGACAGGCTGTGGAGTCCCCCTCCTGTGGAGACTTTTCAAAAGGCGCTCAGACGCATTCCCATGCAGCCTGCCCTGGGTGATCCTGCTTTGGCAAGGGGGCTGGACTCAATGATCTCTGCAGCTCCCTCCCAACCCCTGACAGTAGAATCATGGAATTGTCAGGGCTCGCAGGGATCTCAAGGATCATCTAGCTCCAACCCCCCTCCCATGGGCAAGGACACCTCATACTAGATCAGCCTGTCCAGAGCCTCACTAACTCATTAAGTTAAGCCTGGCCTTAAACACATCCAGGGATGAGGCTTCCACCATCTCCCTGGGCCACTCCTTCCAGGCTCTCACCACCCTCATCCTGAAGAACTTCTTCCTAACATCCAGTCTGAATATACCCACTTCTAACTTTGCCCCACTCCCCCCAGCCCTATCACTACCTAACATCCTAAAAATCCCTCCCCAGCTTTCTTATATCCCTCTTCAGATACTGCAAGGCCACAATAAGGTTTCCTCAGAACCTTCTCTTCTCCAGACTGAACAGCCCCAACTCTCACAGCCTGTCCTCATAGGAAAGGAGCTCCAGCCCTCTGCTCATCCTCGTGGCCCTTCTCTGGACACGTTCCAACACATCCAGATCTTGTAATATAATCACCATTCTTTGATTCTGTGACTGATACAAGACTTTCACTGTTACCTCCCATGGCATCAGTGAACCAATATTGCTTGCCAAACTTTCAGCAATAATTTGCTCTAACCAATAAGTTCCATGTACCATATTCATTGGCACCCATTGCCATTTTTATCTCCATGACTTACAGGATGCAGTTTACTTTAAAAAGAACAGTAACATTTACTATCATGATAAAGAGCTTATTGACAATGAGGATTTTTCCACCCGAGTCAATAAAAACACAGATTACTCTTTAAAAATTAGAAGTTCAAAGGATTTGTTTAAGAAGCAAAAACTGTAATAGAAATTTATCAAGGCTAAATAAGCAATAAATAAGATGGTATGAAAACTGTCAGAGCAACTTAGCATCCCCATTCTATTTGTGCTTCATTTTATTAGCTAATCAAAGTGTCATATTATTTCTACTGGCATCTATTTACTGCCATGTAATTTTGATAAGGGCACCATCTGTATTTATAAAAGCATTATCTTAATAGCTGTCTAGCAATCTACAAACACAGGTGATATTTAACTTTTCTAAGGGGATCAATTTTAACCCAGGCAAAAGGACTGATAAAAGTCAATATGCTCTGTTCACACACCAAGGGCCCTGTTTGGATCTCCCCCTGCCACGTGCCGGCACACAGCAGCCTTCCACTCACACCAAGGAAGGAGGTGAATTTGTTTGACATGCTCTGTGCTCCTCTTTGCTTTATTAAGATGTACAGCCATGAGTTTTGTTTAGCAGGGCTTAGAGTTGCCCAGATTTTAAATCCCACACACACATCTAAAAAAAAAAAAAAAAAAGTCACCAAAAAAACCTATTTTGCAACCAGGAAGGGTTTGTTTAAGCTACAGCCCTAATTCAGATTCTCTATGACTCTGCGTTTTCCCCCTCTTTTAGGATTCCCTAGATAATTTAAGGTTGTCATATATATATAATGGCAGCTTTGTCCCATCTCTTGCACTGCAATGGGTGCCTCTGTGGAGCAAGGAGCTCCCAAACTCACCCTGGTCAAGTCTCTCCCATTCTAGAAGTGTCAGAATTTCTCAGATGCCTTCTTCATCTGGCTACAAATTTTCACATTTGACAGCACAGCAGCCCACCTCCAGCAAAGGAAGCTGAGGTAACTTAGAATCATAGAATGGTTTAGTTGGAAAGGACTTCAAAGCTCATTTAGTTCCAGCTCTGTGCCATAGGCAGGGACACCTCCCACTAGTACAGCTCACTCAAGGCCTCGTCCAGCCTGGCCTTGAACACCTCCAGGGAGGGAGCAGCCACAACCTCCCTGGGCAACCTCTGCCAGTGTCTCACCACCCTCACTGGAAAGAACTTTTTCCTAACATCCAGTTTAAATCTTCCCTCTGCCAGTTTAACTTCTAACTACAGCCTGCACTAGCGTTTGCTCCAATGGCATAGGTGATGCCACTGCAATTCCCTCCTTCCAGAACAATACCCAGACCTCAACTTCCCACATTGCGCTCAAGCTTTCACATAACAGTACCATCACAACTTGAAGAAGCAATGCACAGTATTTTGTGCTTTGGATCATCTCAGAGGAAAGTATGAGTCATGTTGTGGGTCACCACGAGCAGCTCCAGTACCCTCCTCCTCACCCTGACTCTTTCTGCCATCACACAAGGCCAGCTCCCCAGCTGCTTAGCTCCACACAGCACCCAGGGATACCAGCTGCAGGCTCACAGCTCGTTTGGCACCTTGCTGCCAAGGCATTGCCAGCATTACAGCTCAAAATTCCCTTTGAGCATCTCTTTTAAAAGACTTGGAGCTACAAGCAGCAGCATCTCCTTTTTACACAGCCACTAAAGCAAAGACCTTCTCAAGTGCTCATGTACGACAAGGTGCCTAAACTCTGAAACCTTACATGAGACTTAGCCACAGAAGACTCATTGGATTTTGGTCATTTAATTCTATATCTAACTTGCTGCCTGACATGATGGGAAAATAGGAATTACTGCAGGATTAAATCCTTTGGGATCTCAAATAAACACATTGTCTAAATTCATGGCCGGTGGGAGAAGAGTGGGAAAATGCAGTCCATCATCCACTATATGACAAATGCATGTCAGCCATTCCTACACTGATCTTAGTACAATCATTTTTAATACATCTCAGTGTTAATTGCCATCTCCTATTTGACATAATAATTATACATAACTGAATAACTATAAAATTGCTGCCTTATATTGCAAATTAGTAATTATGGCAGTAAACATTAACAACATGCCATATATAAAATAGTGATTTGTATAATGAATTGAATTAAGAATAATTACAATGTGTGATAATTAGAACCATGCCAACATTAGTTATCTGTTAGGTGGATTTCTAATTTTTTTTCCCCACTTAGATTGTCCTTTTAGAGGTTGAGATCACTATGCAAAAAGTTTTTTAAATTGCAACTCGAAGTTTTTTTTTTCCACAATCCAAGAGGAAACAAAGACAAGGGAGAGTCCTTATTGAGCCTAAATAGGGATTTGAGGCAATGCTCATATACAGGGCTATCCAAGCAGGGCCAGGAAGAGAAAACATTTAAGATTTATTTCCCCAAGCAAAGAGGAATCCTCTCCTTGCCCAGCCTGCAGAACGAGCCATTACTCTTACAGCTCCTAAGTTTGTAACCACAATTAGTCATTACCATCAGTAACCACAGCAACCTCAAAGACACCTTCTCACCACTGCCAGGACTTCTGTGGAGAAAGCTAGTTGGAAGGAGCTCCTAAATGTCCACCTCAGGCTGCAGCTGGCTTGCTGTGAGCCTGCCTTATCTTCCTGTGGCAGGACTTGGGTGAGTAATAATGGGTGTCCACCTCAGAGCCAGCCTCTCTTCCCAGGCTCCGCACGTTTTTCTCTAGTATGTGTCCCCCTCGCTATGGAAAGACCACTATGTTACCACCACACCATCTCCAGACCTCTTTCTCTTTGTTACCACCACACCATCTCCAGACCTCTTTCTCTTTGTTACCACCACACCGTCTCCAGACCTCTTTCTCTTTGTTACCACCACACCATCTCCAGACCTCTTTCTCTTTGTTACCACCACACCATCTCCAGACCTTTCTCTTTGTTACCATCACACCATCTCCAGACCTCTTTCTCTTTGTTACCACCACACCGTCTCCAGACCTTTCTCTTTGTTACCATCACACCGTCTCCAGACCTCTTTCTCTTTGTTACCACCACACCATCTCCAGACCTCTTTCTCTTTGTTACCACCACACCATCTCCAGACCTCTTTCTCTTTGTTACCATCACACCATTTCCAAACACAAGTGTCTAACTTCAGAGTTGGAAAAATCCTTCTCGTAGATTTCAACTTAGATGTAGGTTTGGTAAGATGATAACAAGCAAGAACTGGAAGGGAATATATAGAAGTTTGGCTAAAGTCAGAAATCCACACTTAGCACAACCTTCGACTGATGAGGCAAATATTGAATACCGATGGGTACTGACACTCTGATTGTCTCTGCCTCCTGTGTGATGCTTGCAGCCTTTTGTGATTTATTTGTTGTAGTTTTGCTGGGCACAATTCGAGGACTGAGTGGCACAAGGTGTAAGTTTTGACATTTGTTTTGCAGTTTATTAGACAATGGTCTTCACTCAGGGAAGAAATTGAAGGTGGTGTCAGTCCAGTGTTTAGAACTTTAATTATTTTTTTAATTAATTTATAAGAATATATAATACCATTAAAACTGTAATGATGATTTACAGTCCAGACTGAGGACATGTACAAACTCTGTTGGATGGAATTTGTCTCTGACATAAGGCAGTAGTGAGAGCTCAGGAGTGCTAAAATTATATCTCCCCAGGGAGAATATGATATAAAAGCCTGATAAAGTCCACGAATTGGAGAGTCTAACTAAAATAGCAAATCTCACTTTTATATGAAATTTCAATTGGCTAGAAAATAAAATAGGTTGCCTTCAAATTAGCAAAAGAGGCTATTCAAAGGTCTTTAGATTTATGGCTCTCATAAAAAGGAGAAAGCAACTAATATGCTGACACATCTGCTTGCAGAGAGGCCCCCACCCCATCCCATCTGGATTTTCTCAGAGGTACAGTGTGTGGGGTATCATGTTTTATCTTTATCATGGCTTTGGGACATTTAGGTGGAGTGATCCCCTGTGTGCCCAGCACTGAATTAAAGAAATGCCTGCTCCCTAACACCTCATGGGTCTGAGGGAGTTTTTTGGCCTTACTCAGTAACAGGATCTTTGTCCTCTTCTCTTCATCTCCTCCTAGCCTTGCTTTTGCGGTGCTATAGAAGCCCTAATGGAGAGGAGGAGTTTGAGATATGAAAGTTGCTGTACTGTGCAAGCAAAGAACAAATTAGGTTGCTAAAAGGATGTGATAACCCTACATTTATCTGCTAAAGAACAGCTTCAATATTAGTGCAAGACTGGAGCACTAATCAGAAAACAGTCCAGACACATTATCAGCAACAGAGCAGTGAAAGGGGACAGCCCCTTTATGAAATTGTTTTCTTTGATAAAGGGAGTTTCTTAGTGCTGTAAATCTAACTCACATGAGTGATCACATAGCCACAGGTACAACACCCATTATTAACTAACTAAAGAGTATGCACCAAATCAATTAAAAACAATCTTTAAAAGAAAGTACATAATTTAATTGTACCTAGGTACAGCTCTGCTCTAATTTATCTCCTGGCCACTTGCAAGGGATTTTACTTAGATGTTTAATCTAACATTCATTGCAAAGGGTAATTCTCATGAAATTGCTATGGCATCTCCTGTATCACTTAATGCAAATGCTTCGGTGCCTCGGCAATGGAGAGGAGCTTTTTCAATAAAGACACACATCAAAGTGCAGAATGAAGAGCTCTCTTTGTTCAAGTTGTTTCAAAAGCAGCAAAATGTTTCACAGTAACGAGACGTTCAGACTCTAACCATCAGCTACATTTAGATGAAAAATCACATTCCAAATAGCGGATGTGTATCGCGTGTCCACCGCACGACAACTAATATGGGCTCCAGACATGTTTTGCATATAAAAGCATGCCCAGGCTCATGAACTTGCACAGAAACACTAGACTGGAGCGTGCCTGCATTAGCAACTGATGGGCAGCATTAAGATACATCTCTGACTTTTTTAACAAAACAACCACCTTCATTCTTGGCTCCTAAATTCGGATTTAAGGCACTTAAATAAGTGGCCCAGATATTAAAGGTCACGTATCTGGTAGCACCCATTAACCTTCCTATTTGTGCTATGTGTATTGAGAAGATTTTAGCAGGCAGCAAAGCAAAAAAAAACCCTATGTACCACACAGGAGCAGGAGATAAGATTTTTCATCCATCTATAAAATCATGGTGGTTGCCCAACAAGAGGGGAATTGCTTCCTGGCGAACGAAGTTCAACCCCAAAGGTCAAGGTCCAAGATGCAGAAAAGGCCCTCACAGCCTGGAATACCTCTAAGAGCTCATGGTATAAGGTGCTCATTTCTGGACAGTGGGCAGATGAAATGAGAAGGACCTGCACAGTAAAATGCTAAGCCTGAGCCTGCTCTCATTCCTATTACAAAAGCCCCCTAAGCCATCTCAGACCAGCGTTACTCCCAATTTAGGCCAGTTTTGCTGTTTGGTACCACATGCTCCCATTGGGAATGAAGTAAGCTGGGGTTGGTAGTTACCAAGGCTATGGGAGTTCTATGCGCAACTGACTACAGCTGGGGACAAAACCACAGGTAGCTCCATCACAGTCTCCGCTCGCTGGGGAAGACCACAATACTTTGCAGAAAACAAGGACTCGTCCATTAATACCTGCTGTTCAAACAGCTGAAGGGATGAAGTTTCCTAAATAATGACCAGCTCTGCACAGACCTCCCCTTTGAGCTGCTGCAGCAGAGGCTGGGAGGAGGCAAAGAAGAAGGGGAGAAGGGGCACAAACACCACCTTCAGTGCTGGGTACTGAATCTCCTCACTGCAGCCCTTATGGAAGACTGAAACAGTACCTCAGTGACACGTAGCAGAGAGGGTTTGAGGGAATCTTGCTGATACCTGCACATATATTTTCTCCATCTGCCAATTTTCTCTGGAGAAGAAGATAATCTGTTCCCTTACTCTGGTACTCCTCATTATTAAAAGCAACTGGGGCAGTTTTTGTTTGGCTTGATTTTAATTAAGACTCCTACCAATACTGTTGTCCATCATCTCAGAGAATGGCTCAGGAGGACATCGACTTCCTTACGTTGTTATTTTTCCCCTTTACTCTTACGCTGAATATCTGCAACATCACAGTGGGGATGGATTCCCATATTTACAGAATACTTATGTAAGCAGCTATTAATCTTTTTACATAGAAGCTCTCTTTTCAGGTTACCATTACCATCCATCTGACTAATAAATGCACTTACAAATGTGCACACCTTCACATCTCTCCCACCAACATGGTGTCACTGTGCTTGCTAATCGTGACACAGTTATTCAGGACCAGCACTGTGAATCTGTGTTTCCCTCCTTGACACAGAGAGCTCTGCACCTGTGTGCTGGTTTGAAGCTAAGTGGAATATTTTAAATGAGAGAAATTAGATTATTGGTTGTGAAAAGAAAACAATATGATGTCTATTTAACTCACAGGTTTTGCTTAGGCATAAAAAAGCAAAGACACAAACATAGATAAGACAGTCTCTGCCTGGTTTCTTCCATATAAGCTCTTCTGCTTGACCCTGCACATTTTCCAACTAATCATTCTGCTCTTGCCAACCTTTTTCAGATCACCTTGCACATAAGAGAGATTCTGAGATAATGGAGGGGGTGGAAAGAAGGTGGAAGGAGGGTTAGGAGCCCCTCTTGAGCAGGCTGGCTGCTGGGAGGGAGTTGTTTTTTCTATATTACTTTTAACTTGTATATTACTGAATATAGCTGTAAAAATCTGTGAGAGATATATATTATATATTTTTTTTAATATATATACATACATATATATATACACACACATATATATATGTATTTTTATACACACACACATATATATAAATATAGATATAGATATAAATATATATATAATATGTATATAAATATATTTTTTTTATATATATATAAATGCTTGCAGATTGTGCTAGGCTGTAAATATAAAGATTCATTCTTTAATTTCCAGCTATCTGAGTCTAGTCTGGGTGAATTCTTGGGGGGAGGGTGCTGTATGACACCCAGAACCACTACAACGTATTAGCCAACCTTGGGGTTTTTTTAACCTAAAAAATGTTTTGGGTTGGGTTTTTTTTTTTTCCATTCTCCTGACATGAAATGAAATGCTTATATTACAGGGAATATTGGAATATGTTAGTCTGTTTGGGGAAAGAAAAAAAATAAAACCTCCAAAAGACCCGTACACAAACTCATGATATAAATACTGCCCTACCAGAGAAAAGACATTTATGGCCATGTTTGCATAGTCCAAACACCAACACATCAGTAATTTGAAATCATTACCAACCTTTAGTTTGTACAATGGAGTAAGGAAAAATGTTAATTTAAATATCTTTCCACACAGCAAAACTCTACTGACATCAGCATATTACCAAAACCAATTTTCTTACATCAACTCACATCTTCCCCTAATTCTGTAGCATAGCTCTTGGGAGTTGCTACAAGGTCTGTGTAAACTGAAAATCTAAATAACATTATGACGCCTGTTACTGAACTAATTTATAATCTAATACCCTAGTTGAATTTAATATCCTACTTAGTTATTCAAGCAAAATATCTGGAAAAGATGTGTCACATCATAATGCAGTTGTTACGAAAATGGCAAAAAGAAAGAGGAACTTTAAGTACGCCTAACAATAATCGGTAGGGACAGGTACAGGCAGGAGCTGCTGCCTGCTCATCACAGGAACAAAAGCTACATTGCCTTAGTGATTGGACTATTTGTTTCAGAATTCAATTATTGACGAATCTCGTTATTTTACACCAGATCTGCAAGCTGCAAATGTTCCTTCTATTAATGCTATTAGCTCCACAGCACAGCAGCACATAACCGGTGGACAAGTTGATGCCTCCTTATCAGCCACCTTGAACAATTCCTTTTTTTTCTTCCAACTGGATGGAAGAACTGAGCTTTATATAAGCAGTGTTTGTGAACATGTGAGTGCAACATAAACACAGTCACAACATGCAGCATAATTTTCAAGTTAATGAAAACAGACTACGTCAGCAAGTATCAAATTTACCTCTTAATTTGCCTTTTCTAAGCCCTTCCAAGTGAATGTATTTCTCAAGCATAGTTTTGTAAAAATATTTAGGATCACAGCAGGAGAGAAAAACAAATACACTAAAATCATTCACAAAACATTTTGCTATTGAAGTGTCACTGCTGGATAAGCCCTGTTAGCTATTCTGGCAGAAACAGCATTTTATAAAAACTTAGTAGACCTGAATAGCATATTTATATGGCAGAGCTGAATGCCCAGGGAAAGGACAGCATCCATTTTTAGCCAACTTAATATCCACTGTGGAGGGCTGCATAAATCACCTTACACTAAATGCATAACCTTATTGTTTGGCTTGAGTTGTGCTGCAGTCCAAGCTTTCAGCCTCCACCTAGCATTCAGCAGACCAGAGACAGCCACTGACCACTGGTGACTGCTAGAGTCACATAAATAGCATCAGTGGCACACACACTAACAACAACAACAAAAATATGTATAAAACCATAAATAGATAGACATAGATATCTGTGTAGATACATAGATGTGTATATATATATACACATAGCTATCTGTACATATATATATATATCCTATAGATAGATAGATACACACTGGTTTAACACTGTTGAATGGTCAAATTCCTTCCCTTAGACACCCAACACACTCTGGCTGAAAAGTTGTACCGAGGCTGCTATGCAAATGTAATTACCTTGTTCAGCCAATTTGTTTCAGTCTGTGCTTAGCTGCACCCAGTTACAGCGTGGGTGAAACTCCCCTGTTTGGAAGTCCAGGTGACAAAAGCAGAAGGTGGTGAACTCTGCTACCCCTCATGATGTCACAGTGTTTGGAGGCACAGGATACACCTGGCTGAGGTTAGCAATCACACCTTACTTGCAGTTGTACTTATGCTAAAACTCTCAGAAGGAGAAAGGCTGCTGTCCAAGTCACAGAGTGACAATTAGATAATTCCTCCTCCATTTGCTGCAAAAACCTGCAGTTCCTTATTCAGAAACATACACTCCACAGAATCACTGATAAGACAGATGCTGACTTCTATTCCCTATGAATATGTCCCTAAAGTTTCCTTTAAAAACTATCATTATCTTCCTTCAGAAGGTCAAAGGTTTGGCAAGTACTTGCCCTCCTATGATGTTCCTTCACATCATCCCATCCTTTAGGGGTTGCTCCTTAAGACCACAAGCTCCATGCAGCTGCCACCCTAAAGCCAAGAAAGCACACAGCCCCATGGCAGTGGGAGTGCTCCTCTGTCAGTCCTGTGCTGGCACACTGCAGCAGGTTTTGTGTTAGCTAAGAAAAGAAACAGAAGGCCAAAAGCCAGAGTCTCCAAGATCACAGTGGTCAAACAATGGTGGTACAGACAAGGGTGCAAAGAAGTGCAAGAGCCACCAGCACTACTGTTCTGCTCTAATTACCCCGGAGGACTCTTCACCCCCGAAGAGCTGGAGTCTGCCAGCCTCATCCTCTTCCCCTGTCTCCTGTTCTGCTTCAGGGACAGAAAGGCAGAAAAGAAATGTTAGTCTAAATCCAAGCAGGAACACTGCAGAACGCTGACAGTGCAGGGCTCTGCACCCCTACCATCCCTCAGGGATGCAAAGTTTCAACAGAAGCCATTCCAAGCAGACAACCCAAAACCCGTTTCTAGATATCTGACTAATCTAGCTGCTTCACTTACTCTAAAAATACATGGTTTGAGGCAGGGGGGGAAGGAATCACAATATGAAATTAACTTCCCTTAGACTTTTTAAAAACCAACACCATGCATGTACTCCATTTGAGCCCAGTTAGCCATACCAAACTCAATCTAAAAATCTATTTCCATGAGCCCTATAAAAGTAACCCTCACATTACTCAGCTCCCAGACACTCTAGAGTAGTGCCAAGCACATCTGAGGATATGGAGGTGAGGGTGGGAGGGGAGATTTTTGTTTGTTTGATATGGGTTTCTTTAGCATCTTTCTGCTGTTTGCGTTTCTGAAGACTACCAGGGCAGAAGCAGTCCCCAGCACACATTAAATCCCCGTAAGCTGCCTTTAGGCAACTTTAACTTCTTTTTTCACCACAGGTACTGCACAGGAGGGACTCATAAAATGGAAGATCCCCAGCTCTTGGTTCTTCAGGCAAGCAATAAAGTTCTCCCGGCCGTGCGCAGCATGAAGGCTCCTCTTCTTTCTTTCAACAAAAGGCTAAAACCTGTCTGCATTTTTCTCCACTGATCCCTCACTAGGGGAAATTATTTTGGACAGCAGCAAGGCCAGCTGCTCTTAATTATAAATCAGGTCTCCAGCATATGTGCACAGCACATAGGGCCACTCTAGCAGTAGGGAAGATAAAGCTGTACATGCAAGTCAGCCTTCCGAGGAGCAAGCAGTGGTGTCCGAGTCAAAGCCGAGTGGCTCTGCACCCACAGAGCCACCCCTGAGCAGCTCAGCTCCTGCACCCTTCTCAGCCCTGCCCCACGGGAAAAGCTAGAGCTACTGGAGGAGAGTAGTGCTGGAAGCCTTCACTGCTTTACCATCCACCTCCTTGCCAGCTTTCCCTCATTCGGTTTTAAGATGCTCATTAACAGCCAGATTTGCCAGGGCTTTTCTTTCAAGTAAAAACAAACAAGCCAATACAGCCCAAGGGCCAAATGCATCCCATAAAGTGCTACACTGTGGCCTGAGGCCACTCTCTCCTGCTCTCTCTCATTCTCTTTCAAATATTTAAAGACTGCAAAAAGACAGGGTCCTCAGGAGAACACCTTGCCCAATCCCTTGTACCAAATCACCAACGACAGCATTATTTCAAGAGAGAAGTAGCCAGTTAGAACCAAGTCCTGGTTTTTCATCAGTGAGTGCCTCAAGAACTTCCAGTCATGGTTGGGACACCAATCAATCAGACTGATAATACAATAAGTAGTGCTGAGGGCCAAGGAACTCCCAACCAAAGCTAATGGATTGCCTCAAAATCCTATCATACCTTTAGATTTTTAGATGTGTGCTTAGAAAAGAGCTCAGTCAATGAGTTTGGGTTCACAGCTCAAATTGCTTCCTTTTTTTTTGTCCTATTTGCTTTAGGAATGTTTTTCACTCTTTTTACTTTTCTCTTCCCCCCCCC
>VWZE01001778.1:372548-397732 GCA_013396675.1 Eubucco bourcierii | reverse complement strand
GCTGATTAGTTTGAAAGTTCACATCATTTTTAGGAGGAAGATTTATGATCCTATCTACTGTGCTCTGGTACACCTGCATCTAAGTTGCAAATAACAAGCAGGTATGCTTATTACACTCTATGTCTCAGGGGCTTTTTGCTCCTTTTGCCTTAAAAGCAGACATGAATGCAAACATGAGCCACACTCTTTTATTCTTCTCAACTTGTCCACACAATTCACACAGCCAAAAACTAAGCACCCATTTAGTTGAGGAGCAAAATCATGCAGGAGACTTGTGATGGTTTAGAGCTAACACTGTAGCCTAGTTCTTAATTGCAAACAAGAACAGGAATTTTCCAGAGACTTGAGTAAAAGGTAAATAAAGCTAGGGATAGAACACAGAATAATAACTGATAAATTTATATCATCCCATTCATTTGCTGGAGAGTTTATACTTGGTAGCACAGACTTGCTTTTGCCCTTTTCTTCCCTTTTCTCTCTGCAACTCTTCTTGCTTGCAGGGCTTCCTTATCTCCCTTCTGACCTTCTGCTGGCTCTGAGGTACCAAGGGAGGGGAAAGGGAAGGGGGAGAAGGCTGCTTGCAGTCTCCCTGGACTGCCCAGGGTGGGAAAAGCTGAATTATTGTACAAGATAGTCCTTGTATTGTTGCTAAAGTGTAAATATCATTAAACATATCCTGTATATGTTTATTGCTTTTTATACTTTCTATATTTACTCCATATTAGTCAATATAACCTCATTTTTGCTTCTAAGTTTGTTTGGTAATTTACTCTGGGAGGCAAATTCCAATTCGTTGGGGTCCAAATCTAAGCCAGAACAAGAGTGAAAGACAAGAGGAAGAAAGGTAACCAAAGGGAAAGGGGCACTGAAGAACATGACAAAGGATGCAGTGTTCTAAAGACATAAGCAGCACTCCCAGTTAGATGGCAAGCAGAAAGCACCGGCCAGCGCAGCTGAGGTTCTAGCTTGCTAACCACTGTCTTTGTTCCGCCTCTTCAGCATGCACCAACCTAAGCCATCTGTTTCTTGTGCCTGTGGTAAACCTACCTGATTTCTCACACCTGCTCTCAACACTCTTCCCTCCCCAAATGGCAAACACAAAGAAAATAAAGCACCACTCCTTGGTGGGCACAAACCTCTGGAGCATGCGTGTGTGTCCTTGTGTCTTCGAAAAAGGAAGAGTTCATTCTCCTGCATTTCATAACATGGCAGAAAAATATCTGACATCATCTAATCACTACAGGGCAGATTTTGCAAGTCAGGCATGTGCAATTGGGCAAGCCTAACTTATGCATGCAAATACCAGATGTGCATGCACAGGCATCTGACCTGCACACGCACACACAGACAGCATTTCCCAGCCCTGATGGCTCCGGGGCACAGGTTTATCTTCAAAAGTCGACCATCACTTGTGGAATTTTGCCTCCTGATTGCAAGGAAAAGATGTTCATTTATGCTATTCAGAGTTCAAAGCACTTAGCCAAAGCAAAAATGACCCGAGCTTTCAAAAGAGGTAGCAGCAATGTACAGTACAGAGTAGACTTTAATCAACCTAAATCCATCCACTATATTAACAGCACAGCCGTTGATACAACATCCTGCCTAAAAACAGTCTCAAGAATGATTATTTTTTTTTTACTATTTGAGAATTAAATCCTGACAGAGGGCAATCTAAGTGGTGTATTGAGAGTTTTATGAACATGCAGTGACAAGTAAGATTGCTGTGCACAGGCAAATGTGAAATATGAAAAGTGAAATGAAAGAGCAAGGAAATAACTGAGAGGCACTGTCGTACAAGGGGTGGACAGACACTTACATCTTCCATCCTGTGATGGTTTGCCTGCCACTGGCTGATCTCATAAGAAACTGAGTGAAGTAAATGATAAAAAAAAAAAAAAAAAAAAAAAAAAAAAAAGACAAAGGAAAAAAGGAATCTCAAGGCTGCTGAGAAAGGAGTAACGGATTTGGGCTCTGACCTGACAGAGTCATGGAGCCAAGGTCCTTTTGAAAATCCTTATTTAGAAATCTAAAGATGTGACCTGATTTCCAAAAGTACTGAGAACCCAGAAGATTCCATTGATTTCAGTTTAAGGAACTGCAAGAATACACCATATCCTCTCAATTGCTAACAATTTCATGAAGCATGTGTGTCACCTATGAGATCAATGAGATGGGGAGTTGCTAAGGATCTCACAAGACAAGTCCATCTGTCTGGGAAATAAAACCATGGCTACATCATTTACCCTTCCTTTCTCAATCCAAGTTCCAAATAAAACCAGAATTACAAGTTCTGCTCAATGAATGGTACTAACTTCTGAAGTCTTAATGGCACCTAATAGACGAGCAATCAATACATTTACACACATAAAATGTGTCCTTTAAACTCTTCACTGTAAGCTTAATTTATGTGCTGTCATTGTTTGAACATTTTTCCAAGGTTTTCTTTCAGGAATCATGTAGGTTGTCCTGAATCTCAGGACAGCACAGTTCAGGTCAAGAGTCCTGGGACACACGAATGAGCAAATTCAGTTTCCTTAAGATAAGAAAGTACTTTTTTCCCCCAAAGAAAAGCAAATGTGGGCTCTTTTCAGCATAATAAATGTTTGATTTAAGGATCCTAGACCATTTCTTTATAATTTGGATAATACCACTTAAAACAAACATCCTGGCATATCCATATTCATCAATAGCTGATGTTTTCAAAGGGAACACATCCATTGTCAGAGCACCAATAATATACTGTTATCCCCAAATGCAAGTCAGCTGTGAATGCTTATATGGCCTGAAACCATCTGCCCACTAAGTGGACCCACCTAAGAGAGCACCTGAGTGCGACTCAACTGCTCTGTTAAAAAAACCACTTTTGTGTGGCTTTGCACCACTAATCTGCTGCAGAAAAGGCTCCTAAGGTCTGCCTTAAAAAGGCCTTGTGGTGCTTGGTTTCAGTTAACTATTCCAAACAAAGGTGCCAGTTATTTGGAATTCTTTACAAAACAAACAAACAGCATTATGCTGCAGTCTGGGGACACAGCTGTCTGCAGCCATGTAGTTGACACTGTAATATTGTGCATTGCTATGTGTAAGGGAAGAGCCAGCCACAAGACTGAACTTCTGCTCATTCTGGAAGTTCTTTAGTACAAACCAGATCGCTTTTTTTCTTTCCTTTAAAACATGGGCTCTGAAAGCAGGAAAAATAAACCTCAAGAAACAGTCACTTCTCTTTTAAAAACACTACTCCTCACCAACATCTTCACAATCTGTACAATAAAGAGGGTGAGAAGAAACAAGTTTACAGCAGAAGTTCCTGAAAATTAAGATTTTTATATCAGGTCTTTCTCCCACCACAAGACTGGGTACCCAAGTTTCCCATAAGCCCTTCCCACTGGTTATGCACTTGTGGGACTATCTGAAGAGTTCACAAGTATCCAAGATACTACACTGCAGAGTGCAGACAGCTCCTAACCACCTCACTGGTGCCTGACCTCCACTGGGACTCTTCAAGCCCAGGTCTGGCTTTTGGTTCACGAGGCGCAGAAATACAAGGGATGCAACAAGAAATGTAATGAGGGTGTCAGTGAAAACTGTTAGGTTCTCCCTACAGAGGATGAAGGTACACTGGGAGCAGAGACAATGCACTGCTGGTAGAAATGTGGTTTGGCTGTCTACCAAGAGGCATTTCTTCTGCCTGCCTCCCTAGATAAATAGAGCAGCTCTCAAAGACAATGTTCAGGTACTGCAGTTAGTATGAAGCTGGAAGGGTCATGTCTTGTTTGTCAGCATGTGGAAGCCAAAGAATACAACCAGACAAATCTGAAACTCCTGCTCTCCTGATTCCTCAACTGAACAGACTCATTTTTAACAGTCATACAAATTTAATTTTGCCCAGTGAGAAAGTACTACAAGTCTAGCACTGTTAGAGATGATCTGTCACCCACCCAGTAACAACGTACCTCCGTGCTTCATTCACATTCAGCTCCAACACTCACAACTGAAATCCTTCCTTCAGCCTGGAATGAAGCATGACTGGCAACACCTGCACCTGTGGCACATGGATGCCAAGGCAGATGCACTTCCTGGTGGCCACTACCACCCACCCTGCATCACCAGGCTTCACTCTGGCTGCATTGAAGGGCACAGTCCACTGCCACTCTCAAATGAACAATGCAACTCTAATAACCCTCAATTTATTCTTTTAAACGGCAAATATCATAAATTTTAATGCATCTCTTGTTTTGCTCAATTCATAAATCCTTTCATAGGTAGAAACATTTTAATCTGAAGGTAGCTCTTACTGGAAAGAAAATTTATTCTTCTTTTGCCATCTGTTCAAGCCTACCTACACACAGGATATATATTATTCACTGCTGTAGTTCTGACACAATAATCTCCGTAAATTGTAAGAATTTGAGAGATGTGGGATCTGAAGACTGAATATTTAACAATTCCTTGATATTGAGTCTTGAATTACAAAAACAACTACTGAACCTGCCAGTACAAAGCTTTCTTTTCATTCAGATAAATGCAGGCTTCTGTCAAATTTCACTATTAGTAATGCTCAGCAACAATTCACAGATCTTTCACAGAAAGTTACCAAGTCATAGAATGGGCTGGGTTGGAAGGGACCTCCACAGGTAATCCAGTCCAAACCCCTCTGCAGTCAGCAGGAGGGCCAGAGATGCTCAGAGGGTTGCAGCAGCTCTCCTATGAGGACAGGCTGAGAGAGTTGGGGCTCTGCAGCCTGGAGAAGAGAAGGCTTCCAGGAGACCTTAGAGTAGCCTTCCAGGATCTGAAGAGGGCTACAGGAAGGCTGGGGAGGGACTATTGACAAGGGCTTGCAATGATAGGACAAGGGGCAATGGGTTTGAACTGGCAGAGGGGAGATTTAGACTGGATGTCAGGAGGAAGTTCTTTGCAGTGAGGGTGGTGAGACACTGGCACAGGTTGCCCAGGAAGGTTGTGGCTGCTCCCTCCCTGGAGGTGTTCATGGTCAGGTTGGATGAGGCCTTGAGCAACCTGCTCTAGTGGGAGGTGTCCCGGTCTATGGCAGAGGGTTGGAACTAGATGACCTGTGAGGTCCCTTCCAACCTAAATTATTCTATGATCCTCAATTAGATCAGGTTGCCCAGGGCTTTGTCAAGCCTCACCTTGAACATCTCCAGGGATGTGGCCCCAACCATCTCCCTGGGCAAACTGTTCAGGTGTTCCACTACCCTCATGGTAGAGAATCAAGTATCAACCATGATATCTGTTTGCCTAATAATAGTTGCATTTATAACCTAAGAATTTGTCCTCACCACTGAACCAAGCCACTCTCCACTGGCAAACTGACATCTCTCCTGTTTGTGGTTTAGACTCAGTTGAACCAGTTTTAGAGGGAGATGGATCTGCTGGAGAAGCTCCAAGGGAGGGCTAGGAAGATGATTGGGGGACTGGAGCACTGCCTGATGAGGACAGGCTGAGGGACCTGGGGCTGCTTAGTCTGGAAAGGAGAATACTGAGAGGGGATTTGATAAATGTCTGTAACTATCTGAGGGCTGGGGGTCAGGATGGGGGGGACAGGCTCTGCTCACTGCTGCCTGGGATAGGACAAGGAGCAATGGATGGATGCTGCAGCACAGGAGGTTCCAGCTCAACACAAGGGACAACTTCTTTGCTGGAAGGGTCCCAGAGCCCTGGCACAGGCTGCCCAGAGAGGTTGTGGAGTCTCCTTCTGTGGAGCCTTTCAAGGCCTGTCTGAATGTGTTCCTGTGTGCCCTGAGCCAGATTGTCTGGTCCTGCTCTGGCAGGGGGGTTGGACTGGATGAGCTCTTCGGGTCCCTTCCAACCCCTGACATCCTGTGAGCCTGTGAACCTCAGCCACACCTGTAATAGTGAAACGGTTGCCACATATGGGAAAGCCACTGAAAATTGTTCTGATGCACTTTTAAAAGCAGCTGGTGAATGACATGCACTGTACTCTCTCCTGCTAGGTGGAATCACAGAATTACAAGCAGCGCAATTAGCCGGAAGCACAGATTCATTCTGGGTTTCTGTGGCTATAATCGTGTCTCCAAAATTTTCATTACCATTATCAGCTGCCAATGACAGTCCACTGTCAAAGTTTAAATCACATTGTATTATTCCAGTATGCTTTTTATTTTCCCCAGTGTTCTTCTTTTGCTTTCATTCATTGTATTGAAAAAATAACTATATTCAATTATGGGGAGGGGGAAGCTATCAGAAATGTTCTGCCATTTTTCATGGTTTGAGGCACCAGTGGTCTCAAACAACAATACATGCCCACAACCAAATCTTTCCTTTCTCAGCTGAAAGAAAAATGATGGCTGGCAACACAGTTTTACTTACAGTTTTTGTCCTACCAAGACCTGTCTTTGTAGCTACAGTTAAGGTCTGGCAAACAATACTGCGTGCTACCACAATCAAAAAATGTTATATAACTACACTGAATTTCCTATATTTCAATGGTCAGAGTCCTTCCTGCAATCACAGCATGGACAGGCATATGACCTAAGAAAAATACAGTATTTTTTAAAACACAAAAAATCATCAGACTCAGCCACTGGCTCTGTACTACCAAACTGTTGACTACCAAACACTCAGCTGAGTGTTGCGCCCCATAGAGCAGCGTGAAGTTTATAGCAAGTAAACCACTACCACAAAAAAAAAAAATACAAAATATGAATCCCAGATGCAAGTTTTTGCAGTCTACAGCTATTAAGGAAACATCTTCCAAACACATTATTTCGAATTTCAGTAGAAAATTAAGGATATTTTAACACATACCTTTGATACAGGAATTGCTGAAGAAAACATTTCCAAAGCATTGCAGACATGCAAAACAGGGCTCTGTGGGACCAAATACACATCACTTGGCTTTAAAACCATCAAAAAGCTCCACTGAAAAGAGGGACCTGAAGAGTTTGAATGCAGCTGCTAAGAGATTCCTTGCAGTCGTATTATTACTCATAAGACTCTCTGCTTACATTTATTCCTCCACATTGGTTCTCCACTTTTAAAACCGCCTGGCTCGAGGACTCTCAGCAATATGACACCAAGCATGACACCAAGCTGTGTGGCACAGTCGACTTGCTAGAGGGCAGGGATCCATCCAGAGGGACCTGGGCAGGCTGCAGAGGTGGGCCCAGGTCAACCTCATGACATTCAACAAGGCCAAGTGTAAGGCCCTGCACCTGGGTAGGCACAATCCCAAGCACAAATACAGGCTGGGTGGGGAATGGCTGAGAGCAGCCCTGAGGAAAAGGACCTGGGGGTCTGGGGTGATGAAAAGCTCAAGAGGAGCCTGCAGTGTGAGTGCAGCCCAGACAGCAACTGTGTGCTGGGCTGCAGCAAGAGCAGTGTTGGCAGCAGGGCAAGGGAGGGGATTCTGCCCCTTTACTCTGCTTTCATCAGACCCCACCTGGAGTCCTGTGTGCAGTTCTGGAGCCCTCAGCACAGGAAGGACATGGAAGTGTTGNAGGCTGGGGAGGGACTATTGGCAAGGTCTGGCAATGCCAGGACAAGGGACAAGTTTAAACTGGCAGAAGGGAGATTTAGATTAGATGTCAGGAGGAAGTTGTTTGCAGTGAGGGTGGTGAGACACTGGCACAGGTTGCCCAGGGAGGTTGTGGCTGCTCCCTCCCTGGAGGTGTTCAAGGCCAGGCTGGATGAGGCCTTGAGTGACCTGTGCTAGTGGGAGGTGTCCCTGCCTATGGCAGGGGGTTGGAACTGGATGATCCTTGAGGTCCCTTCCAACCTTACCATTCTATGATTCTATGAATATCAGCAACAGCCTTTTGGATTGTGTGAGGCTTATGTTGTGGGGTTGTCTGAAGGGGTCTTCCACTCCTTAGTTACTCCTCACTTCTCCTTTGAAACTCTTACTGGTTCTGCATCTAATGCCTGGAGAGCACCAGTTCTGCTTTCCAGTCTGAGCACAGCCAAGTGAAGTCCCAATTTAATAAGTAGCTCAGACACAATTTCATATTTTATCAATGCAGTTCAACCCACATCACTGAACAATCTTCACCACAGTTAAATCCCTAAAAATCCATCACAGGAGAGAGCACCCAGCAGAGAACCACAGATGTGTGGCAAGAGGAGCTCAGCACCCTCCAGGAAGACCTTGAGGCAGATTTTCAGCACTACTCACCCTACTGCAAGATCTCCTCAAAGACATCTGCATACACAACCTACTCTCCAGCTAATTAGTAATTACCACAATCAGGGAAACTGAGGCCTCCACCTTCTTTGCTTGTAGCACAAAATACACCCTCTACATGCTAAGTTCAGCAGCTTCATACATTTTACTTGAAATGGTGATGTCTCAGAATAAAACCATACCAGCAGTAAGCAGGTGGACTCAACAAGAGGCTTCTGTTTCTCATGTCCTGCACAAGCCATTGTCCCAGTTTCTGTCTTTAAAACAGGAATAATTACACTTCTCTCCTTGAGAACTATAAGATAAAAATAAGAGCATTAATACATTGACAAGTCAGACTGCACAGTGAAGGATAAATACCCAGATAAACAAGTTAATTCAAGTTGGATGCTTCCCTCTTCTCTCCTCATTCATAGATGATAAAGAAAGGTCAGTAAGGAATCCCACCAGGCTTTTCTTATACCCTTATTTCCGACACTTCTTCCATTTATCTCTGCTGAAAACTAAGGAATTAGAGCTCTTCCCTTTCTCTCTGTTGGAAGTCTTTCCACAGATCTAGTTACTCCTAAAACATCTTTTCATGTCTAGTATACAGCTGACGGTTTTGAAGCACACATTTCTGGCTAGAACTGCTGTTTTACACAGTTATCAACAGAGATCAGCATCACTTCCAGCAGAAATGTGTCAGCTGCACATAAACAGCCTCAGAAAGGGCACACCTATACCCTGTGTTTCTTTCTCACCTAGGGTATTGCTGTGCATTTTGTACTCAAAGCTTCCCACACAAAGCCTACTCAAGCGCCACCCTTCAACCAAAAGAGTGCTTATTGCACAAAATACTGTGTGAAATATGCTGCTTCCCGTTCCAACTAATAATTAAAGTATTAGAAATTCCCTCCCAGACTGAATAATCAAAATAGGACATGTAGGAGACTACAATAAAGGTCAACACACTGCCACCATCCAGGGTTAAAAAAGAGCAAACACGGAAACTTCGCCTGCCAAAAACTGATGAGTATCTGCGGAGAGAAAAAAACTAAGTGGGGAGTCCTCTAAACCTTGAAAGCATACAAATTTTCCATGAACTTTAAAGTTTTCAGTACAAAACTGTACTGGACATTAAGCTTCTGTGTTTGTGCAAAACCTGTCTGATCCATATGGTAGCCACTGCATATCACTGAAAAGTCTACATGCTCCCAAGTTGGCTATCATCAGGAAGCCAACCGTATCCTGGGCTGCATCAAGAGAAGTGTGGCCAGCAGGTCCAGAAAGGTGATTCTTCTCCTCTATACCATTCTCATGAGATCCCATCTTGAGCACTGTGTCCAGTTCTGGAGCCCCTATTGCCAGATATGGACACGCTAGAACATGTCCAGAGAAGGGCCACGAAGATGATCAGACGGTTGGAGTATCTCTCCTTTGAGGACAGGCTGAGAGAGCTGAAGCTGTTCAGTCTGGAGAAGAGAAGGCTCTGAGGAAACCTTATTGTGGTCTTCCAGTATCTACAGAGAGCTACAAGAAAGCTGGGGAAGGAATTTTTAGGGTGTCAGGTGGTGATAGGGCTAGGGGGAATGGAGCAAAACTACAAATGGGTAGATTCAGGTTGGATGTTAGGAAAAAGTTCTTGCATCACGAGGGTGGTGAGACACTGGAACAGGCTGCCCAGGGAGATGACGGAAGTCTCATCCCTGGAAGTTTTAAGACCAGGCTGGATGTGGCTCTGGGCAACCTGATCTAGTGTGAAGTGTCTCTGCTCAAAGCAAGGGGGCTGAAACTGGGTGATCCCTGAGGTGCCTTCCAGCCCTGACAATTCTGTGGTTCTATCTGACAACTGATGTGATAACAGACTTTCTGATTCACACACGCATACACAGACACATTTGTGTACACACACCCCCTTGTAGGTATACAGGTATTGTTGTACATGTAAAGAGGTATGCATGGAAATACCCAGAGAAATCTCCACTCCAGGTATGATGAAAGCATGTTGAAATATTTAGCCATTAAAGGCTTGTACCTCCCTCACTTGAAACAGCATATTTAGACATTCAGTATTATGGTTAAAAATGGATCATGAAAGAATTGTTCATTAGTAGGTCTTAAATCAGGAGAAGTCTGGAATTATGACTATTTTAGGACAAACAAGGGACAAGGATGAAATCTGTGGTTTGAGAATACTGCAGAGCAGCTCAAGGCTGCTTGAAAATATGACACATTTCATGCTTCTTCTCGTAATACCTTTTCTTCATATTCAATGCAGCAACTCTGGTTCTGTCAATTTTGGGTGTCTGATGCATTGTTATTATTTATGATTTCATCTATTTATTAAATAGATAAATTCAACTTCTCTGAAGCCTGCATCAGAAATCACTGAGGTTTTAACGAAGTGCTGCTTGAAAACATAAGGATTTTTGTATGAATTAAAGCCTAAAAACCTAAGAGCAGAAGCTATAAAGCATAGTGCTTGTCTGTGTTTCAGGAACTGCTTCTGGATTTTCAAATATCTGCATCAGAGTTCTGCAGCTTTCATGTATGCATGATCCCTTAAAATAATCCAAGGAAACCACCTCTCCTGATAGCATGGTGCTGATGTATAACAGCTCTTCTCAGCTTCCATTTTAGAAACTACACTACCATGCGTCCATTTTCTACTCCTGAATCAACTGAAGAGTCAAGGCAGCTCATAAAAATCTGACTTCTCAATTTATCAACACAAAGGAAAATCACAGAATCATAGAACAGTCTGGGTTGGAAGGGACCTCCAAAGGTCATGCAGTCCAACCTTTCCTTGCAGTCATCAGAGATATCCTGAACTAGATCACGTTGCGCAGAGCCCTGTCGAGCCTCACCTTGAATATCTCCAAGGACAGGGCCCCCAACCACCTCCCTGGGCAACCTGTTCCAGGTGGTGCTAGGTCAACAGTTGGACTATTGACAAGGTCTTGCAATGACAGGACTTGGGGCAGTGGGTTTAAACTGGCAGAGGGGAGATTTAGACTGGATGCTAGGAGGAAGTTCTTTCCAGTGAGGGTGGTGAGACACTGGCACAGGTTGCCCAGGGAGGTTGTGGCTGCTCCTTCCATGGAGGTGTTCAAGGCCAGGTTGGATGAGGCCTTGAGTGGCCTGTGCTAGTGGGAGGTGTCCCTGCCTATGGCAGGGGGTTGGAACTGGATGATCCTTGAGGTCCCTTCCAACCTTCCCATTCTACGACTTGATGATCTTAAAGGTCTTTCCCAACCGAAACAATTCTATGATTCCATGAAATACAATTGCAACTTTGTGACTAAGAAAGGTGTTGCGGCTGCACGGTAAAGAAGCTATTCTGAGGTGACAAGAAAAGGGAAGCATTGCTCATAGAAATTAGCTGCTGCAGAGAGTGTCTAAATGGAAGAATTACCAATTCAGATCATGATGTGGCAGTTTCTAATGAGAATGGCAGGATGCAAAAATAACATCTCGGTGTAACTATTAAGCCAGAATAGATGCTGTTTACCCTATTAATGTTGCCTTTACTGGTGTAAAAAACAAAACAAACCCAACGAGCAACATGGATTGTATTAGGCCATCGTGCTCCCATCTTTTCAATTACAGAGATAGAACAATCTCAGATTCCAAAGCTAACTACAAATCAAAATTGTGTTATGTTATCTACTGAGACACAAATGGAAAATAAATACTGTTAACTGTCACTTTCCATTAGGCAACAGAAATTCAATTACATTTCAAACAAGCCTCCATGTCAACAGAATAAATCTGTTTCATAAATGAGCAGGTAACCATTTTTGATTCTAACTTCCCAAAGGGAAAAAATCAATTTTAATCACAATTGTTCTTTTTTTTTTTTTTTCCCCATATGAATGTTTTGGAGCGAAGTACATCTTCTGACCTAATAAATACCATTGTACAGCACCAAGGTTTAGGGAAAAAGGGGCAAGAGAAAGAGCACAGTTATGAAATTCATCTGCTGATGCATCGCGCTGGTTTGGATTGAAGGCTCACGTTGCCCATCTGACCTATGCACCATCAGCTTCTCCAGCTTTATGGCACCAGAAAAATCAGAAACTTAAGTTTAAGCAACTACTGCAACAATCAAGAGTTTATCACAACACGACAGCCCCTGTAATAAACAATGCATTTTACAATTCAAAAGATTGTGACAAGCAGTGCAGACAAAAATATACACAGGTTGAGTGAAACCTTCTTCAGGAATATGGGATCATGCCTGGCAGACTCCAGAGTACCTTCTCATTCATGAGACCACCAAGGCACTGACAGCAAATAAAGAAATCTGAAATTGACATCTGTATTTGAGATCCCTTTGCAAACCTTCACACCAGATTTTGGAAATAACAACCCTGGTTTACCTGCACAAGAGCCTCAGCTTGACGGATGAAAGAGCCAGCATCTGAATCCAGAGCACCAAACCCTCTCATTCTTTAAAGTATACTGGGCAAAGATAATCAGCTTGACACAAAAAGCAAGAGCACTCTGACTCCCACACCTTGTACACCTCATGTAAGCAAGAACGAAGTCACCATTGGCTCAATGCAGTACAATACTGTCCCTGCACTCCCCTTTGATTAGGAGAGGAGGCCAGAACTGGAATTCTAATGTGTCTGGAAGCTGTGTGCACCCACAAACAATATTAGTGACAATGGACATCCTCAGCTACCTGACTGCCAACTGGCTCCAGTGTCACATTAAGTGAGAGAGTGAGGATAAATGCTCTCTATGCCAGAAACTTATGTTTTCCTATGCAAACTCGCTGCAGAGCACAGTAAAGTGACAAAATACATATTTCCTTCAACACAGTGGAACTGGTTCAAGACCTAAGTGAAATTCAGTCATTAAGTAGCAGTGGTCAAAGTGTAATTAAATTGGAACCCCTCTCAGGGTCATCATATCAAGAGGCAGAGCATTAAACTTGAAGCAGAAGAGGGGTTTGCTTTCTAAATGAGGAAGCTGGTTATAAAGCCTAAAAGGCTGTGTAGTTAGAAATTAAAATCCATAGAAACCTAGTAAAAAAATCCTTATTAGAGTCGCAGCAGGCTTACACGTGCCAAAACAACAAGTAAAACATCAAGAATGAAATAGTAGGGCTAAAATCATAAAGCACACAAAAAAATAAGCCAAGACAGAAGAAACTTCATCATATGAAATGTGACCTTCTCTTTTTTTTAAACAAGGGTATATTATTCTATTTCCAGCCTGAGTTGGAACTAGATGATCTTTCAGGTCCCTTCCAACCTAAACTATTCTATGATTCTATGGTAATCATAGAATGGAAGGGCTGGAAGGGATCTCAAGGATCATCCAGTTCCAACCCCCTGCCATAGGCAGGGACACCTCCCACTAGCACAGGTCACTCAAGGTCTCATGCAACCTGGCCTTGAACACCTCCAGGGAGGGAGCAGCCACAACCTCCCTGGGCAACCTGTGCCAGTGCCTCACCACCCTCACTGGAAAGAACTTCCTCCTGACATCCAGTCTAAATCTCCCCTCTGCCACTTCGAACCCATTGCCCCTTGTCCTATCATTACAAGCCCTTGTCAACAGTCCCTCCCCAGTCTTCCTGTAGGCCCCCTTCAGATCCTGGAAGGCTACTATCAGGTCTCCTGGAAGCCTTCTCTTCTCCAGGCTGCAGAGCCCCAACTCTCTCAGCCTGTCCTCATAGCAGAGCTGCTCCAGCCCTCTGATCATCTTTGTGGCCCTCCTCTGGACCCACTCCAACACTTCCACGTCCTTCCTAATAGTGACATGCTGTGTGTAATCCACATAAAGGCACACAATTTTCCCTCCTCAGCCAACAAAGAGCTTTGGTTATTACCTACAACAGAAGCCAAGAATCACAAAACACACATGGAGTGTAGCAGAATTGCTTGGGAGAAGGTTGGCCTTGAGAACCCAAAGGAACATTATACAGACTTCCTAGAAGTTTCCTGGTATGAGTGTACTTAGAAAATTTGGACACATAATCACGAAGACCAAATATTTTGAGGGGTGGGGAAGGCTTCCAAGGGAATTCAGAGAAGTTAAGATTATATTCTGGTCTCGAAGGTCACTTCACTTCACTGACTGCAGAGGACACCTTGAAGACTAACTCTGATAACCACTCTGAGTCTCTTGAGCATTCACAGTGTGACCCACACATTTACAGGTCTATTCATGCCACGGGCTGAAAAATTAACTAAATGAGAGAAAATAGTAACAAGGGGGAGAAAATAACCAGTGCAGGAAGAAAGCATGTCCAAAGGATCAATACCATGAATGGCATAGTTATTCATATTTACTAATAACTGAAAGCTGACATGCTGTAAGTAATAAGAATGTGAAATTTGCTGAGTACAGAGAACTATTTAGGGTAGTCAAGACTACAAAGAGTTGTGAGGAACTCCAGAAGGACCTTTAAAAAACCAGGTAATTGGACAACCTGACAGCAGATGAAATTCACTGTGAAAAAAAAGTGCAGAGTAGGGTACACTAGAAGGAACAAATTTAAAGCCACTTGTACATACTGATGGGTTCTGAATTAGTTATAACCTCTCAGGAAAGGAAAAAAAAAAAAAGAGGTAAGATTCATCATGGGCACTTCAATGAAGACGTTTGCTCAATACACGAGGGGTCAAAAAAGTGAACAGGATGTTAGGATGTATTGAGAAGGGAATACAGAATATGAAAAATATTAATATACTGCCATTTATATTGCCATCACTGTAAATTAATGACATATACTCCCCTTGAATACATTACCTCTGTCAAGCAGGACGTGAAAAAATAGTCTAAAGGACATCAAGGATAAAAATCCTCCTGCTTCACAGGAGAAAAGGGTCCTTAACTAATGCAGTTAAAAAAAATCAAGTTTCCTTGTGGGCAGGTTATTCCATCATCATTCATGCCAGTTTCCATCCTCTGAAAGGGGCACAGAACACTCAACAACAGTAACAAGGCACCAGGCCAAGAAGACTTGAGCCTTTCTTCAGAGGATAGTGCCCCTGCTTTTAATCAGAATGTTTAAAACTAATTACCTAGTTTGCAGAGAACACAGAAATGGAGGCAGGTGATTTAATGACCACAGACAGTAGTAAGGTTTACTCCAAGCCTTCTTTGCCTCAGCCTTCACCTACACAGTCCCCTAGACCTCAGCACTCAGAGGCAGGGTTGGTGGAGGAGATGACCAAGAGTAGGTGAGAATTCAGCTCACAGGTGTCCATGAGACATGACAGGCTACATCCACAGCTGCTCCCAGTACTGGCTGCTGCCCTTCTAAGGTCACACTATCACCTTTGAAAGGCATTGGACAAAAACCCTTCCCTGTTAAGGACAGTTCAGTAGCAGAACAGACTGCTCCAAGAGATTTCCATCCTCAGAGATCCAACCGAATCAGTCCCTGAGCAACCTGGTCTGATCTGGTTCCACTGTGCAAGGGTGGACAAGAGACTCCCCAAAGACTCTTTCAGACAGAACTATCCTATCATTCCATAAGCAGCTCTTTTTTTTCCTATCATACTTAAAACACAGTGAAGGAGACCTCTTACTGCATCCAAGTGCCTGGAACCCCAAGAAAATGACTGTGGTACTTTGAGGGATCCCAGCTCCCCCTTGAACACAACTACAGAGAGGGAGGCTCATCCCAGGGGGTGGACCAGCTCCTCCCAGGATATTCTAACATTGCTATTCTATTCCTTTTCACAGCTTAAAAGGTAGTGCCTGACTTGATCTCTCCCCCTTCTCCTCCCTGCTTTCCTTGCTTTCCAAGAGCAGCAGGCTCTTATCTTGGTTTGGGGGGGAGCTGGAGGGCAGGGAGCTCAGGCACTGCAGCCCTGCAGGCTCAGCTTGGGGGGAGGGTGTGTGTGGGGGGGTGGTTTGGACCTACCCTTCAGCCAGCTGAGGGTGGAAGGGTAGGAGGGGTCACAGAATCATAGAATGGTGAGGTTGGAAGGCACCTAAAAGCTCATCCAGTTCCAACTCCCTGCCATAAGCAGGAATGCCTCCCACTAGCACAGGTTGCTCAGGGCCTCATTCAGCCTGGTCCTGAACATCTCCAGGGAAGTTGTGGAGCACAGAAACACCAAATGTGATCTTTGATCTTTGATCACGTTGGATGCTTCTGTGCTCCACAACCTCCCTGGGCAACCTGTGCCAGTGCCTCAGCACCCTCACTGCAAACAACTTCCTCCTAACATCCACTTTCATTCTCCCCTCTGCCAGTTCAAACCCATTCCTCCTCACCCTGTCATTGCAAGACCTTGTCAATAGTCCCTCCCCAGCCTTCCTGTAGCCCCCTTCAGATCCTGGAAGGCTACTGTAAGGTCTCCTGGAAGCCTTCTCTTCTCCACACCAGATTCTAGAAGTCCAGTTTGGGCCAAGTGAGTCTTGTACTTATTCTGCCTGATTGCCTCTTCTATATATGCTCTTGCAAACAGAATTTCTCTCTAAAGTTCCCATCAATGTGCAGTATTCTCATTCTCACTCCTGAAAAGGGGTAAGAGTGAATTCTGTTCTCCAGCACCAGCTGTGTTCGTGGTCCAGACTGGAGCAATGACATTTCTCTAGAGCACCAAGCCCTGTGTTTTGAAATGACAACAGCAGGTAGAGTTCTGGACAGGTTGATTCCTCTCCTCAAGTGTCTATCTGTTCTCTTCCATCTCCCTCAGTTTTATATGGCCCCCATTAGCCAGAGTACCTCAGCCCCATCCTGTTTCATCAGATTCAAGAGCCATGATTATCTTTATGATGAAGAAATGAGTAAATTCACTGTCATGTGTTACTGCTTGCTTTCCCTAACTTTTCTGGCTGTGGATCATTAAGTTTTACCAGCAAATGCTGGTACCTTGTACATGTTCACAACACAGGCTTGTTAATACACTGGAAATGTTGATATCTGGCCAAATAATGCTCTAGACACAAGATACAGGACAAAAAAAATCACCCCAAAAATCTAGGAAACTCAAACTTTTATTCACACATTTTCCTGTGATGCACTACTTTCTATTAGTAATAGCTTAGAGATGAAATGTCATCTTTAATTTTTAATTTCTTTAGCACTTTAGTCTAATGGTCTTCAAGTTTCATCACACACATCATGACACTGAATTATTTTTTTTTAAAACACATTCTCTTTCATAAAAAAAAAACCTCATAGTAGAAATGAAACACTGCTCCCCAGAAGATCTTTTGAGTAGTAAGGATCTCATCCCTCTTTTACCTTTCTTTCCTGTAACTCAACCACATCCAAATCTCTAAAGCTTCCATAGGTTAAAACCTATGACAGATCACACTAATGTGGATTTGCTCTGACCTGCAGAAGTAGTGACCCAGCAACACCAAAGTTGTGCAAGTGCTCTGCTTCCTAGAAAAGCAACCTTCCACTGACACAAAGCTGTCCTTCTTCACCCAGCAGCTTCTGTGCTGCTCCTGAGAATGAAACAGTTTGTTCATCCTCAAATACCACACCTCCATTTCCAAATTACCAAAAAAAGCAATTACCAAAAAAGCTTGCAAGGTATCAAAACAAATAGGAAAAAAAAAAAAAAATCCAATACCCAAAAAGTTTAGCCATTTTCAAAATAAAGCATCTAAGCTAAGTGTTTCTTTAACTCTTCTGGAACTTTTAAAGGCCAGGAAGATGGCTAATAAAAGCTTACTGTATGGTTTAGCCTTCCTGTGTCACCTAGTTAACCTCTTGAGAACAGCTGTATCATTAATCAATGATCTAAGGAGCTTTACTTAGTGGCACTCATAGAAAAATACACTAAATTTTCTCCCAGTTACAGCTGAGAAAAACAATCACAATTACCTCTGTCCATGAGGCCCAATTAAGATTTTTCTTTCCACAATAAGAGTAATATTAGAAGATACAGAGCTGATACCAGCATTTAGAGGAGGTTTATGCTACTGAGTTGTACAAGCTTGCTCAGGGTTGTGCAATCCTCTGTCTGCAGCCTGGGGCTCTTTTCAGCTCTACATACCCAAGTAGGCAGAGAGAAAGAAGAAATATCTCCATCTAAGCACCTGCATGCTGGTTTTGGTTAAGTCCTGTAACTGAAAGATACATGGATGGTTTTACATCCTGCTAATGCCACAAAGTAATACATTTTCTTTCAGCTTTGAGTGTAAGGCAAAAAAAAAAAAAATTAATAAATTAAAAATCATTTCTAGATCTTGAAGCCTGGTTGCCATCTTAGCTATGACAAGTGGAACTGAAATAGTCAAATGTTCCATCTTAAGGAAGCTGCTGATGAATTTAGGAAGATGAACACTCACTCACACGCTTCTGCCTGCCAGGTTCATCAGTTATTTTTCTTTATTACATCTTAAAGATAAACATTCTGTGCATTTCTATCAACCACTGAGATTCTGGAAGCTCTACCCTTTTTTGATACATTAATTGGCTATCATGAAAAATGGAGCAGAAAATGTTATTCATAGAAGTGTTACTCCACTGTGCATCACAACTTCAAAGCACTTCACAGGCAGTCCTTCCCCTCCACAGCATCCCTTGTCAAGCAAATAAATACTGGTTGCCCTGTTCTGCAGGCAGAAAAGGAAGAACAGAAGATATAAAAGGCCTAAACTGCCAAAGGGTTTCATTAAAGCAGACTGTTCCAGTGACCAGTTAACACAGCACCTTCTGGGCAGAGCTTTCAGTCAGCTGCACAACTCTGGCTGGAATTATCTTCAACATCTGAAGTTGTCTCTGCAGGTTAGCAAACCAGTTTTGGTATCTTAGGACAGCCAACAGCATATACAGCATCATCAAAACTCTAAGACCACCTTGTACCTCATCAAAACTCTAAGACCACCTTGTACCTCATCCCAAGCAGCTGTCATTATATCATTTGTTTTGTAAAGCAAAAGACACAAATGACCTCAAACATTCTAGTTAATTATTTATGCACGAGGGGTAGGATCGTGATTGGAAATTAGGCAGAACAGATTAAGTTGACCACATTTTATTATAGAAGAAAATTACAGGCAAGATTTCCAAAACAGTGTTGCCTAAAAATAGTCTTCCAGTTCCTTACTGAGACACCTGACTTTTCCAAACTGCCATGTACACAAGAGTAAGACACCAGCTAAGGAATTCAGAACTTCTTCCCACCTGTCTCTATGAAAAGCTGCCTAGAGCGATGCTGGTGAGGTAAGAAAATCTGAAGAATGAAAGCACAAAGATCTCAAGAAAAAAAAAACCACACAGTGACATGAACAATTAATCTGTCTTAGAAACTTGACTGTAAAGATGTGGTTTATATAATTTAGGATGTTGGGAAACACAAATGTGTGCCGGGGCCACGTGCTCTACAATATACCTTAATTTCTTCTGTCACAAAGAGTATCATTTACTTGAATTACAGTTGAAGGCAGAAGATGCCAGTTCCCATTAACTAAAAAAAGAATTCACCAGCAGGTATTTATGCTCAAGTAATTCCGTAGGAAAGCTCTTAGCCACCTGGTGCTAGGAGTCAGAATTTGTCAACCCAAGGTGTTCATGCAAAAATGTATTAGTGACTAATCACCTGAGACCAGCTAGGGTTAATTTACCAGAACAGCTTCTAATCTCCACTTCTTTCTTCTCTCAGTGGTAAATGGACCAGCAGAGACAGCACAGGAAAAACATGCTCCTGCTTTCTGAAAAAAAAAACCTTTTTTCACTACCTTCATCTATCACAACCTTTCACCTTCCTAGATTGCTGTGAAGGCCACATCGTTCAAGGAACTGTCCTTCATGTGTAAGGCAGGGACCCAGCTGAATGCAGCCACTTCTGGAGAGGTAAGCAGGGGAGTGGGGAGCCACCAAGGAGGTAAAGCAGTGAGAAACTACAGAACAGCAGCCATGTTTCAACACCCATTATGGGGCAATGAGCCAGTCCTAAGCATGGCTTGAAAGATGAGCAGAGGCAGGCAAGAGAATAGAAGAAAAAAGATGGTTTGGTGGGGAAGAACAGGAAAAGAAATGCCACTGAGTAGCTCCCAAAGGAATCAGTGTTCACAGACAATGTCTGGATCAGTGTACCAACATGTTTTGAGCAGAAACAGCTCCAATTGGAATGAAAAGGTGAGCTGCTTCTGAAGAGCAGCAACAAACAAAATCTACAGAATTACTGGGCAAAAAAAGGAGAAAGATTCTAGGATAAAAAGCAAGGAGATAACTTTTTTGCCTACAAAGACTGATGGACAAAGGGATCAGACTGCAGGCTGGATGGAAAAAACCACAGGAATATCCCACACCATCTTCTCTAGTGCTGATCTTCAGCAGAAGGAATGAGGTCCTGAGCACAAAGCTGCAGAGAACAGAAACAGCCTAACAACACATGCACCTTTAAAACACATTTGCCTTAAACACTGGAGGCAGTGAGCTGTGCCAGATACAAGGGGTTTAAACTCAAATTACAGAGCTGTCCAGAGAAGCCTACAACGACAGCAACTTTTCTTCCTAGAGTCCTAGTGTCGTAAGTCGAAATTCTTCTTTCTCTGGTAAGAGTTTTCCAGAGAAGAGATACAACACAAACCTACATGTTCTGACAGGTCAGTCAGAGGCAGCCAAGTACTTGAACACAAGACAACTGGTTGAAGCTGCAAGGGCTCTGGTACCATTAGAACACCACTGCCACCTTGTAATAGTGGTCCCTGTCACTTGGTGCTCCTGGAGAATGAAATTACTGCATCTCCTTGGATCATAACTGATTTTCAATGGTCTTCATCATCCAATAGTTTCCAAAGTGCAAATCCACACTAATGAATTGTTATAGCTTCCTTAATGCTCCTCCTGGCCCCTCACAGAAAAATGAAGTACAGTTTTTAAACAAACCATACTACTGAAAGGAAGAAGGGGTTGCAGGGTTCTGTCTGAAGTCAAAGCTGGGCTAAGCTCTCTACTTGCAGAAAAACCACCTTGCTTACCAATCCTTTCATGTGTAATTAAAGCAGTCTCCTTGCCAAACATGGCAATAATTCAGCTTTCCAAGAATTACCCTGGCATTTTTAAAATCACTTCTTTCCTTTGCTAGCCTGTTTTTGTGGCTGTTGTTTTAAGAAATTCCCTTATGCACTGTAAAAGAAACTCATTTAAGCCAAAGAATCCTTTACATTCTAAGGAACTTACTACTTGAAAGGGAGAGGAGAGGCAACCTAACCTTCTGTTTATATCCTAAATATGAAATGCAGTTTCTGGCATGTTTTTCACACATTATAGTTCTAATACCATACACTTTTGTGAGCCTTCCCAACACCTTCAGTGCCAGTGTCTTCCTATGCAACAAATGAAATCATATAAATTTGATTTCAAGAGCATTCTATAAGAAGCTGCTATCTTGTGTTGCATGGAAATGTGAAGCGCAGCTGTAACCACAGAAACACTCAAACATCTGGAAAACCCAACAGTTCAATTTTGTTTTTTAAATAAAATTGCTTGGGATATCATCCAAGGAACTCCAAATCTAAATCCATGCACTTCTCAATATATATCCCTACAAACTCCAAACTAACTCCACAGAGATGGGGACATCAAACGCAATTTACATGCGTGCAGAGCACTGTTACAAGGCAGATGCAACATTCAGATCCTACTCCAGCCTCCAAGACAGCAATGGAATGTACACTCAGTGCTATAGAGTTAAGTGATCACTGTAACCCACAGTACCACTCTTGTGCACTGACACTTGTACCCTTCTGCCAGTTGCTTTTCTTCTCAAAAGCCACCTCTACCACTGTGTGCTTTTCAGACCACGGTCACCTCCTCCAAGACCACTGATACACCTATATACAAATTAACCCATGAAGTCACACTAAGATGCAAGTAGCAACAGTGGTATTGGGGCATAGGAGACAGTGCTAGGAGTCTTCTTGGAAGCAAAAGGACATGGTTGAGCACTTCCAAAGTGTGCTACTCCCTCTCTTCCAGCAAGCACAAGCAGACCAAAAGGTGTTTAACAGGATGAGTTACACAAAACCCTGATCATCTGCACCCTGCAACACTGTCTTCCTATGCTTTTCAAACCAACATCCTACTGCTCTCATACACCTTGCTACCATGATACTTCACTTAGAATCAGTATTGTGAAAACCCCAAGGAGAACTTCCTACCACTGTCACATGAAGCAGGGCAAAGGGAGCACTCAAGCTACACACAGGCTCTGTTTAGGTTCTTTGCCAAAGAGGCATTTCCCCCACAAAAGACACATTTCCTTTAGGAAAACGAAAAGGAAACCAGTTTTGGTTTGTAAAGTAGATTCTGTTACAGGAGTGAGAAGACAGGAGGGAAGTTTTGCATTTTATTTACAAGTCAGTTTGCAACCCTCCACCCTAGAATGATCACAGACCCTTTCCCTGGCAGAGGCATGGTCCAAGCCTTGCACTCTCTTCCTTGGAAGGCTGGTTCTCGAAGCTTTCTAGAGGCAGCCTGAATATGGCAGCATACTTTGGCCAGCAATAGGTACTCACAGTTGAAATTGGTAGTGAAGAACCATCCAGTTTATGCATTTTCCTAGCATACATTTCCTCCATTTTTCTCAAAGGCATGAAATCTGGAATCGCTGCCAGGCTATTAATACGCAGCGTGATTTTACGTTTTTAATTGTTGTGTTTGCATGCCAGATCAATTCTGAATCACTGTTACACTGGCTACTGGAAGTGTAAACACAGCTTAGTGCTAACAAGACTGCAAGAGGGAAGATTATCAGCTCACTTCAGGTCAAAGCAGAGAGTCCAATGCCAATCTAAGAGTTCAAACCTGCATGTTTGGCATCTGCATGTGCAAAACATGGGACCGCTCACCATCTGAAAGCACACATGTAATTTTTGGCATGACTAGGGCTAGCACCACTGCATTCAAATGCTGGTCCCAGATTTTCCCAGAAAACTGCCAAAGATGGTGATTGTGGAGGTGTCTAACTGACAGGTACTGTGGAGGAGTAGAGACAAGTGGTGCTGCATGACAAAATCAAGGCATCATCTTCACCAAGGCCTGCCAACACGCCTCAGCTCTGAGCTAGGAAAGATGGGCACATTCATTCTTGGCTGTTTCCTGAGCAGGCTAACAAGCTTGACAATTAGTGTGCATTAATTAGTAAGCATATAGTGAAAAGGTTTTGTACTGGTATCAAACCAAATATACTCTTGATACTTAGAGGACATTTTAAAATACCATAATCCTTCTATCTATTTGAAAATGGATGAAGGAAGCTTCAATGTTAATTATGGTTGAGCAGTGCCTAACCTTTCAACTCAGAAATTCCTCGCCCGATGAAGTCAGGAATGTGAACTTTAATGAACAAAGGAATATATTCAAGGTAAATTTTATATATTCATCTTGCATCCTCTTCATAGAACCATAGAATGGTAGGGGGTGGAAGAGACCACAGGAGATCACCTAAGTCCAACCCCTCTGATAACACAGGCTCACCAAGACCATGCTGCACAAGAACACATCCAGAAGGGGTTTTTAAGTCTCCAGAGAAGGAAACCCCTCAACCTGTCTGGGAAGCCTATTCCAGCCTGTTCCAGTGAACCCTTCTGCATTCTAGTCTGTTCCTGTTTGCAGTAGCATTGCAAGGAGGATTGAAGCAAACTGCCTCCAACTTCTCCTCCTACACAGGATTCTTTTACCTCAATTTAAACAAGATGAACATGGACCATACTGGCTGTAGAAAGTCTTTTCTGCCTGAAAATGGGACAGGTCTGACGCACTTCATAGAATTATAGAATACTTCAGGTTGGAAGGGACCTTTAAAAGTCATCTAGTCCAACTCCCCTGCAGTCAGCAGGGACATCTTTAACCAGGATCAGGTTGCTCAGAGACCAAAACAACCTGACCTGGAAGGTTTACAGGGATGGGCATCCACCACCTCTCAGGCCAAGCTGGGCCAGCATTTCACCACCCTTTCTTCCTTATATCTACTCTGGATATACTCTCTTCAGTTTCAAACCATCTCTCCTCCTCCTGTCACAATAGGCCCTGTTAAAAAGTCTGTCCCCACCTTTCTTACCGTCCCCTTTAAGTGCCGGAAGGCTGCGGAAAGGTCTCAATGGAGCCTTCTCTTCTCCAGGCTGAACAACCCAACTCTCTAAGCCTGTTCTCACAGCAGAGGTGGTCCAAACCTTTGATCTTTTTTGCCCCTTTCTGTTCTCCAGTGCAGAAATGTGCAGAATTCACTTAACACAGAATAATCAAACCAGCTGCCAAGGAAGCTGCAAGATGGAGCTTTTGCAACTGCAGGACACGGCGCGCAGCTTTTTACGTGACTTTATGTGGCTTTTTACAAGGCCTTTTATACAAGACCTTTTTATCAGACAAGCTAATTGCAGAAGGAAATTATGTCCAGTAGGTTTCCACTGACTTGGAGATCTCAGTTGGCACCAGATCAGAAGATTGCCTTCCAAAAAATATGACAAGCTACACAAAAACAGAAAGAGACAAGCCAGCCGCTTTGGCCATGCTAACCTCTATCATAAACACAAGCACTCAAGAATTCTCCCTGCTAGAAGTGGATTTAATCATATGCCTAAGTAGTTTTCTAAATTGGGGTCTATGCTGTTTCTTAAAAACCTGCAGCATCCTCAAAGGAATTAGCTTCTTTCGTTTCAGCTGATTTCATGCTGCTAGAAAGTCTCTTCAACCACCAACGAGCTAAGGAATTAGGATGTGTGCTGCCACACCAACCAAACCACGCCACCGTCGCCCTTTGAACAGCCTGATCAAATATACTGCACCAATATTTTGCTTTGTGCAGACATGGAGATTTACAAGGGGTCCTTTTCTTTACATTAATAGTGATAGTGCTAAAACCCTAAGAAGCAGCATTATATTTAATTATCCTTCCATAATTACAATGATTAAATACAGCGTAAGGGACCATAAAGATAGATAAAACATTATGGCTAAAAAACTTCTCAAAAATGACCATAAAATTATTATTAAGCCTGAGGTGAGAAAATTAATATCACAAGTATGATTTTATAGGGTTTTCCTTAGACCGCTTCCCCTTCCTAGAGTATCTCATCTGCAGTGGCAGCAGAATTTCCTCCCAGC
>VWZE01001778.1:325442-366599 GCA_013396675.1 Eubucco bourcierii | reverse complement strand
GGTTGGCTGTCTGGGCTGCATGTGCACACTGCAGACTCATGTTGAGCTTTTCATCAACCCAGACTCCAAGGTCCTTTTCCTCAGGGCTGCTCTCCAGCCATTCACCACCCAGCCTGTATTTGTGCTTGGGATTGTGCCTACCCACAAGTACTCCATGAAGGTGTTCCTGTCAGGAATTGCACCCCATCTCTCCACAGTGAGTTGCTGCATTATGACATTCTGTTTGCAACGGTATTTAATTTGCTCTTTGCTTTACTTGGCTCTCATCAGACTCCACCTGGAGCAGTGTGTGCAGTTCTGGAGCCCCCAACACAGGAAGGACATGGAACTGTTGGAGCGACTCCAGAGGAGGTCATGAAGATGCTCAAAGGGCTGGAGCAGCGCTGCTATCAGGACAGGTTGAGAGAGTTGGGAATCTGCAGACGAGAAGGCTCCCAGGAGACCTTGAAGTGGCCTTCCAGTATCTGAAGGGAGCCTACAGGAGGGCTGGGAAGGGACTATCTACAAGATCTTGTAATAAGAAGTAATGGGTTTAAACTGGCAGAGGAAAGATTGAACCTGGATGTTAGGAAGGAGTTCTTTACAGTAAGGGTGGTGAGATACTGGCACAGGTTGCCCAGGGAGGTTGTGGATGCTCCCTCCCTGGAAACATTCAAGGTCAGGTTGCATGAGGCCTTGAGAGACCCGTGATGGTGAAAGGAGTCCCTGTCTATGGCAGGAGGTTGGAACTAGATGATCTTTGAGGTCCCTTCCAACCTAAACCATTCTATAATTTTACGACTCTATGATTCATTTCAGACACAGTTTGCTTAAAAAGAAAAGTTATGCTTAGGCCCAAAGTGCTACATTAAAAAAAAAAGTTATATAAGCACTTAATTAATCTCGAAAGGCAATAATGGCATTCCTGTAAGCCTCTCTTCATGTCTTCTCTGAGTGCCACATGTTACTCCTGTGCTCTTCTGTACAGGTGGTGCTACTGCCTGCTCTCCACCCCTACTGGCTCTCCTCTCATCAGCTTTTCAGCTGATTGTTGAAAAAGAACTGACTGCTGAAAAAGGAATCTCTCCATCCCAAAATTAGCCTGGAGAAATGCCATATCCAGTTGCTGAAAAACAGCTTGCCTGGAACACATTGGCAATCCAAGCAATACTGCAATTCAGTCCACTCAGAGCTCCCAGGAAAGGAACCTCCAGTGGGATACAGTAAAGCAGACACGGCCTTGGTGTGCATCTGCAAAACCCCTCACGAAATGGACACCACTAGCTGGTTTCTGCCTCACTCATAGAAAAAAAAACTCATTTATTGGTCATTTTTCCCAAAGTTCAGTCCTATTAATCTCCAAGCTGCTCATGTTCCTCACACAACTGAGCCTATATATTGTTCCCCTTAGATCCACAAGCGCCTGACAACAAGTTAGTGCTGCTGAAGGAGCAAATCTCACAGTGCTACAGTCTGGCACACACACAGGGGAGACAAACACTCCAGCCCTCTGTCACCTACCTGGCTCTGATCCGGACTATGAAAGATGTGAAGACAGCACCTTAAGGACAGGCACTATCTATTCAGGCACCTTAGGATCCATCAGCCCTTCCTCTCAACTCCAAGAGGTGCTAGGAGCACTCGTGGGAGCCTGACGCCTTTACAAACATGGCCTTTAATATCCATGTGTTTGCAGAGACCTGCTGAGCTTCTTGGCAGCAGTTCACAGCTCCTCAGTTCTGTGGGGCTCCCTGTGGCTGCCCAGGTACAGTCTGGCACAAGGGAGGCCAGGATTTGTAACACACTTTTTTTGCTGCAAGAAGAGAACAGAGTGATGACAGGGCAGATAGTTCTCAAATAGGAAAGAACACTCTGCCCTCACCGTGGAATTTTGATAGGAAATATAAAGGGAACATGCAAGAGTTGGTTACATATAGTTCAGCTAAGCAAGCACTGAAGTAGGCAATATGAATGGTGTTGAAATATCTACAAATACCCCAAAAATGTAAATAATATTTAGGAAGTGTGATCATGCCCAAAACCAAATCGAACAGCTACATAAAAACCAAAGCAGCAATTCCTTTCTCTGCATTTACAGATGATTTCCATTTTAAGCTCCTTCCTGGTCATAGCATGAAAAATTCAATCAAAAGGAAAATTTTGCATTTTATGCCATTGCACATTAAGCAACCAATACATATCATGCTCAAATGAAAACCTGTATTACAAACATAGGGAGCAGCACGCCAGGACCTATGACACTGTTTCCGGCACACAGGTCTGAAAAAAAACCTACATATCAAATTTTGAAAGGCTACCTAGTTCCCAGTTTTATCATGACCAGCCACATCAAGACACAGTCAGTCATTTATTGCTTGAAAAAGCAGCCAAGACTAAACCAGAGAATTTATTTCAGATGTGTGAGCTTTATTCTACTCTCAACATAGTAAAGAGTGACCTACCATACGAAACCAGAAGGGCAAGAGGTATTTTCACATACAGGTCATTTCTTGGAGCTACAAACTCTTTCTTGTTTTCCTTCATTGTTTCTGTTTTAAACCTTTATAAACTATGTTTTAGTGAGTGAACATGGAACACCAGGTAGGAACCCACAAGCACAAGGACCACTTTACAAAGCTCATCAGAGCGTGAAACTTGTTTTGACAGCCCAGACATGATCTATCCAGCTCCCTGATTATAGTAGGGCAGTGTTTAAGATCAACAGATACACTGAGGTTCCCAAGGTAAGCCTTCCTCATAGATAGGACATGCTCAGGGTGAGCAAGAGGTGGGTTTATCTAGTTGGGTATGGACACAGTTCTAACATAAATAATTTAAAGCAAAATCTTTTATTGTTATTTTCTTTAAATACAGGAAGCTTATTGTATGAGCACTTCTGCTACAAGGACAGGCTGAGGCAGCTGGGGTTGTTCAGCCTGGAGAAGATCAGACTCGTAAGAGACCTAATAGTGACCTTCCATAGTGAACTGAAGGGGGCTACAAGAAGGATGGAGAGAGACTGCTTGCAAATGCCTGCAGTGATAGAAGGAGGGAAAATGGCTTCAAACTAGAGAAGAGCAGACTGAGATTGGATGTTAGGAACAAAGGTGTAAGGTCCTGCACCTGGGTAGGCACAATCCCAAGCACAAATACAGGCTGGGTGGTGAATGGCTGGAGAGTAGCCCTGAGGAAAGNTGGAAGTGTTGGAGCGGGTCCAGAGGAGGGCCACAAAGATGATCAGAGGGCTGGAGCAGCTCTCCTATGAGGACAGGCTGAGGGAGTTGGGGCTCTTCAGCCTGGAGAAGAGAAGGCTTCAAGGGGACCTGATAGTAGCCTTCCAGTATCTGAAGGGGGCCTACAGGAAGGCTGGGGAAGGATTATTTACAAGGTCCTGCAATGACAGGACAAGGGGAAATGGGTTTAAACTGGCAGAGGGGAGATTTAGACTGGATGTTAGGAGGAAGTTCTTTACAGTAAGGGTGGTGAGGCACTGGAACAGGTTGCCCAGGGAGGTTGTGGATGCTCCCTCCCTGGAGGTGTTCAAGGCCAGATTGGATGAGGCCTTGAGTAACCTGTACTAGTGGGAGGTGTCCCTGCCTATGGCAGGGGGGTGGAACTAGATGATCCTTGAGGTCCCTTCCAACCTTACCATTCTATGATTCTATGAATTTCTGCACCATGAGGGCAGTGGAACACTGGAGCAGGTTGCCCAGGAAGGTGGCTGAGGTCCACCCCTGGAGATATTCAAAGTGAGGCTCAACCTGATCTAGTTGAGGATGCCCCTGCTGACTGCAGAGGGGAGGTTGAACTGGATAACCTTTGGAGGTTGCTTCCAACCCAGACCATTCTACAAAAACCTAAATGACAAATTTCTTTCACATATGATCAAAAAGAAATGTTCACACAGCTCTCCTTATCCAGAGCACAAGGGGTTACCGCAGACAGCGGCAAAGAAAAGTTATGCTGAAACTATGAAAAATACCTTGACTGTGTCCTTTTAAAGTCATAACTTATTATGGGAAATCAGCATTCACAAGCATAAATTTGTTTCTGTATAATTCACTGCCCAGTGACATTTGATTCCTTCCTAACAAATCTGTATTTAAGAGGAAAGTCATAAAATTGAAACAATGGCAATGAGCGAGTAATTCACAGCTCGGTACTCCATTAGCAATTAATAAATCCACCTGGCAATATCCAGAAACCAGTCTCCTGCCACTTTTTATTTATTTCGTCTTCTGTATCTTGCACACCCTTTGGGGCAATCACACATAGTACCTTTACCTTGCTTGCAGAAAACTAGCAATTCCCCACTGCACTGCAGTGTTCCAGGCCTCATCTTTTCTGCATTATTAAATGCACATGAAACAAATACGTCTCGTAATGCAGTGGAGAGCACAGTACTTAACACAGGCTCCTCAGCTGTTTCACAAAGAGCTATCAAGTTTCTGATGCACATGGTGTGTTCATTTATATTTCATCATCTAGGACAGGATTTCATTTGCTTGGGAGTATTTGAGCCTTAAAAATAGCTCCATGAAGAAGTTCATCAAACCTAAAGAGGAGCAACCAAAAACTGTCCCATTAAGATCCATGCATCAGAAGCAGCAAGCCATAATGTCCTTCCTCCTGAGCGTGGGTTGGAACTAGATGATCTTTGAGGTCCCTTCCAACCTAAACCATCACAGGGTCACAGGACATCAGGGGCTGGAAGGGACTCAAAGAGATCATCGAGTCCAACCCCATCCTATGAGTCTATGACTCCCCCTCATGTTCTAAGGACTGATACTTCAGCCAGTTTGTATCTCCGAGCATTTAGGGAAAAGAAGTTTCTGCCCACAGAAACTTTCTGTCTCTCTCCACCCCAGCTCTCTATGCAGTCTAAGCTAATGCATCCAACCTTGATTGTTTCTTTCCTTTCCATGCATCCCTTATTACGCAGCAATCACGGTGATGCATGGCAGGGAACTCTTAATAGTAAGTATACAGGCTCTGGGAACACTCCAAACTCAGTATTCAAGTAGAAATAAAGAGCAACCAAATAGAACAACCAATTCTGGCACCTGGCTGTGCCCAAGTATCCCCTGGCCCACCCTCATATAAAGGACTTTCAGTTCTCCTTTCATACAACTGTCTGGACACATTCCTGTGCAACCTGAGCTAGATTCTATGGTCCTGCTCTGGCAAAGGGGGTTGGACTCAATATATGGAGATCCCTTCCAAACTCGAGGCATCCTGTGACATGCCAATGCTGCTTCAGCTGAGACAGGTTGGTTTCTACCCCTGGCAGGCAGAGAATCCCCCACCTGGGTGTTGCCTTCTGCCTAACTGGTTTAGGATGTTCTATACAACAGCACCAACAGTAGCACAATTCCCTAAGGGTCTAGAGGGGCTGTTCTGGGAGTCAGAAAGGCATTTTGCCTGTAACATGGTGTCACTCAGAAGGTAAAAACCTGCCCCGTGGCACTCTGCTGTAATTCACCACAAAACACGTGCTAATGCAAGTCACTAATTGATTGTGCACACAGAGGGCAGATTTTAGGCTAACACCAATGCCTTTCCTGGAACAATCTATCACCTTCCTCCAGAGTACTCCCCAGGGCAGGCCACATTGACTGGCACTGCTCAACTTAACTGTGCTGCTCCTGAGGTGTAGCAGGAAGGGAGGAGACACCAGGCATTTGAAGTGATTATCCCAGGTCGTATCGACT
The DNA here is from genome assembly GCA_013396675.1 of Eubucco bourcierii. Taxonomy (NCBI): domain Eukaryota; kingdom Metazoa; phylum Chordata; class Aves; order Piciformes; family Ramphastidae; genus Eubucco; species Eubucco bourcierii. The sequence goes on along the minus strand of VWZE01001778.1, from coordinate 360,909 downwards.
GCTTAGCACTCCTTGAGAAATCTGCAAAAGCTTCAGCACTTTGATGAAATTTCCTTGGAAAAAAAATAAATAAAGAGATCAATAATTTGCTATGCTGCAAAATTTAATTCAGTTCCTGTTGATAATAAGAAGATCCAGGAGGGGAACGTTTGATTTTGCCTGCCACACTTTCTGGTTTTACATCTTCCTACAGGTACTACCTTGTTTTGCTTTTCCTGTGGCCTTTGCTGCATGACTCCTGGCAATAGCTCTGCAGGCACGTAACACCTGACATTTTTAATAGGGGTAATTTTGCTAATACCACTCTGCACTAGCTTTAATTACACAAATCTCCTTTTCTTACCTTTAGCACTGGAAAGATGGGAAGTAAGGAGCATTATATGCCCATATTTTCCCACACTTTGTTTTCCACAAATTCACCTTAAATACGAGGCAGTTTTTTTCATAAACAGTATTGTCTCCAGCGTTTCTCCTTTCCTTGATTCCTAACACATAAAAGGAGGGATTCCACTGGAAGGGAGATCAGTCTCAAGCTAGAATCTGCAAAAGCCCTGTCTTTTTCAGTGTCTTCAGTCAAGTTAAACACAATCCTGTGGGCACTGAGATTGCTGGAGTTACACCACGTTAACTGGCGATGGTACCAAACTGAATTACAACTTTCAGACTTGTACTGTTGAATTCTAGCACACTGCTATTAAAAGGACACCAAGAGAAGTTCATCAGTAACCTCATAAGACTGCAGGGAAGTTCAGAAGTTGGGGGGGGTGTGGGGGTGTGTTAGGTTAGTTGGTTGGGGGGTTTTACATCTCTTTCTTCCTCTCACTTCAAATTCCACCTCGGTCTTTCAGTATTAAAAACACTCATCCTTACTGGTCAGGTTTCTGCTGAGACAATTATTTTATAAGCAGCCCTTCATGATAATTTTTTGTGATACTCCTCTGCAGAAGGAGGATGATTTTTAATGCCAGTGCAAATATGATTCTGTATATCTGTAGCACTGAATTTATAGCACACACGTGGAAAATCTTGTAAACTGCCCTTCTCTTGATAGACTGTGCAGTAAACTGTATAGTATTTTAATTAATTTCTTAATTACAAACCTAAAGTGTGGTAGTTGAAATCTCACATGCATGCACAGCAAATATGTTGTTGCTTTAGCCTGACTAACACAAGGCAGATCAAGGGAGAAATGCTCAAAATAAGCAGAACCAGCTGGAAAGATAAATACTGGCTCATGCCTGCTTTTACTCACTTCCTATTTTTTCCCTTACCAGATTACTTTTTCCAAGCCTTATATTTTAAACCTTTTAGAAATCTCAGAAGCCTGGAATACTGCAACAGTGGGATTTGTACCTAAACAGGCACATTCAGTTAAGTGAGGGAGTTAGCAGCTCTATTTCCTAATGAAACCACCCTTATTGGTGTGTTTGCCCTCAGTAATTGATCAGGTAACTGCTGTCACAGGGCAGACACACGTGAAGGCAGACATCCAGGTGCTGTGAACACCCAGCCATGCAGAAATGCCCATTTTTGTAATGTGACCACAGAGTAAATACATCTTTCTTTCACATTTTACTCAGCCAAATACAAGCTCTTTACTCTTCTAACCTCGCATGGTATTGACTCAAGAGCCTAACAGCTTTCTTACAGTGAGGAGCCTACTCCTAAGGAGGGCACACACCAGGCTAGTGCTTCAGGCCAAGTGTCTATCTAATCTTACCTCCAACAGTGGCCTCTAAAAGAATACATGGTTCTGCCTCCCCCCCTCTGAGAACTTCTAACATTTGCTGTTCAGAGCATTTTCTGCACTTGGTGGAATTGCTTCGTTTATTAAATCCCAATGGTTCTTCTAAGTTCTCATCCAATTCTCTCCTTGAACATCTTTGCCTTGCTTATTCCCCCTTCTTTACCTTTACATTCCAATCCTACTGTTTTTGTGTTTCCTCTCAAAATTATTTAATTCATTAAAATATATGTAAGTCAAGCAAGACTTTTCTCTCCATCTCCCTCTATTAAGCATCTGTCCTATGAAAAGTCACATTAAGAGTTGAAATTCACAGAACAGTTGAGGTTGGAAGGGACCTCCAGGGGTCATCTGGTCCAATCCCCTGCTCAAGCAGGGTCACTTGAAGTTAGTTGCACAGAACCATGTCCAGACAGCTTTTGAGTATCTCCAGTGAAAGAGACTCCACAGCCTCCCTGGGTAACCTCTACCATTGCTCAGTCACCTTCACAGTAAAAATGTGCTTCCTGATGTTCAGAGGCAACCTCCCACGTTTCAGTTTGTAGTCATTGCCTCTTGTCTGTCACTGGGCACCACTGAAGAGAGCCTGGCTCCGTTCCACCTGGGGGCTCACCTTCTTAAGGGCTGATGAGGACCTCACACTGCTTGGGAACATCCCAATCATCTCGCTAAGACCATTTCAAGCTTGACTGAAAGGTAAGTAGCAAGCACAATTTGGAAGATGTTCTCTCAAAATATTTAAGGGTCTTCCCTGACTCCTCATGTGCCTAACTGCTTGGACTTTGATGAATCTCAACCTATGTCTTTTAGGATGATGTGAAAGCAGTGCCGGTAGCTGACTTAAAGGCACTCATGTAAGTCACCACACCAGCAACAGCTTCAAATGCTGCATTCACATATCCCAGGTAGCCACAAAGAGGTCAGCATGACCCCATATGCTCTGCAGAGAACAGAACTGATGGAGCCTGAAGAGCACAGGCCACACCTTCTCAAATGCTGTTACAAAGCTAGAGGTTAACATATAAATAATTAGACATGCCAAGCACTGCCATATTCAGCACTGCTGGAACAGGTCCCAGCTGCTGAGAGCCACTTCTGCTCCTGCTTTTAACAGTGCAGAGCTAGGACCAGCTCAGCAGCAGCTGGTTGGCCCTGCCAGCCTTCCTGTCACCTAAAGCCAGCCAGAAGAGAATGGCAGAACAGTCTTTGTCTGCTTTACATTGCCCAACCCCACCTAAGACACGCATCATGTCCTTCCAAGCAGGGCCCGTGACACAAGCTCTGCAAAGATGTGAGACTAGCTAAACGCTTCATTTTCCGATGGCTACGATTAGGTGAGAGTCTGCCAATCCTTCTACTTCATTAAAGCCTTTTGTCCATTTTCTTCTGCTCTTACATAAAGTATATGCCTGCTATTAGCAACTTGCAATCAAAGCAAAAGCACGAGGCACTAAGGTCTGGCAAAGAGGAGCTGCCTGTGAGTTCAGAGAGAATCAGACTTCTGTCCAGTTGTACAGCTGAGAGATGCCACATGGCAGCTGCCTGGAGCTGCTCCATTTCACACCCATGCAGCATGTTCACCACACCTGAAGCAGGTGGCAGGGATGTGGAGGTACCTCACACAGCAGGACCACACCTGCTGTGCTGCATTCAGAAGATTCTAAACTTTACCTTTACAGCACCAGCTCTCAGCACAGCTCTACCAACAGAAGGTTATCGCCCACAGCAAGCAGAGTTTTGTTGCTTTTCAAGTCCCCTTACTAGCCAGGTTGCCTCTCAAATCCTAATGATGCCTCACATTTGTTGCTAAGTGTAGCACTGCTGGTTGGCACTAGAGTTTGTATATGCCTGATATGTTGGATTTTTTTTTTTTCTTTAAAAAAGAAAAGCTGTACTAATGGTGCAGTCTCCTGAGAATACATTTATTTCTGCAGCATAAAATAAAATTAAATTCTTCAATCTCAAAAACTATTAAAAGGTTGTATTTAAAATGCATGAAGCATTAAAAAGACATCAAAATTAAAATAATCTCATAAATCTCTTCATTTAAAAGACTTATTAGAATACAGATAGAGGCAGAAAACAGCTGCCCTGCAGACTAAAGCAGTAAATTATGACTATTTTAACTTTTTCTTGCCTCTTTTTCTTTTTTTTTTCATTTTCATCATTGAAAATTTTCCTCACCGAATTATTGCAGTAGTATAAAAAGACCAACTGCCCCTATATTTAACATGTGAATAGTAAATTATTTTTCAGTGGACTTCACAACAGATAAGCTGTATATTCTTTCAAATGTCAGCAGACTGGGGGATTGTTTCCAGACAAAGGAGGTGGGCAGTGTTTTCACAAATCAGGATTGCATGCGAAAGTGTAGAATTAATCAGCAACCCATTCAGCACAGCAGCAGCAGCAGGACGCTGCAGCAATTGCGACTCCAGCACTCCAAACTCCTCCCACACACTCCTGGCTATTATTTTTAACAGAAGCCCAAAGTCAGGTGTATTTAAGTATCAGCAGGCTGACCTGTAAAGTGCTGAGCACGTAAGAGCTCCAAGAAGTTTGCTTATTTAGGAAGCTTACCACGGTCTTAGGAACCTGCATTTAGCCAAGATGTAGGCTTCTCTTAAAAGCCTTCCTCTCACTGGATAGTACTGAGAATGGTGTGAGAAGATTCAAGGGCTGATTTGGGGCATCAGCCACGTGAGACAGGAAAAATAAATGTTTGTTTCATTACCAATCTACAGTATTCACCTTTTTAAGAATGACAAATTCTGTTTTTCCCACAAGTGCCCTCGCTCCTCAGACCATCGCTTGTCAGTCTTGATGATACCAGAGAATTCCTTGGAGCACAATTAAATGATCACGTTGATTGCTCTCCTCAAAGTAGTTCAATCCAGAGAGGAGGCAAAGAAAAAACCTGAGGGACATAGATTTCACACCATTTATCCCTGATCTCATCTGTTCTCTAGTATTATGATCACTGCACAGCCAGGCTGTTGATAGCCGAGCAGATTACAGCAGGAAATGCTAAGGATGCATGAAACTAGGGAAATGAGCAGCAACAACAACAAAGCTACCAAGAGGGAAGGGAGGGGAAGCAGCTAAATCAAGAGGATAAAGAGTGTTCCCAGATAGCCATTTGCTGGTTTTGCTTCACTGCAAATTATATCACACAATATTATAAAGCACTTTTCCTGACAGCAATGTGCATTACTGTGCACTTCAACTTCCTTCCTGCTTACAAGAGATAAGATTAGTAAATGTTTGCTTTATTAACAACAAGTTGAAATGCTATTAAACCAGCTTAATTGATGGTACAGTTACATGGAGTCTGCTTCTTGTTTATACTTTCAAAACTTACACCTGCAACAGAAGTTGATTCCTCTCCAAAAAATTTAAACAAAAACCCAAGCCCATATCCGCTGCTCTCCTCCCATGCACTTCCTTCCAGCACAGAAGCCTGTTCAGATAGTGCAAAGCTCCTTAGCTCAAACTCCAAGGATAAACAGAAGTGTTGAAGGATAAAACCCCCCACGTATTTTACTCACCTTTCTCACTGCTAGATTACCATTACATCTGGTCAGTGAGTTTCATCTTTTGGGCTTCAAATAAAGCAAGCAGTCGACCAGAAGGCACAGCTCTAAACCCAATGTGTTTAGTGCACCACCAATTAAAAAATGACTGAAACACTTCTGTCCTTCTTTTTACTTTAGCCTAAGGTTAACTTCCTCATGAGTGGTTCGGGATGCTTCTGTAACCTTGCTTACAAAATGCTTATGGCAGAAGAACATTGTGTGTTGCACAGCTGCTTCACTAAACTGCTGATAATGGCAAGCTTAAACGTACATCCCTAAGAACACAGCATTGCTCTGCTGGAAACCTGGAGAAGAGGGAACTCTCCATTGGGAACAGAAAAACTTTTAATTTAACTGCCAGCCTAAACTGTAAAGGATGACAGTGCTGCTCATCTGACAGGGTTCTTGTTCCAGTTTGATGGTTCCCTCATCCTCTGCCTGAACCAAACTAATCACTGTTATTTACAGCAAATAACACACAATTTAAAAGCTAATCTATTTTTTTTAAAAAACCCCAAACCTGTAAAGCAAGCCAATTATACAAATCTCTAAGTAACATAAACACACCAGATAAATTGCCAGCCAGGTCTTATTTAGTTAGCAATATCTTGACAAGCAACATTCTTATAGCCTTAATTTATTATGTCTCCAATTGATCAGTCTCCCAGCTGATTGCTGTAAGAACATAACGATTGGCACACAGTTGTCAAGGTGGTCATGTACACAAGACAGTAAAAGGCCAAATGAAATTCAGTCTTGTCTTAAGGAAATCCATCAAAACCTATTTTTTTGTTTACAGATAATGATCATATGCAAGCTAAGGCAGGCTGCAGAAAGGCAGGCAGTAATTATGCATCTTTTAACAACTCTGACGTAATAACTTTTGATGTCTGTTGGAATCGCATCAGAATTGCAGTCTCATGACTGGAGGCTCTGTTACGCCAGAGAACACGACCAGGGGACTGACTGGTCCATAAGAAATGTGTTCTGATTACCCAATATTATTTCCCATTTCAATCACATGGTTGCCTGCCTGGTAGACTTTCAGAGTGAAAGATGAGTTTTTATTTTGGGCTTCAAATGTCAGGAGGAGGAAAAAAAAAAAAAATCGTGGTAGTATTTCTTATGACTTATGAGATGAAGCAACAGAAATCACTTCATGTAGCAAATTGTAAATTCGAAGGATTTACAGAGCTAGATCCTCTGTAACCCCAGGTAGCCTCGTTCACATCAACAATAAATACTGCCCAAGAATCCCAGGCTGTGTCATCTCACACACCACCAAAGTTCTGCAGAAACTAAACTTCGCTGTTAGCAAAATGCCTCCATCCATCCCTCTTTGCTGTGAAGGAGAAAGCCAGAACTGGATACCGATGTCCAACCCTTAGCATCCACTAAAAATGAAATACACTTGCTTTGTGAGCCTCTGAAACCACCTTTCCATCCACTTGTGTACTCAGTTCGGAGGAACGGGAAATCCATCAGAGCAGAAATGGTCACAGCGGTGAGGGCTGAGCAAGAGAATTCCTTGGCAGAGAGAATTACTTTATTTTTAAACTGAAATGTGAAATGCAATAGTGCTATCTAAACAGCACTACATGGATACAGACAGCAAAGCATTCTCTTTTCACACACACACGTTTCGTATGCAACCAGTGAAGTGCAATCCATACTAGACTGAGGGATGGAGGTCCCCATTGTCACTCTCAGGTTGCAGGAAGACAAAAGCTGTCTGTAGAAAGAGGATGTGAAGGTATTTGCTAACATTCCACTTTCTGTAAGGCACAACTGTGCAAACAGTTTAAGGTCTGCACACTGTTAAACCCTTATCCCTGAAGACACTGTGAACATTCCAATTAATTTCAGACTTCATTTGGTAACTTGAATACATTAGGTAAGCAATCATCTTAACATCCTGAGGAGTGCTTCACATGGGTGAAGGCTCACCCTTGGATATGAGGTGCAAACACTCAAGGTAAACCCATTTTTACCAGGCTCTGGAGGTGCACACATGGAGCTGACGGTTTCACTCAGACTCCTGGAGAAAACCAGAGAAATAGGACAGACCAGACCTGTGCTCCCAGTCCAGCCCCCACAGTGCCTCCCACCCGGCTGCATTTGCTGTGAGATGGGTCACTTGTGCCAAGGCTGCTCAGAGCGCCTGCACCCAGTGCTCCTGTGGTCTCTGCGAGGCAGCTGTGAGCAGCTTTGCAGCCAGAACAGGTCACTCAGAAGGAAGGATCACCTATCAGCTGGGATCTTTGGGGAAGCTGCCAGCAGTATTTCTTTTCTAGTATATTCTTTCCACATTCTCTGCTGCACTGCTTGAAGCCAGAGCAGACAAGCCCAAGTCTTTCAGCCAACATTCTGCAGCCACGTACCAGCCCAGCTGTTGTCAGCAGCCTTTTTCTACCTTCGCTTCTGTGTCTAATGGGACCTTATATTGCCTGTTGGCTTGACTTTTCTAATTTTTCTATTTTTAGAAGGACTCACACTAGGAAAAAAACACACTGGAGGGCCAATCTGGGAAGACAGGAAGATCCCAGATGGTGTTAGTTGTCAAAGCTTCACTTCAGTGTCATGACAACTCACAGCAGCTGAGGGCCCGCTCCACTCCATTTCATCAGGCTGAATATTATGTTACATTTTAATGCACATTTACTGGACTCACGTTTGTCCCCTCGCCTCAGCAATGAAGCTTTGATTTAGCTTAACGTAGCTGTGAAGCTGGAATTCCTGGTTATCCAAGCTCCTGATTATCTTCTGGTTTAGGACACTCCCGTGAGACTCTCAGATAACCAGGTTTTCCCTGTATAACACAGCACTCCTGTAACCACATTATAATGCAGTTTTGTCTCACCTATAAAGGTCAGGGCCATAATACAATTTAGCAGTGAGGGTAAAATATGATTTACTTCCGTCCACAGGCAAGACCAAATCACGTTAGAACGCTGAGGGTAGGGGAAAAACTATCAGGTTACAGCACAATCCTCCAAAGTCATTTTGCCTGTTACAACCATAAACTCTGCGTTAGCAGCTGATAGCAGAGGGAGCACAGTACTTAAGCAGGCTATCACAGTTCCTGGGAAAAATATAACTCTGCACACTGTTAAGGGAAACCATCATTTCTACTGCTGAAAGCACACAGAGTGGCTAAGACCTCTACGAGCCCCATCTACCGAAATCAATGAAGCCAAAAGAGGCACAGAGGGCACTAATTAATTGTTCCTGGGTAACGGTTCACGATCTCGTCACTACCAACATAAATATTCATTCCCCTTCTACCCACTCCAACCCAAACCACTGAGACCTCCTACAAAGCATGTTCTAGAAGATCACAAAGTACTCTCCTGGAGCACTGAGCTCTCCAGATGCTTTGATTTGGTAGCAGGTCCCACTGGACCGTTGACAGGTAAGGTTCAGCTCCAGAGGCCTCCATGAACAACACAAAGCATCAAAATCAATTCCCATGCAGCCTTTCTGCTCTGTCATACCAGGCAATTCCAAGGTCTAACTGCACATTCATACCAACCATGCCAAGAGTTCACAAAGGAATAAAACAGCAAATTCTGAATCAAAACACAGCCTCATGCACTGAGTGGTCTTCTGACTGCTTTCACGCAGATATTGGCCACCAACTTACCTTCGTGGTCAGGCTGTTTGGCCACGTTCTTGCTGTTACATTTGCTTTTTCCAAAAGAATATTTAGCTCTGCAGTCAATCTGAGTTCAGTTGCCTAAGCAAAGGCATCTGATAGCACCTGCACAAGGTTGGATCCAACACAGTCCTTCCAGAATAGCAAGTAGAGGCTTGTCCTATCATGTATCCAACAGCATTAGACACCTAGGTTTGAGGCACCTGGATGATGCCTTAGTGTCTCCTTCAAATATTTAGCTTCTGCAGTACAGTTTTAGACTTTTGCAAGACACAGAGATCTGCACAGATGAGACAAATTTCATTAATACTTTTAAATGATGCTTCATTGACCTAGCAACAAGGCTGAAGCAAAGAGAACTTAATAAAATTTCAAACCTAGATCTGAAAATGGGGAGAAAATTTCCTTCTCTGCCCTGAGATCTCACTACAATATTTTCCTTGATCATTGAAAAAGAAGCTTATATGCAGATTCTGAGATACTCAGTACTGCACTTAGCTATGTTGAAGTATAAAAGGGAATTAAAAATATCATCCAAAAAATAAAGCCCAAACAACTTGCTCTCACTGTTTACCCTCAAAAATTTGCTCAAGTGCTACAGTACGTAACCATGTGGAGAAGAGTCCAAGCACATGGGCAGCCACCTGCAATTCAGGAGACTGTGAAGTCTGTTCTGCTACCTGTTTGCAACCCTAAGCAAGTCATTTAGCTTATCTGTGCCACAGTTTCCTCATCACTGAAAGACACCACCTATTCCAGTTGGCATAGCACTGGTCAATGATCGGCTTCATCCCACTTTCAAACCACAGGGATCCACCTTGCAAGATCTGCCCAGGTCATTGGGACCATGAAATTAAGTAGCCATAAATGGAGCTACTTGGACTCCTCAAGGTGTGCAAAAATAGCTCTTAGGTTCCTTTAGCTTTTTTGAAAAGCTTGCTTGCTCCCTAGCAATAATTAGTTGCAGTTGTTCAGTGCTCCTTCTAAAACACACAAACCAACAAAAAGTCAGAAAGACCTTCACAGAATTCACTTATGATGTCATTCTAATGAAGTTCTTCCTACACACACACAGAGAGAGAGAGAAAAAAAGTAACCAACAGTGAATGTTTGGTAACTTTGACATGAAAAAAAGGGGAAAGATAAAATGCTTTTATGCAAATTTGATTTCTCTATAATAATCTAGAGCTATTCTGCTAGAAGGAATTATCTCCGCGGGCTGGCAGCTGCAGTAGGCAGTGAATTAAAAATGGCTCTGTATATGGGAAAATCTGTTCTATAATCAGTGCTATTCTTAGAGAGGACATCAATCTCACCCAGCTCCCACGATGCTCCTTCGTGTGAATGACACACAAGTATGATGTAGAAACTCCCATTACATCACCGACACTGATTTCCTGGGCACGAGGAATACACCACTAGCACACAGAGAATCTGTCTCAGGAAGAAGGGTAGGATTCTGTGTTTTCCCTTTAAAAATCTGCAGCAATAAGTGACCTTGTTAAAGAAAAAAATTCAACAGTGATTCATCCAACTGGACTTGAAACGAACTGCACATTCTCACCGCAAGGCTCCAGTTTCTGCTTGCTGTTTTTATACAATAAGCTCTGTTCCCAGGTCACAAGACATCAAGATAGCAGATATTGCATGAGCTTTCTTTGAGCACTCAAAAGGCACATGCTACAGGGAAGTATTTTAAGAAGCAAGAGATTGCTGCAGCTCTACACCTAAAATGTCACTGTTCCCAGTGATGCAGCTGCATGACACACAGAACACACCACCACAACATCCCCCAGGAACCCCAAAAGCTAACCAACAGGCATCCGTGATTCACAAGTTGTATTTCAGACAACTTGCACAGTCAACAGAGCTCAACAGGACTCAGGCTCACTGTCAAATCCAAGGGAGTTAAGCTGTAAATAAATAACAGCTCCTATGCAGGAACCATCCTTCCCAGCTACGTCTGCCTGTAGTATTTCCTCAGCAATCTTTGTCCTCATGCCTCACACGTACAGTAATCCTTCTTCTGCTGTGTCACATGGACTGCAAACCATCTCGGTTTGAGTGATGGATTTGAAAATTAAACAACCTAGGGGGTTCACTGTTTTTAAAAATCATTTTATATATCATTTTAAAATAACTTTAGGTAACCTGACACAAATGCCAAGCCACTGGATCTATTAATTCAAGATTTACTCGCCCATGTTGCAGTTTTCCCTGACAAACTGACACAAATGTATAAACTGCACTGGCAAAACAAAAAATACATACTCTTTTTTTTTTTTTTTTTAGATGCCCTAACCTCTCCAATTCACAGTATCACAGTATTACCAAGGTTGGAAGAGACCTCAAAGATCATCAAGTCCAACCCATAATCACAGACCTCAAAACTAGACCATGGCACCAAGTGCTACGTCCAAACCGTGCACTTGTCTGAGGCACAACAGTTACCAAAACAGAAGGTATTTTAATTTTAAAAGATGATATCTCCTCAGAGTCTAAAGAGAGCACACCTTCACCAGAGAAATAAAGTTGGATGTTGCTCATCAGTACTACTAAAAGTTTTTTTAAAATCATGCCCTGCTTCCTACATCATTAAACTGTGTTTGCATCACCTAAACACATCCCTCTGCTGTCAAACTCATGTGCTACAAGTTCACAGAACCACAGAATTAACCAGGTTGGAAAAGACCTCTGAGATCACCAAGTCCAACCTATCACCCAATACCTTCTAATCAACCAAACCATGGCACCAAGCACCACATCCAATCTCTTTTTAAAGTCTTCCAGGGACAGGGACTCCACCACCTCCCAGGGCAGCCCATTCCAATGCCAATCACCCTTGCTGCAAAGAGCTCCTTCCTAACATGCAGACTAAACCTCTCCTGGTAGAGTTTGAGGCTGTGTCCTCTCATTCTGTCACCGGTTGCCTGGCAGAAGAGCCCAACCCTTATCTGGTCACAACCTCCTTTCAGCAATCAGGTCCCCTCTGAGCCTCCTCTTCTCCAGGCTGAACAGCCCCAGCTCCCTCAGCCACTCCTCGTAGGGCTGTGTTATTGCTTTGCTTTCTTCTGGGGGTTTGTCATTATGACAGCCTGGGCTTTTTGCCCACACAGGCACAGGTACTTCCATCCCTAACTCTCAGGTGCCATGAAGAGGTTCCCTGTTGTGTTGTGTAGGGATAATACTGAACACACTGCACTTCTATGGGAACTCCAAGCCTGGTGAGTCTGTGGGGTTAATCTCAAAGACAGCTGCAACCATTCTGCTCATTGCTCTCCGTGGATAAACTGCAAATTGCATTTGAAAATAAAACAAGTTATTTCTAACCTTTCAGCTGGTTGGTAAAAAAGGACATAATTTATGACTCTGATGATATGTGGCTGCTTTCCAGAGCCTTTAAACCTGTTTCCAGCCTGCTTTAATGCTGAATTAACAAAGACTTTCACTATTAAAATAAATGTTAAATAAAACACAAGTGTTTGAGTAAAGTCAGTCCCTGGATCGTTCTCTCACAGCTCAGTGGTTCCTAGCCACTCTTGCAATCCTCAAGTAGGAGCAGTATTTTATTCCCCCCCATGCTGGAAAGCTCCACCCCTTTAGCCCTTCTGACCCCTGGGTCTCTAAGGGGGTAAAAAATAACTCTCTGCAAGAGAAGAGCCATGTGTTAGCTCAGCTAAACTCAGGTTGCTCAGGAAGTGTGGAGCAGGAAGAAGTGAGAGATTATGAATCCAGAACTTGCTGATCCCAAAGAATTCACTGCAGATTGGAGGAATCCACACAGATCTTCCCTTCTGCTTTTCCAGAGTCCAGCCTCAGAAGAAAAGCTTCTGTAGGACCTATGCTCCTTTGACAATGCTACCCCGACTTACACTCCTTAAAATTACTGCAGCAAAATTTGGTCTATTTACAGAGATAGGGCATTTCTGACCCTGTCAAGCTGAAGTCTTCACCAGGCTTGAAACTTGAGGCCCAATCATGAGGTCCATGCCATACTCTTTAAAAACCTCATTCTAATATTGCCCCAAACCTACAGCTCTCTACGGAGGGACAAGAGAACCAGGTCATTAAATTGCACCACCTTGCAAGAAGACATCAGTGATGTCCTTTCCAGATAAAGCATGACCGTGCAACAGTAACAGCTTAAGTTATAGGCATCGTAAGCATCTTCCCTGTGACTTTGGTATGGAGCTCTGTGCTGCTGCAAGGGCCACTGAGCAACCAATATCCCTGGCTATGGGAGGAAATGAGGCTGCGGGAGACTGATGAGGTCAGTTTTGCTGGTGCCACCGACTGGCATCTTACTGATCTCAGCCACACGAAGATTTTAGCAATGCAGCTTCCAGAATAGGCACCTCCTTATCACACAGGAGAGTGGCTGGCTTTAGCAGAGAAAGAGTGGCACAGACGGCCACATCACAATTAGCTTCGAGAATAAACTACATCTGTAGGACATCCGTTCCTCTACATCTCCTCTGAGACCCAATCCAGCCAATTTCCAGCTTCTGCCATTGCAGCATTCAGTTCTTCCTCTAACAGAGTGTTAGCGGCATGGAGGACAGATCACTCCAGTCCCCAGTGGGCCAAAATTTAATGGTCAATGGATAATCTCCATACAATTTGTAACAAAGTAAGGCCTTGGATACAAAGGCTAAACTTAGAGAGGGTCTCCAGGCCTGAGTTAATTGGACACAAGCAGCACTTCTATTTCTAAAACTGTCTACAGGGAATACAGTCCCCCTTCTAGTTCATAACAGGATCCCTGTAGCAATCCATTAAGTGTCAAATGGAGACCTGCTGAGCAGCATAACCTGGATTTTTAATTAACTAAGTTTTGCCACCTACATCCTTACTGCTTGAAGATTCACTTCCACACACGAATACCATTACTCTACCACAATCCTGTGGGCTATCCAGTCCTGTCTGTGATGTTAATAAAATATTTTCATTTGCTTTTTGCTCCTCTGAGCTCTGAAAAGCTTACCTAGCTGTTAGGGACCTTCCGTTCAGTTCAACTTTCACTAAGCTGCTTGCTTAGTCAAAATCACTTACCTCTGTGCAAGTCCACGATGAGCTGAATAGCTCCATCTGCTCAACAGCCTCACTAACTGAGAAGAAATGTTACAAACAACATCTTTCTTTTGCCCAATCCAGCATTTAAAAAGTATTCTTGTAAACAAAGTGGTTGTTTCACACAGCACACTAGGGCAAAAAAGAAGAAACCTGGGTTTATTTATAGGGTATTGCCCTTCTGCAGACAAACACCATAAAAATGATCGAAATTTTTGCCACAGCCTTATCCACCCTGCCAGGATACAGTCTTGAGATTTTCTACGCAGCAGCACAGGAGAAGTAGGGGTCACACACCAGCACATCCATCCAAGATTAACAGGAGGCGAAGTTGTGAGACCGATTCAAAGCCTTAGATCTCAGGCAATAGATAGTCTACAAAATACTGACTCCTGCACAAAGCCTGCACCTTCCAAGTTACTTGTAGGTTAAACTTGCAGAAAAACATTTTGTCTTGCTTTAAAGATGTGTCAGATGACACAGAAATCACTACATGATGAAGGAATTGGATTTTCTGATACATTGGTATGTAAAATCACACCAGAAGTAGTTACCGTTTTACTAACTTCAGCTACTGTCCGCTGGGTGTTAAGAGCTACATCTTCATTTCCAGCCTGAAGGACTTCCTTCTGTTAGAAGTCCTCTCCTGATGGGAGAAAAAACAGACCTTCTTCACCATGAGACTGGTGGGACCATGGAACGGGTTGCCCAGGGAGGTGGTTGAGGCCCCATCCCTGGAGGTGTTTAAGTCCAGGCTGGACGAGGATCCGGACAGCCCGATCTAGGGTAAGGTGTCCCTGTCCATGGCAAGAGGGTTGGAACTGGATGATCCTTGTGGTCCCTTCCAACCCTGACTGATTCTATGATTCTATTCTAGAGAAAATATCTTCTAAATATATAGATGGACAGGCATCCATATCCAATTATTTTACATTTTGTAGGTAATTGAGGCTATCCATGAGCTTCTAATTCAATATATGCACCACTAATGGCCAACTTCTGTACTCGTTTTTGTCGCTGGAACTACTGAAATAAATTCTGGTGTAAATGCAGGTGTAACAGCATATTGCCAGTGCTGGCCCTCTGTTTCCCCTTTTAATTCTTACCTTTGGCAGTTAGTTTCAGCCTAAGCAACCATTAAACCTGTATGTATTTATTTTAAAAGAGAGTCTCAGTGAGTAGTAGAACAGAGATGTTATGGCGTACGCTACTGAGCCAACTGTCATCTATGAAGTTCTAGTAGTTTTCATCTGGTTCTTCCAGTGAGTGGCTACAAATAAAGACATCCCTTTGCTGCTACATAAAATAGAGATTAACACACTGCTTCCTCTCCCTGTACGTTAAGGTTTCAGTGGTTCAAAAATAGCAGACCTCAGTTGGCTCACACCAACCCAGCTAAAAACGGTTTGCAGATGCCTCTCCCTCAGCTATATCCTTGATGTCTAATATCACCCGAGAAAACCCTGAGCCATCCAGCTGCTCTTCGCCTGCAAGTTCACCAGCGGACGGTGCAAAGTGGCACTACACAAACTAGATTTACAAACCTTTGCCACCTCCTGCTAAGTTTACACTCACAGCCGAAAAAGTGCCCCTGCGGGCGCTGCAGCGCGGAGGCACAGTGACACCTAGTGCCCGGCGCCCCCGCACGCCAGCTGCGCCGCCACGGCACATCTGGGCGCCTCCAACACCGCCCCACCGCTCCCAGCAACTTCTGCCTCTCGCAGCCCGAATGGCCGAGCCTCAGAATGAAAGAAGAGGAAGAAAGGAGTCGTTATCTCCACGCCAGCATCCGCAGACATCAGGAGAGTGGCAGGGCAGAGGCAGCCTGCACGCAGCAAACGAAGTCTTTGAACTCGGCGATTTACACACACCCATGGTTCAACAATGGAGAGGTACCTGGATAAAAGATCTTTAAAAACATAAAGGTTACAAAGAGACCTTGGTATTTTATATTTGTATGAAGTGCTCAATCTATATTTCATGTTGGAAATGTCACCAATCTTTGTGACTGAATTACACCCTTGGACTTTACAGAAGACTGCCGATCGCACCGCCGCCTGTGTGCCCGGCTCTCCAAAACGACCACATGGCAATAGCTTGCTGAAAACCACAAACCCTCTGCATTAAACCAGAACCTTCTGATAAAATAATACACCTTTGGATAGGATTTGTACCACAGATAATCATGCTATAGTAAAGAAAAAAAAAAAAAGTTAAGATACAATATGCTTTTTTTTTAAAGTTTTATATATATTAATATATATTTATATATTTTTAAAATATATCAGTATAACATTTCTAGATGAAAACTCACCACTCTAAGAACAGCTTTAAAAATCCTGCTTTTTGTATTTTTTTTTCCCCCAGAGCACTGAAGCTATCATCTAATTGAATAAAAAGGACTAACAACGTCAGATTCTTTTGGTAATTAATTTTGTGTCCTACTGCAGATGTATGAAATTCTATCGGTGTTATCTTGACAGGCATGTCAACTCTTCTGAAAAATTCCTATCCATTATAGGCTTTATTGCAACTGTGCATTTTGGTTTTTTTTATTAGCTGGGCAGGCTGCACAATGCAAGTCATACTTCATGAAATTAAACATAACATCAAGTTAGTTACTAGTCCTAGGAAATAACAATAGCATTCTCAGTAGAAAAAGGAGCATAAACTGCAAGATAATTGGGTCAGATTTTGTACAGTATCTTTATTGCATCAGATCTACACCATTCTACTGCACAATTGTTAGCTTCCTTTTGCAGCTTTGCAATTCATATTATATGGATTGCAGGTGTCTCGGAGAGGTATCATAACTTCAGTAATATTGCCAAAGAAAGAAATCGTCTGAGAACTGCAAGGAATTGCAAAAATAGAAGGATAAAAACCCTCACCCTTTGTAAAGGCATTCCTGCTATTTTAATACCTGGTAGTAGGTATGACACTCTAATCAAAATTGGTCAGCAGGACTGAAGCTTGATCACTAAAGTAAGGCAAAAACAGAGTAACTCCTGTAAACCTCGATCTGTTCCTACACATTGGATTCCCCCCCCTCCCCCCCTTAAAATTGAACAACCCCTCTTTTTTGTCTCAGTAAAACCAGCAGAAACAGCTCTTCTTTTCTTTCTTTGTTCTACACTTCAACAAAGATACTAGCAATTAGCAGAGAAAAGAAAGGGAGTAAAATCTTCTAATTGCCAAGTTGAAAGCCTATGGATGCACCGACTGATAGAGTTCTGTCAGAATTCATCGAGGAACACAATTTCTGCTGCTAACCTCAGATGAGAGAATAAAGTATCTGACAAGTCTGAACGACCAGCTGATTTCTGTTCTCTGGCACACCAGTGTGGATGAGGGGAAAATCCAGCCAAATACCTTTGTCTGCTTCTCCTAGCAAGCTCTCCATGGCCCTTTTCTCCACGAAACAAAGCACCTAAGTACGTGCTTTAGGTTTAAAGGTTCAAGCTGTTCAGATCGTTTCATTAGCGCCAGCCCATTTACATCTCTGCTGAATGGCCTTACCAGAGGATTCCAGGACCAAGACCAAGACCAAATAAAAATAAGGCACATCTGGACGTCTTTGGGATTCTAAGTGGTACCAACACTATTTCCATGCAAGCAAATGAGAAGGAAGCAGGGGTTTTATGTGACAAACCTGATGCTAGAAAAACAGATGGTTTGGATTGCCAGCACACAAGGACTACTTCACCCACTGAAGCTACTCTCAAGCCAGAAAAGTACATCTGAAAATAAAAATCAGTGTCAGTTTTAGCACCCAGCCCCATCTGAGTATGTCACAAGTGCAAGGGAGATTTGCCATAAAAACATAATTTGAGTATCATCTCTCATCATTCAACACAATTTTTCAACTCTTTCAAAATTGCATTGAAAAATCTATATAATGTGTGCTTAGATTAATGAACTGTTTGAATCTGGATCAATACGTACTCAGAGATTTGAACTGTTGACACCTGCTGGATACAGCTCTAAGAATGCTTCATTCAGCTTATAGCCAATCAGTACTTTGTAACTACAGGGGTTCCACTTAATAAACAAGCAATCTAATATATGACCTCTGTAGATTAATTTCCTGAGAGCAAGTAAATAATCTGGATTCAAAATTTCCATGATTATCCATATAATTACAGTATCACTTACCAATTAACACACTGATTTAAACCTTCTTGGGATTATGTACTTAAGTATAAAATAGGTGATTCAGCCATCACTCAAATACTAAGCATCTCTTTAAGATGGCAAAATCATGAGCCACAGAGCACTAGGCATCTAATTTCTCTCGTGGAAGAAAAAAAAAAAGAATGTATCATGGTAATAGAGATTATGAGAGGTACATCCTAATTACCTCTGCTATGGCTAGCTGGGCTATCATGCAGTAGCTGGACCACACCAATAAACACCGTGCAGTTGCTCTTCTTTTGTAGTGGGAGCAAAGCCTTTAATCTGTTCTAGTTCATCTAAGTGTCCCACTGCCCTTCACTTAATAATAAAACTGATTATGTGCTTGGACTTTGGTTTTGTTTTGGTTTTTTTTATCTCAACTTGGCCAGAGCTACCAATTGCCTGATAGATATCTAAACAAACAGACAGAGATTTATGATGTTTTATTATCACACTTTTTAACAAGGGCAATAATTAATGCAGATTCATATTATACAGCAGTCCTCGACAAAAGTGCCTGTTCAAAACATTACTACAGCTTTCCACACAGCAGCACTGCAGCGCATGAAGACAAATGCAAGTCGCTACACAAGTCCCTTGCAGATCTCATTAAGTGAAAATATTCATTCAGGGTGGCAAACCAAAGTGAGGATGAGTATCCAAGAGGCTACGCTGCTAAGGTTTATTTTCTGTCACATTTGGGTTTTAGTATTAAGACCTTTTATCCATCCTTGAGTATCTGTCATTTCATGCCTCTACCTTGAGGGGAAAAAGATTCACATCTGGAAGCAAATCATTATGTTCTGCCATTTTTCCCTGAAGAGATAAGGGAAGATGTTGTGAGTAATCCTTTCACATAGAAAATTAGAATATATAATAAACAGCCAATTTTCAATACATGATACTGCTTGCAGTTCTCAAACTGTCCAACAGAGATAAGTAACTTCCAGAAACAGATTTTGAAAATCTGATCAACTGAATGCACAATACTTGAGGAAAAAAGAGTTAAAGAACTGCCCCAAAAAAAATGAATTTGCAGCTGTAAATGTTTTATTTTCCTATAGAGCTCATTTTGAAACGATGCATATTTCATATGACTATCACTGAGTCACAACTAACTGATTGTTAAAGACAATTTTTTTAAATTTTTTTTTTTTTTTAAATTAAATCATTCTTTTCATCTTAAGATACTTCCATGAAGTGCAGAGGGAGTGGAAGCTGTAACATGATGCAGAATGGCCTGTTGTGTTGAGCATCTTCAACTACTTGCATCTGCTGCATCGCATCCCTGTGAAACATCCTCAAACACAACAAAGCCACAACATTGTCCTCAGCATCAGCCACTCTAATCCAGCTCTGGAGAGACTCACAGGCTGCTGTCAGCAGCTGTTCAGTGAAACAAGGGAAAACCAACTCAGAATAGCAAGACTGCTTAGCTTCCTCAGGTATTAACTATCAGGTAATGACCAGTAGAGACTTTAAACTAGGCGTTAGAGCTTAGGTGTGGTACAATGCTCACAGCAGTTCCATAGTCAGGAAGTCAGTAATGCAATGTTGCCATCAACACTCACACTGTTAAAAAAGCCAGCTTGCACTCCCACTCCAACTCATCCCACCAGGCAGCTTCATAATAACCTAAAAAATACACACCTTGACTAGCAGTGCTGCACTGCAAGAGAAACAATTTTGAGAAGATGTTGTATGGATGTTGGCACACTCACAGCCCACAGCCCCTTGAGACAACAGCCCCTTGCATCATACACACTGTAACATAATTTGCTGCTCAGCCACCCCACTCAATTCCTCACTACTGGCACTGCTGCTCTTTAGCACCTTCGCCAGCAACACAGACAGTGGCAGTGAGCACACCCTCAGCAAGTTTGCTGATCACAGAATCAGAAAATGTTGGAAGGGACCTTGAAAGATCACAGCATCACAGAATGTCAAGGGCTGAAAGGGACCTCCAAAGCTCAGCCAGTCCAACCCTCCTGGCAGAGCAGGCTCACCTAGAGCAGATCACACAGGAATGCATCCAGGCAGGTTTTAAATATCTCCAGAGAGGGAGACTCCACAGCCCACCCTGGGCAGCCTGTTCCAGGGTTCTGTCACAGACGGAAAAAATTCCTTCTCATCTTTCCATGGAACTTCCTATGCCTCAGCTTCCACCCATTGCCCCTTGTCCTGTCACTGGGCATCACCCAGTAGAGCCTGGCCCCAGCCTCCTGGCACTCACCCTGCACATCTTTATAAAGATTAATGAGGTCACCCCTCATTAACGATGACCCCAAGCTGAGTGGTGTGATCACCATACTGGAATGAAGGGATGCCATCCTGAGGGACCTTGACAAGCTTGAGAGGTAGGTCCATGTAGACTCCTGATGTTCAGCACCACCACACACGGATTGGGGCAACCCAGACTCCCGATGTTCAACACCACCACACACGGATTGGGGCAACCCAGACTCCTGATGTTCAACACCACCACACACGGATTGGGGCAACCCAGACTCCTGATGTTCAACACCACCACACACGGATTGGGGCAACCCAGACTCCTGATGTTCAACACCACCACACACGGATTGGGGCAACCCAGACTCCTGATGTTCAACACCACCACACACGGATTGGGGCAACCCAGACTCCTGATGTTCAACACCACCACACACGGATTGGGGCAACCCAGACTCCTGATGTTCAACACCACCACACACGGATTGGGGCAACCCAGACTCCTGATGTTCAACACCACCACACACGGATTGGGGCAACCCAGACTCCTGATGTTCAACACCACCACACACGGATTGGGGCAACCCAGACTCCTGATGTTCAACACCACCACACACGGATTGGGGCAACCCAGACTCCTGATGTTCAACACCACCACACACGGATTGGGGCAACCCAGACTCCTGATGTTCAACACCACCACACACGGATTGGGGCAACCCAGACTCCTGATGTTCAACACCACCACACACGGATTGGGGCAACCCAGACTCCTGATGTTCAACACCACCACACACGGATTGGGGCAACCCAGACTCCTGATGTTCAACAACACCACACACGGATTGGGGCAACCCAGACTCCTGATGTTCAACAACACCACACACGGATTGGGGCAATCCAGACTCCTGATGTTCAACAACACCACACACGGATTGGGGCAATCCAGACTCCTGATGTTCAACAATACCACACACGGATTGGGGCAACCCAGACTCCTGATGTTCAACAATACCACACATGGATTGGGGCAATCTCAAGCACAAATACAGGTTGGGCACTGAGTGGGATTCTGGGGAGCTCTATGGAGAAGGACACATCCAATAAAAAATGTGAGGTGCTCAGTCTTTCCACTGACTGCAAAGGTTAACAGACCAATATTGAAGTGCCTCCAAAGACCCTAATTAGATGAACTCTTACCATGAATGAATCTCTAGGTTGCCACCAAGGGAGCCAAGAAGAGTTAAAGAAACAAAAAGTGAAACAAAACAAAACAAAAAAGTTTCCATTAATTTGGACACTGGTCTGAAATCCAAGAGACTAACACTGAATTCCAAGCTCTGCCAGACTTGGTGCTATGTCTGCTGCACTACACCACCCTCTGCAGAAACAATCAGGCCAATTCTGAACTGTGAGGTCCTTTCTACCCACCCGGTGCAAGCAGGATGCGGATGTGACTGCGCTGCCTCCACAAGCGAGCACCAGCGCAGACATGTCAGCAAGCATTTCACTGCGCCATGCAGACACACTCAACTCATGACATTAATCTATTCTGTCCACACCAATAAACGAGACACATCATAAATACACAAGCAGTGAAATTTGGGAGGACCTCAGCTACCATGATTTTAGAATACCTGTGTAAGCTCAGTGGCACAAAACCTGAGTTAAGACACGGCAAATGCAAATTCCTGGACAAACAGAGCGCAGACTTACAGGAGCTGTAAGCACAGGGTGGACTTAAGCAGCAAACTCCAATTTTGCCAATTTAAAAGTCAGGATATCAGTACTCAACTTATGGAAAACACATCCCTTTGCAGGGGATTCAGCACATTTCTAGATCTTCCCCATAAACACTCCAACCCTGCATAACAATTAGCAAAGGAAAACAAAAGGCTCAGCTCTCTTCTTTACCTTTAGGTAGAAGTTTCACCAGCAAAATAATTATTCATTTTGATAGGTGGCCACCTAATAAGCTACCCTGTTCCAAGTTTCTCAAAAGCAAAAAGTTTCCTAAAATAAAAGTTTTAGTGCTTGCAAAACAGTTGTGTCTCAGTAACAGCGTAAAGAAGAGAAAGGGACTCAGATTTTTGCACATTCAGACCAATAAAAACATTCCTGAATTAGTCAGACCTGTAAGTCCTTTACTTCTTCCAACACAAATCTGGGGACAGCAGATTAATCAGAAAAGAAAGAAATCTTCTGCAACCACCACAACAGGTTTGAAGTAAGCATAGGCAAGTGTTAACTATGCAGCCAGATCCTCCTAAGACAACAGGACAGAGGAGGCTCCCCACCAGCTGGAGTAGGTGTCCTCCATCTCCAGCAATCACATCTGAACACCACCTTTAGAGATAAAAAGGAAAAGTTGTTTGCTGAGAAGCAACAAACATCTGACAATTGTTGTTTACAGATGTAGAGGCAAGACATAAAGGTCCTTATTTTCACCATTTTGCATCTTCTACAGCTACCTGAAAGGAGGTTGTAGCCAGGCAGGGGTTGATCTCTTCTGCTAGGCACCCAGGGACAGAACAAGAGGACACAGCCTCAAGCTGCACCAGGGCATGTTTTGGCTGGATGTTAGGAGGAAGTTCTTCACAGAGAGATTGGCACTGGAACGGGTTGCCTGGGGAGGTGGTAGAGTCACCATCCCTGGAGGTGTTTAAGAGGAGGCTGCATGAGGCACTTAGGTCCATGGTTTAGCTAATTAGAAGGGTTGGACACATTAATAGGTCGGACTCGATCTTAGAGGTCTTTTCCAACATGACTAAGTCTGTGATTCTGGAATGACAGAAGTCTCTAATATCTTTAAGAACTGAAACAGGTAATGGTACATTTTTGAGTTCTCCTGGAACCCCCCTTCTTTGCCCACATTTAAGAGCCCACAGCTACTGAACTCCATGGGACTCTGCAATTTCTCAGAATACCTTCAAGATGCCAAGATGTCTTGGATGCATGTTGTTCAACTGTGCACTCTTCCTGAAGCATTACAGGAAGAAGTTCTTTACAGTGAGGGTGGTGAAACACTGGAACATGTTGCCCGGGGAGGTTGTGGATGACAGAATCACAGAATGTGATTGAAGATCTGTCATCCGCAACCTCCCTGGATATGTTCAAGGTCAGGTTGGATGAGGCCTTGAGCGACCTGTTCTAGTGGAAGGTGTCCCTGTCTATGACATTATTGAGGTCCTTTCCAACCTAAACCATTCCATGATTCTATTCTATGTTAGGGGTTGGAAGGGACCTCCAGAGAGCATTGAGTCCAACCTCCCTGCCAGAGCAGGAGCATAGAAGCCAATGCAGGTCACACAGGAAGGCATCCAGATGGGTCTTGAAAGCCTCCAGAGAAGGAGACTCCCCAACCTCTCCGGGGAGCCTGTTCCAGTGCTCTGGGGCCCTTACAGTAGAGAAGGTCTTCCTCATGTTGAGTGGAACTTCCTGTGCTGGAATTTACATCCCCTGCCCCTTGTCCTATCACAAGGCACAAGTCAGCAGAGGCTGTCCCTTCTGCCCAGCCCTCAGACATACTCCTTGCATATCTAACACAGACTGATAATTCTGCACACCTTAACGGCTACTGCTCTGTGAACGCTCAGAGGTTTCTTTCTTGTGGCTGAAAATACCTGAATTTTCCCTCATTTCTAGCAGCATTCTCTGAACAGGGGAGGAGAGCAACCAGCAGCCATTTACCTTCTCCATTTTTACTCTAGGAGATGTGCTTGCATAGCATGAGAATTTAATCTCTATTGGCCCAGCAGTATGGCTTTATGAAGGGCCCCATAAGGTTGTCTGCTCTATGAGTATTTTAATAGAGTGCTCCTGGAATGCTCAGAGTCTTAATCACAGCCAATCTGACAAATAATAGGCCACACTGTCAAAACAACTCATCTCTCATTTGAGTACATATGTGGGAATAAAAGTAGCTGCTGGATGCTAAATACTTTTGCAAATCCAGACATTTAATTGAGGTGTCCAAATGAGAGCTGAGCTCTTCTTTAAAGCCTGGCCAAATATATTCTTGAAAGGAAGAAATACAGTGAAGCTGTGTAAAGTTCATCCTTTCTTCCAGAAGGAAAGGTCTGGCTTCTGCATGTCTATGAATTTATGAGGAAAAAGCCTTCCTCACCACCTGTGATTACAGGTCATAAACACTTCCAAAGCTCACACTGATACCTCTAACTACCTCTTTACAAGAATTACAGAATTACCTATTCAAACAAAAATCAAAGAGAACGGCACAGAGAGTCTACAAAGCACATGTACAAATATATAACACACATTTGCACTAAGAGTTCTCCCAGTCTGGGCTCTTTACACCCCTCAGGCCTTCTGCAGAAGACAGCATTGTTTAAAACTATTTTTTCTCTACAGCAATTATCACAAACCAGTCCACACTGGTGAACGTGATAGCAGATAGATAAGGAAAACACAACAGGACAGCATGGCTCAGTGGTAAAAAATGCAAGCAAAATCAGAGTCAGTGCTCTAGCTGCTGGACCACACAGACCACTTCCCTGAAAATGCAGCCATTAAAAAGGCTCCTGACTGCTGACAAACAGAGCTCAGCGTGCCCAACATTTTCTCCAAGATTCCTCTATGCATAAAACTCTTTTCCATTGAAGATTCCCTCCAGTATAAAGTATCAGTAGTTCGAACAGCACCTCATATACACTTTACCACATTGTCCTCCTACTGTTATGAGAAATTATGGTGGTTTTTTTTTTTCTTGTTCTGGACCATTCCCATGAGATGAGTCTCTAAGGAACAATCAATTTCCCATTTAATTTTTTTGGAAGGAGATGCCAAGTTTCGGCATGATTTGGAACGTAGCACTGCTCTCTTTATAAACCAGAAGCAATTTCACCAGCCAGGATGATATACCTCTTCAAACGTTGAGCAAGCCAGTGGGGTACTTCAAAGCCAGAGTAGGAGACTATTTATGGAAAAAAATGTGTTCTATAAAATAAGGAAGCTGAAAAGGAGAATGATGCAGGTAGTAAAGAACATTCCTGTGCTTAAGATGCAGCAGGCAGCTAATTTGTTCCCCCCCTAAAAAAAAAACCCGAACAAACTATTAATTCTTTTTGTGTATTTGCAGAAGCTGTGTTCACTCCATTCACTTCTTCACTATCATCTTAAAGTCTCTTCTTAAATAAACTACAGTTCCCATCTATTTCTGAGCACATGGCTGACTCCTCAGATGACCCAATTTCTACTGCTGATATTCAAGAAGCTGTTAATTCTTTTCGTCTGGCAAAGCCCCAGTTCCCAAATAGCTTACTACTGATTTTTATAACACCTCTATTGACAAAATGACACAGAAGCAAGTTAGCTTGCATAATAGTTCCTCAACCCACCTAGTCAGCCACCTATCCTCCAGCACAGCCTTGATGCACAGCATGGCCAGTCACATGCCAGGACAGGGGAGCGCCAGAAATGCTGAGTGTATCTCCACTCCAAATGTTACAGCAGCCTCATGCCACTGCTTATGATTCCAGTACAGAAATAATTAAAACACCTTCCTATATATTAAAAAAAAGTTTAGTGACAGAGTTCATCTGAATCTCAGTCTCTCGGAGAGGATTTGCTCTTTTGTTTTGCATTAAAAGTTTGGCAGTAGCCTAAATATTCATCCTTCAGCGTGGAGAGACTGAACTTAATTTTAGCCTGTTGTGACAGGATGTGGGGTGATGGTTTTAAACTAAGAAGAGGAGATTTACACTGGAGAGAAGGAGAAAGTTTTTAATGAGGATGAGGAAATGTTGGCCCAGGTTGCCCAGTGAGGTGGTAGACTGCCCACCCTTGGAAACATTCAAGGTCAGGTTGGATGGGGCTCAGAGTTCATCTACATCTCGAACACTGTGCACAGGTTGCCTTCTCTGAAAAGGCAACAGACCCAGAGGACAAGGAAAACCAAACAGCTTGACAAAAACCATGGAAGATCTGCCGTGTGAGGAATGACTAAGAAGATAAGGAATCTTCAGCCTGGCAAAGTAGTAACAGGAGAGTTTATGATAAATGCCACAGATGTCTACAAAATCACCAGTGAAGGAATTAAATAAAGAATGATCTTTCAGCATTCCCTCCGACAGAAAGAGCACAAATGAAATTAGCAGGTGGAAGGGCTAAGAAACAGGTTTATTTTTTGCTACAAAATGTAGCCAAGCTGCCTCTTTTACTGCCAGAAGATGAGGTTTATGCCAGAAGTGTGTTCGTGGGTTAAAAGTTCAATTGGACCACTACATGGAAGGAAATTTGGAGGAGAGGGAAATACAAGAGAAAAAGAAGGAAAAATAAAGAGCATGAAGAAGGAAGCTAAGGAAATTTGACAACAAGAAGTGAGAATATGTAGGCAAAGCACCTGAATGGATTCCCCAGTCTTACACTCCTTCCACCACTGATCTTTTCTCATGGTTATCAGCTGGAACAAGATCCAGGCTACCGAAAACTAGTCCAAGCCTCTATGGTCTTCCTTATCACAGGATGTTGGGGGTTGGAAGGGACCCAAAGAACTCATCGAGTCCAAACCCCCTGCCAGAGCAGGACCAGACAATCCAGCTCAGGGCACACAGGAACATATCCAGACAGGCATTGGAAAGCTCCAGAGGAAACTCTACAACCTCTCTGGGGAGTTTGTGGCAGTGCTCTGGGACCCTTCCAGTCAAGAAGTTCCCCCTTGTGTTGAGCTGGAACCTCCTGTGTTGCATCTTCCATCCATTTCTCCTTGTCCTATCCCAGGCAGCAGTGAGCAGAGCCTGGTCACTCACTCCTGATCCCCAGCCCTCAGATATTTAGAAACATTTCTCAAATCTATCTCCTCTCAGTCTTCTCCAGACTAAGCAGCCCCAGGTCCCTCAGCCTCACAATGCCCCTCCCCAAAGAGGTGTGCTTTACAGAAAGGGACAGGTTCTTCCGAACTCCTGCAGTCCAGCCAGCAGCCCATTGCACAGCTCAATACCACACCAGCTGCAGCTACCTCACTCTGATGTACATCACAGTTAAGTTCCACTGAACAGGAAGAGCTGCTGGCAAAAGATGAGACGTGACACAAGTCACTTCATTCTTGCCTCGCTGGCAGCGCTACGGCAGCATAACATCAAACAGCCACTTCTCCTAGGAGTTTTCCTTCCTCTTCCCACTCTGCACACTTTTATTACAAAAACACTGCAAATAAGATGAAATTACTCTTCCACAGCAGCAGTACATTTGCAGCAGTTAGGATGTGACGTGACAGAAATTAAGTTATTCTCAGATTTTAGTGCAGGTGTCATTTTTCTTTAGATTACAGCTCTGCTGCTTTCTCCCCCAAAATCCTTATGGCAGGATTTTGAAATGACATCACAGGTTTCAAAAGCAGAACAAGCATCTCATAAATTTCTACTACCCAGGTTCTGTAATAAGAGCTTTTTTTTTTTTTTTTTTTTTGCCATCTAGCTCATTTCTTTGCCAATGGAATGCAGAATCATCATTAGTCTTTCCAGCATGCAGCAAATTAAGTTCCAGTGAATTGTCTCTTCCTGTTTCAGGTGTGTGCAGATAAGCTGTTTTCCCTTGCAGCTCTCCTAAGGGGCATACTTTACCTTTTTACTGAACAGCTACAATCAGTGCAGATTTTAAGAACTTCTGCCAGAAGATGCACAATATTAGTGGCACTTTAAAGAACACCATTTAATCACCGGGTATCAGGGCAGTGCAGAGTGTGGTGCATAGGAATTAGCTATTCAAAGGCACAGCCTTACAGCAACACACCCTGATGGAAGCTGACTTTCTGGGTTTCCTTGCATGTGAACTTAAGTCTTGATATTATTGTGGCACGTTAGGACACAGCAGACAGCTTTTTGTTCCTCTTGAGACACAGAAGCACATTCTCAGAGGATCTGTTGACAGAAAGATGACCTTATACTGATCACAGGACAGAAGCAGAGGGTGGGAGTAAGTCTGTATCTGTCAATTAAATCCCAAGATCCTTATGCAGGGCTGTATAAACTTTTATTCTGACTCTGCACAGCTACTTGTCTGTTAGCACCCTTACGACGAGATGCTCCAGAACTCAACATAAACACTTCCAGATCAGAGAAGGAATAAAGAACATGGCCTCCCACCTGACTCTACACCACTAGTGCAGCTTCATCTCCCTTCCCTCAGCTTCCCATAGGGTTAACAAACACTAGAACTTCACAATGGCTTTCTGGATTTCCCAGTATTGCACAGTTTAATAAAGAGACAAGAAGAAGTTTTTCCTATTAAGTCAGTTTGGGGAAAAAAATATTTTAAAACATCAAAAGTAAATCAGGAATCTTAAAAAACTTTTCCAACTGTGGCTATATTCCCAGAAGCTTAACTCTCATGAGAAATCAAGTCAGTCTGGGGTGGGTCCCAAAAATCCTGGACATCCTTGAGAATATGGCCCTTTCTCTACATACTAGCTTCTCTCCTCACTGTCTTCATATATTTTTCAACTGTTTACTCTCCTACTTCTGTTATCCCATTGTTTAACAAACCTAATTATCTCTTTCCTTCATCCTTTGAAGACAGATTCACTTCTTCACACATTTACCCTTTCCTCTGTACCACCTGGAAGCCTTTGTACATGCAAAGGATTTGGATTTAACAGCTTCTTCTTCCACTGCAGTAATGTTCTAGAAGCCACTGTTACACTGGGCCTAAAGGAATGAGGGAGGAAGAGTCACACAGTGATAATTCACTCTCCTGGGTCATGAGCTACAGACTGCCTTTAACCTCAGCGCCCTGATGACAAAGGGAGGTGTGCTGCCTCCACCTGAAAGCCTTGTGCTGAGGTTCTGTCTGGCAGACAGCATGCCAGCTGTAGCACCACAGCTCTCTCCTTCCTCTCACTGCAGCAGCACAGGGCATATTCAGGTTACTGTGAAGGACTTGGAGGCAGAGGCTGCAAAGGGACACACTGGTCCAGCACAACGGTACCTATGCAGGCTCTACACCACTTGCTTTAGATCTCCTCAGAGAGGCCCCAGGCTGGCTCCATTTCCATGCTATTTCAAGAACTGCCATACTTTGCTCTCACTACACTTCAAATTTAAAGGGCAGCAGAACACTATAAAGCACAAGGCTATTATCCCCAGGTCATCACAAAGCCCAGCAATCTCCAAACAATCACGAGTTCGGGTAATAGAGAGGCCCATTTCTGCAGGCTGTAAAAGTACTGAAGGAGGGGTCTCCTGAGCCAGCACACAACTCACAGCCTGTTGGTGAGCTCTCCTGGTCACTGACTGACAGATTCCTTCCCTGAGGCCAGTTGGCTCAGAAGGAGGCAATGACAGTGATGCTTCAGGGCTTCACCACAGACATTCATGTAAGAGGGAGATGGAAAAGACCTAGCAGGTCACCCAGTTCATTTCTCTGCCAACGCAGGGAAAGATTCCTGTGCTATGAGTATAACCAGTACACCACTTGAAGACTTGTAATTTCACATCAAACCTGTGACATTTGGGTAACTGAGGCATCTGGGCTAGACTGACTCAGATCACCAAGGTCTGACTCATCAGAATGTGGAGCAACCAGGCACTGCCAATATGCTTTGCTTAGTTGAGAGAATTTACCCTGCAAAGCAGAAGATCCTCTAGAAACTTAATTAGAGAAATCTCTTTTCAACAAACCAGAAAGTAAACAGAAGATGGAACAGATCCAGAAGCATCTAGACCAGCATAGTGCTAGCATCACTACAAAGACTAGATGTTTATGCTACTGGCCAAGTACTTAGCTCAGATTATAAAGATCTCTATTTTTTGCCTTTAAAGCCTAGGAGAAGGTTAAGCTGTTCTCACTGCACCCTAGTACTTCAGAGAATCAGTTTTCAGCCTTTGCTGGACTGTCTCATCAATTGTTGCTCTGTTGGTTCAGACACCTTCTCTATCAACACTACTGAGGTGCCTCAGTTACATATCCTGAAATAATAATTCTGCCAGTACACTCTCCTTTGGCATCCAAAGGGGCAACTGATTTTAGGGTTAGGGCATGCATTAGAGTGCATGGTGCTGCTCCTATGTCACACAGCCTGTGTTTGTCATGTAATATTTGGTACTGACAGACTGCAATTCTGATCCATCAAACATGGCCAAGAGGTTTTTTCTCAGCCCAAGAGGCTAAGTTGTTCTTGCTCTTTAATATGTGCATTGTCACCTGTTGTTCTGTCCCTGCTGGTCCTAAGAACTGCCCACTGACACATTTACAATGCTGCCAGAACAGGCATTCCTCTGAACTTGCTGCACTAAAAGAACAGCCTCTTCCCACAGGTCTGCTCTACCTGGGGAAACAAAAAGAGATCACAAAAAATGCTGTGTATTAGAAGCAGCTCCATGATTTTTCTGAAAGCATCAAAGCCACACAATCAGGAAACAGGGACAGTGGCAGTGTCAGGTGTCATGTTCAGCAAAAGTTAAAAAGTCAAACACCAAACAGCTTTTCAAAGAAGAAACATCAGCTAGTTACAGAGAAGCATTACTAACCAACTGGATTATACAACGAGCCAGCTTGTGATTCTGCCCTCTACTGCCTCCAGATTCTCTGCTTCCTAGCAGAAAGGCAGCTGGATGCAGAGGTCACACAGGGAATGAAGGAGAATTCTTAAGTGCAGATTCTTTGAAGCTGCACAAAACACGGCCCATGGAAACTGGTGCATTTAACAGCACAGCAACAGAAAGGTCTGCACAGAAGTGAGCACCAGCAGCGTACCTCTGCCTCCAGTCACACCACCCAGGCTACAGCACACCTCCAGCTCCTGCAAAAAGATAGCAGCTGTAGAGCTAATGGACTTGTAAGAGAAGGCAAAATTACCAAGATTCACTGGTACCCATGCTGCATTTCCCTCTATTCTTTATTGCATTTGGGTCACAAGCAGGCTGCAGCACAAGGCCCTGTAACAGCACTGCGACCTGTGCCCCTCCTGCCACCAACCTTCTTTGTTCACAGAGCCCACATGAAGGGCCAGTTCACAAATCACAGACACATGCAGGTTGCCAAAACCCCTCAGGATCACCAAGTCCAACCTAGAACCCTGCTCTACGACATTCATCTTCAACCATATCCTCAAGCACCACATCCAAACCATTCCTAAACACATCCAGGGTGGGTGACTCCACCACCTCCCTGGGCAGCTCATTCCAGTCCCTGACCACCCTCTCTGCGAAAAACTTTTTCATAATGTCCAATCTAAACCTCCCCAGCCTCAGTTTGAGGCCATTCTCCCTTTGTTCTGTCTCCAATTCCCTGTGAGCAGAGCCCAGCAGCAGCCTCTCCACAACGTCCCTTCAGGTAGCTGTAGACAGCAATGAGGTCTGCCCTCAGCCTCCTCTTCCTCAAGCTAACCATCCCCAGCTCCCTCAGTCACTCCTCATCAGATTTATTCTCTAGGCCCTTCACCAGCTTTGTTGACCTCCTCTGGACCTGCTCCAGCACCTCCATCTCTCTCTTGCAATGTATTCCTCCTCTCATATATTTTCCTCCTTCCACAGGTGAGAACACCATGCTATGAACACACAAAGCTTTCCCTTTTTTCTGAGGTACAACGACAGGAAAGGACACAAACAGTATCCTTCCAGCAATAAATGCTACTGGTGAGAACACAGCTAAATGGCATCACTGCCCCTTCTATAACTACAAGCCTGACCTTAAAAAGAAAGTAAGTTTGCATTCATTGCTTTTAAAAGTGGTGTACTTCGAATAAAAATGCAAGTAGTCTCTTTCTGATAGAATTGGTGGCTCTGCAAGAAGCTATGTCATCATTCCTCACATTAAAATAAAGCAGCCATGTGCAGTATTTTTTCACTACCTAGGGTCCCCAGTTCTTTTTTTTTTTTTTTTTTGAAAACCCAAGTAGAACCCAAGACAAGCCTCAAGAGGCCAGCCTAAAGCAATTCTCCTGTGTGCAGCACCTCTAAATGCAGTAAGGTGGAATCACTGCACATGTAGATCCATGCACAAATGAGCACAACCTGCTGTACACCTCTGTCAGGGCCCTGCCTTTCCAACTTCACCATCTTCTACTTACATGTTTCCCAGAAATTCCTGAACACTATGAATTGAGTTATCCCATTTCAACCAGGTGACAGAGTGGTTCTCACTGAAGCTTCTCTCTCCTAAGCCCCTGTTTAGTGCTCATGACCAAAAAAGATGACATTTCAAAGCTGCACTTTGTAGAGGCTATAGTGCCTTCATCTACAGGAACAAGCTGTGCTCAAAAATTGCTTAGCTCGCATTATTTCCAAACCACCCACAAGCTCCATGGAATTTGATACAGCAGATATGCATAATACTTGCTGCACTTGAGACTGCTATAGGAGATCTGTCTGCTGAATCAGCCTTCAAAAGCCAGACTAATCATAAGCCTTGGGTAGCACAAAACTGTTCTCACGAGGGCACGAGGAATTAAGTGTGCACAAGGAAGTCAGCTTCACTAATGGAGCCGAGCTACACGGCTTCGCAAACTCACCAGAAGATGATCCATGTGAGGACAGTGGAAGAACTTTGAGTAGGCAAGAAAGGCAATCAACTGACAGCAGAATAATCTTCTCATCTGGGCAAGGCACAGGGAGCAGCTGCTCCATCAACCACCCCACTGAACTCATTTCCCAGCAGTGGTTAGAGAAGCAGTTCTTCGAGTCAAAATTTTACAGGCATCAGCAGCAGCGGAAGTCTGCCTGTTCCTCTTTCAACAGCAGAATGAGCAGGAGGAGACTGGCACACAGCTACCTTACTGAAGGCCTGGGTACCAGAGTGTCCCTTTTGCCAGTTCACAACTACTTTGCCTGCCCATATGCAAGTCCATACTCCAGATGACTTGGTATGGTGAGAAGTGTCACCAAGTCTGGATGTGTTCCAGTGTGATCTGCTCTAGGTGATCCTGCTCTGGCAGCGGCGCTGGACCAGATGATCTTTCAAGGTCCCTTCCTGCCCCTGACATTCCATGACTCTATGTCAGAAAACCAGGCTATGACCACTAACACAGACCTGTCTGTAACTTCAGAGTCTTTCTCCCAGCACTCCTAGCATGCAGCAAGCAGCACTAAGAGTCAGCTGTAATCTCTAGCATGCCAGTTACACTGTCTTAAGGCAGGTACACTTAACCTGCTACAGCAGTTCCCAGTCTACTGTGATCAAACCATTTGCTGTCACTCCAGTAAAGACAGAATTGATGTCACCTTTAGCCACACAGAATTAATGCATTTAGCACGCTGGGATTTAACCAATGGCTGCAGGTCACTCACCCTCTGGACACAGTTTTTTTTTCTTACACTACTAAGGGAGCCCGAACAACTCCATACTGACTTCTGGTTAATGCTGCCTAAGATGAATTCCACCTCCAGCATACACAGGGCACCAAATTCTGCTGCCTGAAAACCTCTCCAACAGGAACACAAAAACTTTCCATCTTACAGGGCATGTTCTACATGCACAGCCAAAACCAACATGTCCCATGAAGTTTTGGGGGAAACTGGGCACAGCTGCATGTGTGCTTACTGATATGCCACGATGCTGCTGCAGCAGCAGAGCTCAGTCCCCTAAACAGTGCCCTTGTTCCACTGGTCTCAATGGAAGTTAAACATTCAATATGGTGTAAGACATCAGCATCTGCTGGTACAGACTGCATGAAAATCACTACAGTTTTCTTTCCTCTAGACAAAAGCCAAGAGAAGCAAACAGAGGTGGATGTGCAAAAGCATATAGTGGATTTGCACCATTTTTGCTTCTTTTCCACGTACAAAGGAGTTTTCTCCTGACTGAATTTTGTTCATCCAATAAAAATCAGATTTACCACCAAGGCTGACACTTCTCAGCTGCTCACAAGGAACAAGCATGGTTTATTTCAAAGTATTTGGTCTAATTGGATGATCATCTTAACTGTTAAAGCTTTGCATCTCAATATTGCTCTTAAACATCAGATATAAGCATAACACACTCTACAAGTGCCACAGAGAAGCCTGTGGCTTGCCTGTCAAAGGCAGCTTGGTGGACTGCTAACACACCCACTGCTGCCCAGAGGAACCAGGGCACACGGGTGCCAGCTTGCTGCTGTGGACACAGAAGCTACAGAGCATGCTGCTCTGCCCAGGATGGCAGGTGAAGGTCTCACTCCATAGACAGAACACATAGATCTACACAAGGACTTCACCTCACCTCTGTCAGTTGTCTCCTATTGGAGACCTGAGACATTCCATTGCTTTGCTGTGAAGGAAAAGAGAATCATGGAATGGTTTAACTTGGCAGGGACCTTAAAGCTCATCTAGTTCCAACCCCCCACCATGGTAAGGGACACCTCCCACTAGAACAGGTCGCTCAAGGCTCATCCAACCTACAGACCACACATTTTTTTTCCTTTGTAAATTAATTTACCACCACACTCCCCCAGTGTATCACTGGCAGTAACCACACAAGCTCTGTGGCCACCTCACAGAACTCAGCTGTAACTGTCACAGGTGCTGTTTAAGGAACAACACACAGCTGCACTGCTCCAGGGACAGATTTCAGAAGATTCCAGGTGTTTTGATATAAGAAACAACTCTGAAGACTTCTCCTTTGTATTGGTGGCTTCAAAGAGTTAGTGAGTCCATTTTTCCCTGTATCCATATATGCCCAACAAGATGGCAGAGAGGTTTCTCTCCATCCTGTCAGACACAGAGCCCAAGAAACCTTCCTGTGCCTTCCCTCTCTGCTTGCAAAGAGCAAGTTGCAAGATTGTGTTCATTTTTTTGCCTGCTGATGGATACTCTGAATAGCTGGCTTCCCATCAT
This sequence comes from Eubucco bourcierii, assembly GCA_013396675.1. NCBI lineage: Eukaryota > Metazoa > Chordata > Aves > Piciformes > Ramphastidae > Eubucco > Eubucco bourcierii. Next base: position 325,692 of record VWZE01001778.1, on the reverse strand, counting down.
GGCCCTGCATGCTTATTCTAGTAAATTATTCAACTTTTTCTGTGTACGGCAAATTAATTTCTACAGCAATTCAGCTGCTACTCCATCTACAGCACAGATACTTGCTGGAACAGATGAATTCTGCCATGCAACGTCATCTCTTGTTTTCCTCAGCATTTGCACACAACTTTTATCCAGATAAAACCACTCTTCCCTCCTTGATTCCCCATTCCCTGCCACAACTAACAGTTCTTGCATAGAATAGAGTGTA